>CM033748.1:15677853-16133003 GCA_019671005.1 Hibiscus mutabilis
TGCTTTGATTGTTACTTGCCTTAAGAAGAAGTTGATTTATTTTAAAGTTGGTTTTGAAAATAATTGAAAAAAAGAAATAAAAGTAGAGTAAGTCGTTAGCAAGGAATGTGATTTAATGAATGATGAGCGTTGGCAGGGAATGCGTGGTTTTCACGCTATTCATGTAGTGCCAGCCTTTAATAACAACCTGTCTTGGCATTGTTTGCCGAGCAGATTCAAAATTAGCAAAGCCTCTCTCGATGGCCATTACCCTAAATTGATCATGTAAAAACCCCTATATCTCTATAGTGCATGCTTTTAAATAAACCAATTTGATTAAAATCCAATCTATACTCCTAAGGGGTAGATTTTACTCCCGAAGTAAGTTCATCTACTTGAACGACTTCTCTCGAAGCTTCTCTCCTCAGTATTCAACAACTTAATCGTTGCCACTCGAAGACTTTTAAGATATTGAGGAGCAATAGGCCAACAATGCCAGTTCTCGCTTGGCATAGTATTTAGGAAATATTAAAGTATGTCGAATAGTGAAAACATTGCCAAGACAGATTTATTATTAAAAACTAAAACATAAAAATAGCGTTCAACGCAAATATCCCCCACCAACTATAAAATTAGTTCATGGTGATGGACTTAACCAAAAAAACCACAAACGTTTCCCAAGTAAATCATCATTTAAAACAAAATAAAATAACTTGAAAGAGAAAATGGGCTAGAAAGGGTCTCTCGATGCAGCCCTTCAAGATCCAGGTTTCTCAACCAAGTTGGTCGGACCACCCTTCCTAGGTGCAGCCAGTTGTCAATCGTCACACACCAACTCCTCACTCCGATCTCTTCTTCCCCCTCTCAAATGCTAGCTTGGTTGGTGTTTAAATAGGCGTGCGAGGAAGGGATATGATTAGCTCTTCAAATTTTGAACTTCAACTGCCCAAGGGATAAGGGATTATCATCTTATCCAAATTTGAATGAACGTTGATCAGGCTAGGGCTGACATCATACTGCCGACGTTGCCTTGGCGTCCAAGCTTGGCTTGAATCTGCCAACAAGTCTTGGCACCATCTTATTCTCTATTTTTTCGAAGATTGATCCAATTGTTATCTTTTCGGAGCCTAATCATTTCCTATTTTTTTGGGGTCCAACAGCTTCTTGGCATGGCATCGAGTTCACTTCCCTGCCAACCGGTGCTTGGCATTGTCTGGTTCATCTGTGTCAACAACGCCCGGTATTTTCTCTGGTATTCCTTCTTGTTGTTGCTTTTTTGAGCCAAATCCTATGCCAAACCTGCAAAACTGCCAACAAAACAACCATTCAAGCTAGCATAGATAGAATTCTAAACTCCTTATACAAATGCATAGCTGCCAACAAGTCTTGGCACCATCTTATCCGCTATTTTTTCAGAGATTGATCCAATTGCTATCTTTTCGGAGCCTGATCATTTTCTATTTTTTCGGGGTCCAACAGCTTCTTGGTGTGGCATCAAGTTCACTTCTCTGCCAACTGGTGCTTGGCTTTGTCTGGTCCATCTGTGCCAACAGCGTCCGGCATTTTCTCTGGCATTCCTTCCTGTTGTTGCTTTTCTGAGCCAAATCCTATGCCAAACCTGCAAAACTGCCAACAAAACAACCCTTCACACTAGCATAGACATAATTCTAAACTCCTTATGCAAATGCATGGTTTTAACATCCTAATGCAACTAAATGCACCCAAAAACAAGCAAGAGCATTGTATGATTGGCATTAAAAATAGTACTTTTGGAGAGGTAACAAGAGCATAAACTTTTCTCATCGATTCTTATCCTCCTTGGCATGATTCTATTTTGTACAACAAACGAGGTCGCACCATTGAATTTCAACATTAAAACAAGTATGACTTCAACTCATAGGCATATATTCGCTAGACACCTATACACTCCTCTAGACTCCCCCAAGGACTTCCTAGAACTGACTAAACCTAAGCTCTGATACCACTAAATGTAACACCCTTGACCCGGATGTCACATTTGGGCTCTAAGCCCAAAATCTATACCGTTAAAATTTTCCTTTTTCAAGCCCAAACATAATAAGTCTAATAAAAACATAAGTCTATACATTCAAAACTTAGTTAAATCTAGATGCTTAAAACAGTATTCATGGTGCTCAACTTACAAATATTTAAAACATTCGACTACGACCATTTAATACAAAATAAGAGTTACAAAATTAATATAGGGTCCTACGAAATACATAGCCCATTACATATAGTATTTGTACTCAACTGCTAGGGTCAATGCTGAAATTCAAGCCTTGATGGTGCTCCTTCAAGCCTTACGACAACCTACTAACCTGCAAACAGAAACAACGATTCTGAACACTGAGCTAACAAGCTCAATAGATACACCGCCACTCAACCATGTTTCATGCAAATCATAAATAAAACAATGCAACAGGAACGATATCATGGCAAGATAACAATGGCGCTACCATAACCGCCTAAACACATAGCATCATGAGTGTTTGATCACACACGCAGCTCATACAACTACCTTATTCGTTTACACAACATCACACAGATAACTCTAACAACAATTAAGAGAGGTCCGCGTCCACAAAGTATCAGAATCCTACAGTCGGGTGAGGTTCGCGTCCACATAGCATCGGGATTCTACATTACGAGTAAGGCTCGCATCCACATAGCATTGGGATCCTATATTTAAAGAGACAAGGCTCGCGTCCACATAGCATTGGGATCCTATATCCATGCTCGGGATCTCTCATCAAGCATCTTCGAATGAGGCCGACGTCCACAAAGCATCAGGACTTAATATTCAGGAATCTTTAAGGTGTTGCAACACATTTAGGGTATCCAAATCCCAACCACAAGAGATGACTCGACTATCTAGGCGTTCCATCAACACCCAGCAAGGACCCTAGTTACCACACAACCTCGATTGATCCACCTAGGATCCCTATAGGTAACTATCTCACACGGTTTACCCAATGTTTATAGGGTTATTAGCCAATTATTTCTCATACGAGGTTAAAATCTCTGTTTCTCAATTTTAGTATTTATTTTATACCTTAAAAGACCCTCAGGGTACTTTACCTCGAATTATAGAACCCCCAAACGTGAACTCAATTTTCTTGGGCAGATTGCCCAGCGAGTACCGATACACCTATGTGGGTATCGGTACTCCCCTCTAGGTATCGGTACTCCTCAATGAGTACTGATACTCAATTTAGGTCTGAAAGAATTGGACCCTCAAGCAATACTGATACGCTCTACCCTGTATTGATACTCATTATCGGTACTCAGATCGCCCCGTACCGATCCAAACCCGTACCGATACTCTTACCTTCACGTATCGGTACGCTAAAGCCTCCCTCAGACAATGTAACAGTGGGTACCAATACGCCCCTTACGTACCGGTACACAAAAACATTACTAGAATCCTTAGTATGTAAGGGGTACCGATACACGGGGAGGTGTATCGATACTTCCCTCACAACCCCTTTCCCTTTTATACTAAGGCGTACCGATATGCTGGTCCCCGTACCGGTACGTGAGCCTGAGTTTTGAACTCTAGGTGTAGGTTTCACCTAGAAACCCTACTTAACCCCTATAGTTAAACCCTAAATTGTTCCTACAAGTTATGGTGAGAGTATTAGGTGGATTACTACTGAATTTAGGCCATTACAATAACAATTCCAAGATTCACCATTAACAACCACTTAAGCTTATAACAAAGACAAAAACACCAAATCATGCTTCAAAGCTTAAATTCATGATTTCCAGGAAACTATGGGAGTTAGTAGTGTACTAACCTTGATTCCACGGCTGAGAATGAAGCCCTTAACCACAGCTTCAAGCCTTGTTCTTCCCTTGCTCCTTTGAAGAGTTTCCAACCTCTTTCACTACAAGAGATGTCACCAAACGTGTTACCACCATGTAGGGAGAATTAAGGGGGTCAAAACACAAACTTTACAACAATAAGGCCCCCTAAAAGCCCATTCCCGTTCTCCCTCATCAGCCCCCACCAAAATACACTTTTCCACCAAAACTAACCATCCATACCTTGATTGATAGATCTCCCAAAGCTGGACAACTTTCCCTTGAATAGAAATTCGTGATTTTCAATACGACCCTCAAAGATTCAACCTTTAGTGATGGTGTTTTTAAGAGAGAGAGAGTTTGGAAATGGGAGGAAATGATAATAAAGTTGGGTGATCTTACCCCTACCCAAATTGCAGAAAATCAACTCTTCCCTCTCTTTTCCACTATTCAAAAATAAGCTTTTACCAATTTACCCCTCTCTACTCTTCTCCAACCAGCCCAACAACTAGAAGCCCACACACAAGATAGCCCAAGGGCCCACTCAAGCTCAAAAACATGACCTAAATACGAGGCCCATACCTCGATCAAACCTGACCCTCGGATTTCTAAAATCCAGGTCGTTACATCTAAGAAATCTCTGTCGGGGCAAAGAAATATGGATATTCCCAGTCACTGCGTCAACAATGCACAGGATGACCAGGTAAACGAGCGTAACAATGGCATACCACAGAATGCAACCCTAAATAGAGAACATATACGACAGGAGGTTTCACCACCTGTCAGACCTAGAAGGCCCATTAGAGAGAACATGGAGCCTGTTATCAACAACCTCAACCCATAGATCGTTGTACCTGATATAGTGACAACTCATATTGAGTTGAACCTTGTTATGTTTAACATGCTCAACTCAATTGGACAATTTGAAGGATCAACAAGAGAAGATGCTCGAGAACACATTCAAGCTTTCCTGGAAGTTTGTGATTGTTTTAAACAACCAGGGTTCCTGATGATGTGTTGAGACTCAAATTGTTCCCTTACTTTTTGCGAGATAGAGCCAGACCATAGTTGAAGACTAGTTCTTCATAATCTATTACATCATGGGATGACTTGTGCAGAAACTTCTTGCACAGATATGATCCACCAAACGTGCATAATCAGAAGCGAAGTGAGATCATTGTATTCATGTAACGAGATAATAAATCCATGTATGAATGTTGAGATAGATACAAGGACATGCTACGTAAGTGCTCGATTCTTGGATTCTATGATTGGCTAAAAGTAATAATGTTCTATAATAGCGTCAATGCACCTACAAGGATGATGATTGACTCTTCAGCTAATGGAATTTAGCTTGACAAAGATCCTAAAGAGGCTTTTGAATTACTTGACCAGATAGTCAATAACGACAACCAGTTTCCAAAGGGGAGATTAAAGCCAGGCCCTAAAAGTTCTAGAGCAATCCAGTTGGATGATTCACAGAGTGTGGCAGCTCAGCTTTTTATCATCACAAACCTACTCAAGAATATGCATCCGACATCCAATGTATGAGAGGCTAAGGTAATTCAATATACATGTGAATATTATGATGGGTAACACCAGTTAAATAAATACCCTCAACAACAAGAATTTAGATACTACGTAAAGAATATGAACTGCATCAACAATCCCTACTACAACACCTATAATCCAGGGTGGCGGCAACATCCAAATTTTAGTTGGGGAGGCAACATAGGTTATTTAAGAGAATCACAGAATGCCATAGCAGAACCTCTCAGATTCCAACAAAAGACTCAGAGCAGAACTAGAGAGCTTCTAACTCTAATTCTAATTCTTTTGATTCTACTTATCAAAATTTTATGGAAACTGCCCAAGTTATCATGCAAGATCAATTAGCACTTTTATAGAACCATAGTGACATGTTTACAACGTAAGGCGCTATGTTGAAAAATCAGCAATCGATCATGCAAAATCATACCGCTTCCTTACGGTCCTTGGAAGTAGAAGATGCAGCCATAAGGTGGTTTACCAAGTGATACTGAAGTCACTAACACTTTTAGCGCAGAGCAATGCAATACTATCACACTGCGTAGTGGCACCAAATTGACGAGAGATGACAAGTTTGAGGAGGTTCCCTTGTTGATTCCACTCCAAGCAAGCCATTCATTGATGCTCATGCACCTAAGGATACAAGTCTAGTGTTTGATACAATGCGAGACCTTGCTACTGATGGCAAGGATGACAAAGCTAAGAATGATATTGTATCTAGTAGACCACACGATGAGCCCAGACCACCATCCATATTCCCACAATGATTGAAGGCTTAGGAATAAGATGTCAAATTTCAGAAGTTTCTGGATATACTCAAACATTTGCACATCAATGTTCCTTTCTTGGAGGCCATTAATCAGATACCAATATATGTGAAATTTATAAAGGAGATCGTGACCAAGAAAAAGATGGTGAGTGAAGTTGAAAATATTGCTATGACAGGCGAGTGTATGGTTGTGCTAAGTAACTTACCACCAAAGATGAAGGACCATGGCAGTTTTACCATTCCATGCTCTATAGGTCGTAACTACTATGGCTGTGCTTTATGTGATCTCGGTGCAAGTGTCAACTTAATGCCGAAATCTGTGTTTATAAGACTAGGGATGATAAAATCTAAGCCTACATCGGTAATCCTTCAATTGGCTGATTATTCATAAATCTGAATCGATGGAAGAATTAAAGATGTCTTAGTAAAGGTAGATAGGTTTATCTTCCTAGCAGATTTTATCATCCTTGATTGCGAAGCTGATGAGAATACTCTTATAATTCTCAGGAGACCATTACTTGCCACTGGGCGTATTGGTTGATTGTGAGAATGATGAATTTACTATGAAGATGAATGACCAAAAGATCACACTCAATGTCTTCAGTACTCTCAAGTATGTGGATGATTATGAAGAATGCCAACTTGTGCAAAGTGAAGAAGCCTTAATTGAAGAAATCTTGCAAGAGATATGCTACAATAATATGCTTAACGTTGCGGAGCAATCTGACTTCAATGAGGTTATGCAAGAAGTTAAGAAAGAGGATAAGGTCGAGATTGAACAATCCAATGATGTGCTTACCAGACCAGGTATGTCTTTTGAACCTTTAGATTATGCTAAGTTCAAATCTCCCAAGCCATCGCTAAAGCATCTACCGATACTTGATCTTAAACCTCTTCCCCCACAATTAAAGTATACATATTTAGGGGATAATAATATGATGCCTATTGTTATATCTGCTAGCTTAACATCTGACCAAGAAAATAAACTATTGTATGTCTTATCTTAACATAAGAAGGCTATTGGTTGGACTATTGCTGACTTGAAGGGTATAAGCCCTACTTTGTTTATGCATAAGATTTTACTTGCAGATGATCATAGCAGCTCAATAGAACCATATCGGAGACTCGATCCAATTATGAGGACTGTGGTTATAAAGGAGATAATCAAATGGCTTGACACCGTAATCATCTACCTTATTTTAGGTAGTTCGTGGGTGAGTCTTGCCCAGTGTGTGCTGAAGAAAGAAGGTATGGCCGTGATTAAGAACAATACCGATGAACTCTTCTCGACTAGAACCGTTACTGGATGGCAGATCTGTATTAACTATCGAAAGCTGAACAAAGCCACAAAACATGACCATTTTCTATTGTCACTCATTAATCAATGTTTGGGCAAGCTTACCAAGGTGTTGAAGTGGTTAAAGATTTACAAAGGAGCGTCGGTCCATCGTGATAAATCCTTGGTCACGTTATCGAATAATTAGCACATCCACATCTATCCTTTTTTATTTTATGCATTTAATTTTATGCACATTTAATTTTTGCATTTTAATTTCATAGTTTTTATTTCATAGCATTTAATTTCTTTTCTTTTTGTTTCCTATTAGGATTAGATTTTATTTAATATGTTTCGTCTACTGTGACAGTTATCGAACAGTTATCACACAAGGCATACTTGATGGGTCCACCATAGACTGTGAATAAAGACTTTTTGGTCCACCAGTTTTCTCTTTCCTACTTTACCCTTCACATTTTTCCTTGTCTTCACACGTCCTTTCCATCAATCCCACGCAATTAAAACCTTCCTTCCCTCCTTAACCAAGCCATTCAGAAACCCTCACTTTCCATCGACTCTCTTTCATAACTAAAGAGAAAGACGCGTTCCCTTTTTTGGTTTCTTGATCCTTAATCAAACCCTAGAACTCTCTTTTCCTCCTACATTATTCTTAATATACAACTATAGAAAAAACAAGAATCATCATCTATACCAGTACAAGCGTTTCGCTTATCACTCTAAACCCAACCGGTAACACTCTATCCACAAAGCCCTCTTCTTCAACATTTCCCCGCGCTACTTCGGTAAAGAAAGAAGTTGATCCTCAGAGGATCTTTTACAATCCGAAGATAAAGATGCATTACAAGAACTTCCAAAACTGGTAAATCATGCCAGAAGAAAGATTAGAATTTATCAGTGCTCACAAACTCCAGTTCGATGACAACATCCGCTATATCATTGAAGCCCGTGACTGGAAGGAGTTTGCACGACAGCCATGGTGGATTAATGTTTCCTGGGTCTGCGAGTTTTACACTCACATCACAAAAATAGATGACACGACATCTTTCATTCGTGGAAAAATAGTAAACTTCTCTACTGAAACAATTAATAATTTATTTGACATAAACAACACAAAGGATGAGCAAGCAGACTTCGCAACAACGACCACCAACGCTACCTATGATAAGGTGCTTCATGATTTATGCATTCTGAGAATGGAATGGACATGGAAATCTACCACCTATAGGATTGTGAAACGGGTTGACTTGCAGCTTGACCCTAAATATTAGGTTCACTTCATGAACACTCGACTGAGGCCCACAGGACACCACTCCACAATCTCAGTCGAAAAGATACTTATGTTGTATTCGATGATGACAGGCTGACAAATCAATGTTAGACATTTGACTTACCAGTCTATTATGGGAAGGGCAACATCCACCGGCACAAAGAGCCTTTTACTATTTCCAAGCCTGATAACCGCTTTATGTAAAAGAGCGCAGGTTCATGATGACCCCAATGACCTGGTGATGGAAGCCCAAACAGGGACGCTCCCAAAAGAGATACTAAAGCTTAAGGGACTTGTGGCCGGTGCTACACCTTTTAGTAGTATGGCTAGAGGTACCTTACGTGTAACCCTGATTAGCTCCATGACAGAATTCTTCAAGCCATTCTTTGAATACTCTAAAGAGAATAACCTAGCCATAAAGTTGTGTTGAATAGGCTGTCCCCAGGGTCCACTGACGCTTTTCCCTGATAATAATTTGTTGAGCCAGCTACTGTACATGTCAATCAGTTACATAGAAAAAAAAAGAGAAAGAAGAAGAAGAAAAAAAAGAAAAAAGAAAAAAGAAAAAAAAAAGAGAAAAAGAAGATAAAATTCCACCCAGCCTTTCGACTGCTGCTGCAAGAACGAGAAAAAAAAGAAGAATGAGATAATCACCACTCCGTGCCTCGCCGCTCTGCTAAGCGAATGAGAGCAAATGACAAGGGCAAAGCCCCTATACACCTTAAAAAATCAATTCATGCCAGCCCCAAACACTTGGCTAGTGATGATTCCACTGAGGTGCAATAATCGGTGGGTTAGGCCACTCATTCCCCTATCAAGATATCATCCACTCCAACTCCGTCTACTACCACTCCTAGTACTCAGATTGAAGTCACTGCTAATAGAGTCCTTGAGCTCATTGAGGAGCTGGAAGCATACTTGGGGTGCACACCCCCATTATCTACCTCCTTAGAAGCCTAATAATCCATCACTGCCCCTCCACCACAAAATCCCCCTACATCCTTTGCGGTCAATTAGGCCTCAAAAGAGCTTGCACCCTCTGTGCCACGTACTGGAAAACGAACAAAGAGCGTGTCTCGATGCTCTGCACCACCTCCTCAGTAACTCTCTGGGTTAGTTTTTCTTTTCTTTTTTCTTTTGAACTTTTTAGTTTAATTTTTAATATTGCATATGCATGTTTTTCTTTTTCTTTTTATTTATTTTTCATGTTTTCTTTTTTTGCATTGGGGGCAATTCTCTTCTCAAGTTTGGGGAGTACTATCCCATGTATATATTAGGTTACATTTAGGTAAAATTTAAAAAAAATTAGCCTATAAATAGTCTAATATGTTTTTGATGGTTTACTTTGCTATGATTACATTGATTCTGAAATTACTGTTGTGTTGATCATGATTTCCAATTATTAATCTATGCTTAATGTTTTGCAATGTGTTAAGAGCTTTCGTGTTTTGAACCTAGTATTGAAACTGAAGTAGCTTTTAAATCGAATGTTGCATGCCTTCTAAATGCTTATGAAACCTTAGGGAAATTCTAGGTCGACTCTCTGAAGCCAGTACATGAATTAATGTGAATGAACTAAATGCTCAATGTAGCAATTAAAGGCTTAAAACTCCCAAAAAATCGAGAAAATAATGAAAATTAATTGAAAACTTGATACCATAGGCAAAACTGTTGAGGGACACTCATCTATGCATCTTGTTGCCTTAGTACACTAGGTGATTTGTGTTTGCTCCATTTAACTTTCCCTAGTAAAAATGGCAGTACTGGTATAAGAGTGAATGAAAGTCTTCATAGGATGACTCTGTTCGTAGGGCTCGGGGATGGGTTGTTTGCTCCACTCTATCTTCAGGTCTGAAGAGTAGTTATGATAAGCTACAGCCTTAGTGATACAATTTTTTAACTTAAAAAGAATAAAAGGGAGTACAACATTGTGCTTAAAAAGAAAATGCAGAGGCAATAATAGAGAATAATACTTAAATTTTCTAAGGCCATTAAGTGATGAATGCATGTGACATAGCACCCACTGCACATACAGTAGAATCGATAATTGGAACAGAATTGTAAGCTCTAATGCATTGTATCTCATTAAAATAGCTGAGGAATGAATTACTGCTGTAGCATGTCTTGGAATTCTTATAATCATAGCTTAGTCGGAACCTTGGAAACTATGGGTTGTTTACTATTTTTGTTTTTTTATCTTTAATGTTTAGATAACATTGCTTGAGGATAAGCAACAATTCAAGTTTGGGGGTATTTGATGACTGTGTAAATATCCTATTTTTATACCCTTTTTGCTTGGCTTTTGCGTGTTTTCAAGCTCATTTAGTTGCATTTAGAGTAGATTGCATATAGTTTGCATATAGTTAGGGAGTTACACTACATGTGCTTAAATGTTATATATTTTGGTGCTTTTAATGGGAAAGGTAGTGTTTTGTGGTGCATGCACACGAACCTATTGGATGCTAGAGCGAAAGAGTAGTAGATCTCTTGGCTAGAGCTGACTAGGCAAGAAGAGTTGGAGGCAAATCTAATTTGACCCACGTGGAATTTCTCTTAGATACGGAACATTAAAAGATAGCGGGAAATCAAAGATCTTCTTAAATGAGGCCTTGCGTTTTAGGGTTATGAAACCCTAGCTTTCCCGCCTATATAAGGAAGACTTGGACAATAATAAAATAGAGCTCAATCACCGACGACAGTCTTTAGTCTTTAGCTATCGGAGAACCACCGGAGTTGAAGTTATAGAGGAGTCTCCACACGACGAAAGCCATCGAGAGAGGCTGAAGAAGTGCGGGACCAGCAACAATAGTTGGACAGCACGGAAGAAGATCGTTGAGGACATTTGACCCTTTTCTATCCCTTGCTCGATAATCTGTTTATGTTTTTAATTGTTATTATGAATGTTTTAGGCTCAGACATGAGCTAAATAATTTAGTTGGGTTTATTGCTTATTAGGTTTTATGTTTTGGATATTTTATTTTAATGCTATAGTTCTTTTCCCTTTATCTATTATGTTCATCGTTCTTTATTCGTAGTTATTGTAAGAGTTATAGAGAGAGGCCTTTTAACTATTGATTTGTGGCTTAATATTGAGAGAGTTAGGTTAAACAAACGTGAACAGCGGGGCTAAGCTATTAACTTAGTCTTAATCTGGCTTAGACATAAGTGTAGGGTTTTAACGACTAAAGGGGAGAACTTGAATAAATAATAGAGTTGCTAGGGTTCACATACATACGTATTACCTTAGCTTCAATATTATTAGCATCTAGGATCGAGAGAGTCAGAAGTTCATTAGATAATCATGTCGAATAGATAAAGATCTTAATAGTTTACGCTGACATCTATTTCTAGTCGCTATAGCATTGAAATAAGTATTCAACATAATTCCTCGGAAAAAAAACTCAGCTTCCATAATTATATGTTCTTTGCCGCAGCATCTATTTGTCTTGATCACAGCTATCTTTATTTTATTTGCAATTATTTTTGATAATCGACACCAATCAATACTTGCTCAAACTCTCTTAAGGACGATAACTTTGTAGTTATTGATCCAATCCTCATGAGTTTGACACTCTACTCTATCACTTTATTACTTGATTCGACAAGTATACTTGCTTTAAAGTGCATCACTATTCGACAAGCATCACAGGCGTTGAAGGTCAACGAAAGTGTCAAAATCATTGGTGAAGGGGAACCTTATTATCAACTATATCTGAAAAATCAAAACTTAGTGAAAAATAAGATTCATGAATACCATTATGATGCAGATTTTATCAAATATTCTTAAAATGTATGAAGAGTGTTCATATTTTTTGATATTTTCTTAAATATTTTTAATTTTTATATTTATTATTTTATAATTTAAATATTTTTTTTAAAATTTAATAATACTTTTATTTTTAGTAATTCTTATTACTTTAAATTCATTTTTGAATATTTTATTTTTAAATTTTTAACAATTTATTAATTATTAATTTTTTGTTTAAAGATTAAATAAGTCCCCGAACATTTGGAAAAAATCAATTAAACCCTTCTATCATGTGATTCACATGTGGACAACAACATAAGCACCGTAAATGGTCACACCAGCACAGTAAGGGTAAAATATAATTTTCATTGATTAAGGAACTTAATTAACACAATTTTAAATTCGATGGCTCAATTAAAAATATTTTAGTAGAAAAATTCAATTAATTTTTTTCTCAAAAAGGTTCATAGGCTTATATACCACTTAAGCATATTGTCTCGGGACTAGCGTTTTAACCTAGCTAACCGTACGACCCTAGTCGATGTTACTTAGACAAACGACTAAGTCAACCTGAATTCTTACTTCAGAAGTTCAAATTCTTCCAAGGCACTAAGAACGTTGAATCGTTCTAAGCGGAAGCAAACTATAGAGAATTACCACTCAAGAACAAAAGAATAAAACCAAGAACACTCAAGAACCTTGATTACTCAGAAGATAGATGATACAAAATACAGTGGGGAAGGCCACTATTTATAGTTGAGTCCCCCTACATCTGACGGTCCCTAATAATTTACATCGATAGCTATGACCGAAGCCCACCAACAATAATTTCATAATATTGGAATATTCCTTAGAATAAATCCGCTATTTAAGAAAACAAATCCTATGTTTACATGGAAAGTTTAAATAGTTCAAAGTGGTTATCTTCTAGAATCCTTCAAGGATCGGGCTAAGTCTGGTGGTCTCTTTAGGCCCAAAATCTCCATTAAAACCTCTTGGGCAACAATGTGTACATGTAACTCAAACTCGAACTGGCAGTCCGTGACATTCTCCCCCACCAAACTTAGCGATACACTCGTCGCGTATAATGAAGCTGAACTAGGTGATCTTGGATTCGCTTCCGCATCTTGGCTTGCTCCTAACTCGGAATCGGGCTTGGTTGTACCCTCATAAGGACCGTTCTTCCCATAAAGAAAACCCAACTCTAGCTCGATTGTCCCCTATAAGGACTGCTCGCTTCGGCACCATCCACCATGTAACATCATTCATCACCCCACCACGTACATCTCGACCGTAATAACTCTTTCCTACCAGTTACGACTTGTCTCTATTCAGATCCTCTGGATTCTTGCACAAACATTTGGACACATCACATTGAACACAAAATGAACTCTCAGAACTCTGAAAGGTTGCTTGTGTCCTCGCCAAGTTTTGGCAAATCTATTTGATGGGTTAGGCTTTCACTTTCTATACCCAACAAACCAGGCAAATTAAACTGTAAAACACCATAGTTGTGTCCGAGATATACCTCTTTACTACTCTGTTTGGCATTCACTCTAACTCTCATCAATACTTCTTTCCTTGTGAAGTTTGATGTACCATTGCCCTCTGGAAAACTCATTGGCACTCATTTAATCTCGAAGTCTGACACCTCGTCTTGCTTTGATGTTTCTTTGTCCATGAAGCTTAATGCCTCATCCACCTTGCTCATTGGTAGATGCTCAACGGATCTCTTATCTTTGAAGGCTTCTTGTCTATTAGCCCTTCCAAGGTCGTTCCCTCAATAGTAGCCACCAAGTCAGCATCATTGGTTAGCTAAACAACATTCAGCACCTTGTTCTCAACCCTCGTGTCTCGATGAACCAGAATGATGCATTGTTTACAAAATAAAATGCAAACACAATCAGCAAAAGGTAATGCATTAACCTGGTCAAGGAAATCTAAACCTATGACAAAATCATAGTCATCCAAGTGAAGTACCTATAATGTTTCCTTGCCTTGCCATTCTCTAATGTGCAACTCCACGTCTCGTACCAATCCCGCAGTTGGAACACCTTTAGAATTGATGATTTTGATCACCCTAGTCGACTCTTCAACCTTCAGACTAAGCTTGTCGGCAGCTTTCTTGGACATGAACAAAAGAGAAGCTCTTGTGTCCATAAAAGCGCTTCTACTCTAACCCGCAACATTGATGTCCACAAACATCAACCCTTTTTACTTCTAGCCCTTCCATGCCTTGGTTGAACTCAACAATATCAAACCAAGCTTCAAAGTTTCGCTAAATCTGGCCCCTTACACTAGTAACACTTCAATTGCTTCACCTCTACCCTCAACTTGACTGCTTTGTAGCTCGCAATCGCACTAAGTCGACATTCCCCCTCTTTCTACTGGTCATCCCCATCCATGATGGCATCGAGGCAGTTCTTCTTGGGACCGTCTTTCACCAAGTATGGGCCATCACAATGGTAACACTTTAAGGGTCCTCGATCATTCTTTTCCCATAGTTTGACAAACTTATTGGGCTTCTCATCACCATCGCTAGAATGGTGATCATCCTCGTCTTCTCCATTATTGCCCTTGCCACAGGGCTTAGAAGACTTATATTTTCCAACTTTGAACTGAGCTATAGACTCGGCTGCGGTCAATACTTTAGAAAGTTCCTCGACTCCCCTCCGCTCTAGCTCTATTTGGGCTCATCTTTGA
Source organism: Hibiscus mutabilis (assembly GCA_019671005.1). Lineage (NCBI taxonomy): Eukaryota > Viridiplantae > Streptophyta > Magnoliopsida > Malvales > Malvaceae > Hibiscus > Hibiscus mutabilis. Next base: position 15,692,990 of record CM033748.1, read on the forward strand.
AGTCCATCCACGAAGTAGGAGAAACCTTCTGCTTCACTCAAGTTCAGAATTTGAAGCTTGATCTTGATGAACTGTCTGACATAGTCAGGATAGAACCCTCATATTTCAGTTGCCTCAACTTCTTTCGAGCCTCACGTTGAGCGTTCATCGTGTAGAACTGGTTCTTGAACTAAACTTAAAACTTTTTTCATGTCTCATTGGAATATCCCTGCTCTTCTCCTCAGAGCATATGCGTCACTACCATAAAAGAATAAAATCAGTTAAATACATCGAAAAGCAATATTTAGCTTTTCTGCTTCATCCTTAATGCCCGCAGCCCAAAAATACTACTCTATGCTCCATGCGAAGTTCTTAACATCTTGGGCCAATCGGTTTCCCTTGAACTCTTTTGGCTTTGGGATGTCATTCCTTAGCTTAGATACAGTGGGCACTGCTTCATTCTTCAAGGCAACCTTATGCATAAAAGGGTCTACCTTCATCTCTTCTATCTCTATCTTCAAAGCCTTCAACTCTGCCTCAAGCACATCGTCTCTGTTACCCAACTTCTCAAACTAATCATTCAAAAATTCCTCCATCTTTACCCTAAGATGGTCCCTCTTGTTGTCTTGTTCCTCGAAGCTTGTATAAACCGCATCAAGTCGCCCCCAAGTCTTTCTTGATTTTCTTAAGTCTGGTTACCTTTTTCCCCAATGACTCGAGGCTATCCTTCGAACTCGCCCTCTTGGATATGCCAGCTTGGGTCTTCGTACCCTTCTTCACTGCAACATCTTCTTTTGGTGGTGTTATCTCAAACAGTACCTTCACTTGAACCTTCGCTCTGATATCACTTGTCACGGGGATAGTGTTTTAACCTAGCTAATCATGCGGCATTAATCGGTGTTACTTAGACAAATGACTAAGTCAGCCTGAATTCTCACTCATGAAGATCAAATTCTTCTAAGGAACTAAGAACGATGCATTGTTCTAAGCGGAAGCAAACTATAGAGAACGACCATTCAAGAACAAAATAAGAAAACCAAGAACACTCAAGAAAACCAAGAACACTCAAGAAAAGACAACCTTCACATGCCCATACGGTACTTATGCCTTCCGAAGAATGCCGTTCGGATTGTATAACACCCCGGTAACCTTCCAAAGATGCATGATGGCACTATTTTCAGACATGGTCGAAGACTTTCTTGAGATCTTCATGGATGATTTTTTTGTTTTTGGTAATGACTTCGACAGCTGTCTCGGCAATTTAGATAGGGTGTTGGCAAGATGTGAAGAAACTGATTTAGTCCTGAATTGGGAGAAATGCCATTTTATGGTAGATGAAGGAATAGTGCTCGGCCACAAGATTTCATCCAAGGGAATTGAAGTAGACAAAGCCAAGGTGGACGTGATCGAGAGATTACCCCCACCAAGTTCGGTTAAAGGAATTCGAAGTTTTCTTAGACATGCAGGTTTTTACAGGAGGTTCATTCATAATTCTTCTAAAATCACTAAACCCTTGTGCAATTTGCTTGAACAGGATAAAGTCTTCGATTTTGATGATTCTTGCACCCAAGCATCCGAAACCCTAAAGAAAAAGCTTACCTCGGCACCCATTTTCGTTCCACCAGATTGGACGCTACCTTTTGAGCTCATGTGTGATGCAAGTGATTTCGCGGTAGGAGCAGTCCTAGGACAACGCACAGGTAAGACCTTCCATGTGATATACTACGCTAGTAAAACTCTTAATAGTGCTCAAGTGAATTACACAACAACGGAGAAAGAGTTACTAGCTGTAGTTTTCACATTTGACAAGTTATGATCCTATTTGATTGGTACAAAGGTAATTGTTCATACGGACCATTCGGCAATCAAATATCTATTTGCTAAAAAGGATGCCAAACCTCATTTGATTCGTTGGATATTACTTTTACAAGAATTTGATATTGAAATTAAGGACAGGAAAGGAACAGAAAATCAAGTGGCCGATCACTTATCACGTTTAGAAAGCAACAGGGTGGAGGACGCGGATCTAGAGATATGCGATGCATTCCCGGATGAACAAATTTTAGTTACCTCGGTAACCATGGACGCGTATGCCTCGGAAACCCTCGACGTCTCGGCAACCATGGATGTATACGCCTTGGTAACTCTTGACGCCGCAGCAGCCTTTGACGCGCACGCCTCGGCAATTTTGGGAGCAGTCACCACGGCAGCACATGCCTCGGCAGTACCCTGGTACGCGGATTTAGTTAATTTCCTTGTTTGTGGTATTTTACCTTATGGCATTACTCACCAAGGGAAGAAGCGGTTCCGCCATGATGCTAAGCATTACTTTTGGGACGAGCCTCTTTTGTTTAAACAATGTGCAGATCAGGTTATATGCTGATGTGTCCCTGAAGAAGAGCAACAGAATGTACTCCGGCAATGCCATTCTTCACCCTATGGAGGACATTTTGGAGGAACTCGTACCGCGGCCAAAGTTTTGCAATCCGGTTTGTATTGGCCAACATTGTACAAAGATGCCCAAGACTTTTACAAGCAATGTTATCGTTTCCAGAGGACGCACAATATCTCTAGACGACATGAGATGCCGCTCCAGAACATCATCGAGGTGGAATTGTTTGATGTATGGGGGATCGATTTTATGGGACCTTTCCCATCTTCATTCGGCAACCTCTACATTCTACTTGCTGTCAACTATGTGTCTAAATGGGTGGAGGCAGCTGCAGTTCCCAACAACGATTCCAAGACCGTGCAATGATTCTTGTAGAAAAATATATTTACACGGTTTGGGATGCTGAGAGCAATTATCAGTGACGAAGGAAAGCATTTTGACAACAGACTAATTGCCAAGATGTTGCAACGCTTCGACATATCACACAAGATCGCCACGGCATATCACCCACAAACCAACGGGCAAGCAGAAATTTCCAACCGGGAATTGAAGGGTATACTCGAGAAAGTTGTAAATCCCTCTAGGAAGGATTGGTCATTAAGACTAGATGACGCACTTTGGGCATATCGCACTGCATTCAAAACACCCTTAGGTATGTCCCCCTTCCGACTTGTCTATGGCAAAACATACCATCTACTAGTGGAAATCGAACACAAAGCATACTGGGCAATCAAGACCGTGAATATGGATTGGGAAAGTGCCGGACAAAAGCGTTTGTTGGACCTCAATGAGATAGAAGAATTTTGTGCACTCGCCTATAACAATGTACGAATCTACAAGGAGAAAACAAAGCAATGGCATGACAAGAAACTATTGCCGCAGCAATTCATGCTAGGACAACTAGTTCCCTTATTCAATTCTCGGCTAAAACTTTTCCCGGGAAAGCTGAAATCAAGATGGTCGGGGCCATTTGAAGTTGTCAAACCATTCTCCCATGGTGCCGTGATAATCAAGTCCATCACTGACAAACATGAATTCAAAGTTAATGGACAGAGATTGAAACACTACAATGGTGCCCATGTGGAACGTAACAAAGAAGTGGTCAACTTAGGAGATGCATGAGCATGTTTTCCCTTTGATATTTTATTATTATTATTATTTATTTTTGTTTTTATTATTTTCGATTAATTTTTTTGAACTATTTTTTTGTTTCTGATTATTATTATTTTTTAGGATAGATTTTCATTTTTTTATCTTTTTAAGTTTAAGAATTCCTTTACACGTCTTTATTTATTTTATTTTATTAGTCTATCTTTAATTTTAATCCTTATTTGATTTGTCTTTGAATTGTAGGAAAAGAGTTCAAGATAAAGAGGAATTTTAATCCAAGAAGGAAAACATCTTCAACAAGGAAACTAATGGGCTGAATCTAAGGCTTATATAAAGCCTCCAATTTACCCTAATCAAACCCCCTTGCCGTCACCCTTCCCCTAACCTAAAACCCTCTTTTTCGTCTTCCTCTAATCCCACCCACCATATTTACCACCTATCTTTTCTATAAAACCCATCACCCTTAACCTATTCCTACATTTTATCCTGCAACTTTTTAGTTTCTTTTATTTGTTTTTACAAAACTCATAACCAAGATCATCTATGGCATCCATAATTAAATTTTTAGTTCATCCAAGTTCCTCCAAAGAACCAAGATACAAGAAGTTTGCTACACCAGTGGTTCAAGAAAGATTCACTCCAAGTTTGAAAGCCGAAAGATTCATGAAGAACAAGGCTTTGAATACTCCAACTCTCATCAAGATTTCGGCCTTGAACCATTCATCTTCGAGAGGATTGCACATCAAAAGTGGCACATCTTTTGCCATCAACCGGAACCGGGCAACATCTCATGGGTAAGAGAATTCTATGCTCACTCACCTAACCCGGATAATCCTTATGTTTTTGTTCGTGACAAGGCCATACTCATAAGCCCCGAAAACGTCAACACCTTTTACGGGCTTTACATTGAGAATGACGAGCATCAAGCCTTCATTGATCAAATCACGTCCAAGCAACTCGACAAGGTGCTTCAAGAACTCACTCAACCGGGAACTCATTGGAACGACGGTAAATACAAGGGCAGGGTAAATCGCCTTCGGCTTAAACCCGAGGCAAAACTATGGAATAAGTTTGTTAAAACTTCTTTAATGCCCACCACACACAATACTAACGTTGATATACCACGTCTTTTGCTCATACATTCTATTTTGCATAATCGCATCATTAACATCGAAAAAATTATTTGTGATGAGATTTTTGTATGTAGCTCAAAAGATAAGGGTTATCTTTTCTTCCCTTGCTTAATTTCTAATCTTTTCAAGGAGATGCATGTCCTAAGTGAGTCCACCGATGAAAAGGCCCTACCAAAGTCCGGTTGTAATCAAGAACAAATCCGAAAGCTATTGGGAGAGGCACCGGGAATTTCTTTAAGGCCTCTAATTGCCGTGGCAACTCCTGCCGCCCCGGCAATCCCTAATGCCCAAGCACCTAATGCCCGGGCAACACGGCCATCAACCCCGGGACACTTTGAAGCGCTCTTGCAACCATTGGTGAGCCACCTAAGGCAAATTGAAGACCGGCAACTAATGTTCATGCGGTACATGAAGGAGCACAACAATGCCATCACCCAAGTCATCCTAGAAAAGTACCCGGACAATCGCGTGTCGTTCCCAATCTTTCCTCCCGAGATCCTTGCCCCAGCAACCAATGAAGCAGTCACCACGGCAACCACAACAGATGATGCCCCGACAACCTACATCGTGCCTGCACAAGCTGATGCCAGGGCAACCAACCCTGAATATGCCACGACAACCACTGCAAAAGCCAGAGGTAAAGCACCTATGCCCGAATCAACTCCTACGGAATCATTTTCTGATTTTTCAGATTCGGACGAGTCCTCCATTGCACCAACAAAGACCGCGCCAATTGAATCCTCCAAGCGAAAAGCCAATGACACTAATGAAGAGGACGATGAGGACAACCCCGTACGAGGATCGATTCCACCACCGGCAACAAGAAAACAACCATCGCGTTCAAGCAAGAGAATCAAGACACCGACCAAAAGGAAACTAATCGTCTACGATGACGAACTCTCGGAGTAAGTCCTCGTATGCATTTTATTTTTCGTTATTTTTATTTTTCTTTAATGCATGCATTGAGGACAATGCCTCACTCGAGTTTGGGGGGATTGTTATTAGTAGTTACCATGTTTAGTTACATTCATCTTAAGTATTACATTTAGGATACATAAATTGCTTGCCATGCCTTTAGTTGGAACAAGAATTGCTTAGATTTGATGAATATCCGATGATGACTTTGCCAATGCACTTAATTGATGGAATTTTTATTTTAGGATAACCATGGAAAAACTTAGAATTTTACTATGATGCTAAATTTGATGAAACACTGTTGTGGTTTGACTGATTTAAGAAATTCTAGTGAACTTAGGTTGATAATTAAAGAAATTGGGGGATTAGAATAAAAATTGGATGAATGCTAAAGGTGCCCGAAATTGGCTCTAGCATATACTAAAAAATTGATCGCTAAAGGTGCCCGAAATTGGCTCTAGCATGTGCTAAAAAAATTGATCGCTAGAGGTTCCCGAAACCGGCTCTAGTCGAATAAATTAACTTAAGAAAACTAAAAACAAAACACTAGAGGTGCCCAAAACTGGATCTAGTTAGAACATGTTAAAAAGAACCCAATGAAGTAATTTGAAAACCTCTTGTTTGCATAGAATCTGAAAAATTAACTTGCACACAACTTCGCACAGACTCACAAGCATTATAGTTTGATTCTGAGTAACTCCTAAGTTTTCCGAAAAATGAAAAGCCAATCATACTTTGTGCCCCGGTTCTGAGAATTGAAATCAAGTTCAAAGCTAAGTTTATGAAAATTGAAGTCTTGGCAGGTAATTGTTAGTTTGCATTGCTTGAGGACAAGCAATAGTTCGAGTTTGGGGGTGTGATAAGTGTTCAAAAGTACTATTTTTCTTACCCTTTTTACTCATATTATTGTTAGACTTAGGCTCATATTAGTTGCATAATTAGCCACTCATGCATTAATCCATGTTTCCTTCCAACGTTGAGCTTGATTACATAACTTGGTAGTTTTTGTGGGAAAATATGCTATTTTGGTGTGTTTTGTGTGTATATGCAGGATCACTTGCCAAAGCAAAGCTAGAGCTAGTTGCCAGGGCAATGCACAAAGAAGATGCTGAGCCAGTTGCCAGAGAAATTGTCGACAAAGAACAAGGTGATATGGTAGTCGAAATTGATGACTAGACAAGCCCAAGATGACGTGGAGCAAAGCCAAATCCCAAAGGAATTTGATTTTCATGAAGAGATTAAAGAAGAATTAAATTAAAAGAAGATAAGAGAAGTTCTAGTAGGAATATAATTATAATAAAGAATTATATTCTTTAAAGATAATTTAATTCCAACTTAACTTCCTCCTCAAAGAAGGACTTTGATCTAGCCCTATAAATTAGAGGGGAATTTCGACAACTCAAAGAGAGCAAGAGGAGAGAATTTTTGAAAAGCATCTAGGGTAAGGAGATTTCGACAAGCTTCAATTCTTCATCTTTTTCTTTCTTGTTCAATTAGGTTCATGCTAGGGATTATTTATCTTGTGTTTCTTTGGAACCTAGCCATGAACTAAATCTATTTGGCTATGGTTATTGTGTTTTGTGGTTGTGAGAAACTATTGGATTTTGTTTAGGTAATAATAGTTTGCACTTTTCTATTCAAGGTTTATTAATTCTTGGTACTTATTCTTGTTTGCGAGTGAATTAGGAGAGGATCTCGTAACTTCATCTATTTATCTAATATCGGGAGAGTTAGATTCAAGAAACGAATGAATATGATCTTTATTCAATCTATTGATGGTGAAGATTAATCCGGCTTAGGAATAAGTCAATGATTTCAACGGCTAAGAGGAGCGCAAGATTGGTTGTTGTTCACCCTTGATTCACGCAGGGATGTATTATCAAGGCATGCACAAGTAGCTAGAGTTTCGACTTAGGGATAAGAAGAGACCATTGAAGAACGCTCTGCCGAACCTTGAAGGATGCTACCCAGACGCCCAAGTAGTTGCCCAACTAGTCGCCCAGGCAACCATCGATTAGTTGCCAAGGCAACCCCGTTGGGCAAGTTGCCTGTGCACTCTTTTACCAAGACGATCCAATCGGCTATCACACCTCAACTCACGATAACCTGGCCTATCTCTCTCATTTGATCTCATCTATTCTTTTACTTTATTTCTTTCTAGTTTAGTTATTAGTTAAACTCATATAATCCTTTATTTGTGTTTTTACTTTTCACAATGCAAGAGACTAGATTCTTGAAGTGGCACCAATCCCTGTGGAGACGATATCTTTTATACTATAACTTGCAACGTGTATACTTGCACAATTGCGTAGCACTTATTACGCGTGACAAGTTTTTGGCGTCGTTGCCGGGGATTGGCAATAGCGACTTTGTTTTTATTTTCTTGCACTTTCTTTTTACTTTTCTTGTTTAAGATTCAAAGGGCTAACAAACTTTGGTTTTGCATTGGTATATGACCAGGGCGAGACCAACTACACCAGAATATCCCTTTGATCTAGAAATCGAACGAACCTTACAAAGACTTAGACGAAGGATAAGAGTAGCAATGGCTAATCAAGACGGCAATATGAATCAAGATGTTCCAGCAGGAGGAGGAGTGATTCTTGCACGAAACAGAACTATTTGAGACTATCTTGAAGAAGATCTTGATGGACTTAATCCAGGAGTTGTCGCACCTAAAATTGAAGCCGACCACTTTGAGTTAAAACCGGTAAAGTTTAATATGATCAACACAATTGGTCAATTTGGCGGCTCAGCAACTGAAGATGCACGGCAACATCTGAAATCTTTCCTCAAGATTTGTAGCTCGTTCAAAATACACAGAGTCATCCCCGATGTCTTACGATTAAGATTATTCCCCTATTCACTGAAGGATAGGGCGAAAGCATGGTTGAATAGCATTCCTGCCGGATCAATAGCATCTTGGACCGATCTTTATCATGATTTACTTGCTCGGTTTAATCCTACAAATTTGACTGATAAGCTTCGTAACGACATTACTTCTTTTCTGTAGGCAAATGATGAATCCATGTACGAGGCTTAGGAGCGATATAGAGAACTTCTACACAAATGCCCCCTACACGGATTCCCGGTGTGGACTCGAGTAACAATGTTTTACAACGCTGTGAATACACCAACAAGGATGATGCTAGATGCCTCGGCAAGCGGCATACTCCTAGATAAGTCGCCAGAGGAAGCAATGCAAATTCTAAACAGGCTGGCCAAGAATGATTATCAATTCCCCTCTACTAGAAGAGGAGGAGTTAGACGCCAAGCCACAATTCATGAACTAGGATCATCAGATTCAATTTCGGCACAATTGGCCACTTTAACAAAGATGGTCCAGAACATGCAAAAACCAAACAACACACATGAGGTCAAGGTAATGGATTCTTTTTGTGAGTTATGTGGTGATAACCATGATTCTTCTGAATGAATGAAGAATCCGGAATCCAGCTTCTATGTGGGGAATTACAATCGAAACAACAATGTGATGTCCAATGCATACAATCCAGCTTGGAAAAAGCACCCGAATTTTTCATGGAGTAATCCCAACAATGCTCTAAACCAGAACAATCAGAATGCACAAGCATCGGGATTCCATCAGAATATGCCACGGCAACAGTTACCGTAGCAACAACCGACAACATCTAGTTCTTTGGAAAATTCTCTCAATGCTTTTATGATGAAAACTGAATCTTATATGGATGAGAATAGTAACTTCATAAAAATAACTGATGCTTTTATTAACAGGACTGAGATTAGATTGCAAAACCAAGAGGCGGCAATCAAATCATTGGAAAATTAAGTCGGACAATTTGCTCAAAATCTGAATACTAGACCGCAAGGAGGTTTACCTAGCGATACTAAAGTCGCAAGAGGAACTGGCCATGAGAAATGTAAGGCAATCACCACTAGAAGTGGCCAACAACTTAGAGAGGCTCAAACCCGCTCATCAAACAAAACTCCACAAAAAGATCAAGACGAACCTAGCGGCAAAGCCTCAGATGCTAAACCAGGAATTGTCGCGGCAACCGGCAATAAGCATGCATCGGTAACCGACGATAAGAATGCTTCGGCAACGTGTGATAAGCATGCCTCGGCAACTCCAATTGTCCCGATAATGTTGATAATCAAGTTCCAAACCAATGAAAGGATCGAAGATATCTGACTTCCACCACCATTCCCACAAAGGTTGAAACGACTAAAGCAAGAATACCAATTCAAGAAGTTTCTTGATATCCTAAAGCAAGTCCACATCAACTTGCCATTGGTGGAAGCAACTGAACAAATGCCAAACTATGCCAAGTTTCTTAAAGGCATTGTGTCCAAGAGAACAAGGCTAGGAGAGTTTGAAACAGTTGCCGCAACAGAGGGATGCATGGCAATGTTGCACAATCATATGCCACCCAAGTTGAAGGATCCCGGAAGTTTCACAATACCCTGTTCCATTGGAAACCACTATGTCGGGAAAGCATTATGCGACCTTGGGGCTAGCATAAATTTGATGCCTAAATTGGTTTTCCAGAAACTAGGAATCGGGAAGGCAAGACCTACAACAGTTATGCTACAGCTAGCCGACAGATCCTATGTGCATCCAGAGGGAAAAATAGAGGACATACTGGTAAAAGTTAATAAATTTATTTTTCCCGCTGACTTTATTTTTTGGATTGTGAAGCAGATGAGCATGCACCCATCATTCTCGGGAGACCATTCCTAGCAACAGGGAGAACCTTGATCGATGTTGAAAAGGGAGAACTCACAATGAGGGTGAATGACCAGCAAGTTAAACTAAATGTGTTCCAAACACTAAGGCATGCCGATGATCCAGAAGAATGCCAACTTCTTCATACCACGATAGAGTTTAACTTCGACGAGGAATTTAGTTACCTCAATAACTACATTGCCGATCAAGAGGAACTCGAAGAGTATGAAGAACCGATCGATGAGGAACAACAAGAAGAGGCAAATTGGCTAGTCAATCGACCGGGTACATACTTTGAACCACTGGATTACTCAGGTAAGGAAGGTAAGCTCGAAAAACCCTCTATTGAACGACCACCGATTCTTGAGTTGAAACAATTGCCAGAGCAACTAAAATATGCATACTTAGGAACCGATAATACATTGCCTGTAATTATTTCTTCTAAGTTACAGCCTGAGCAGGAAAAGAAGCTGATCAAGATGTTGAAGCTACACAAAAAGGCAATAGGGTGGACAATTACCGACTTGAAGGGAATTAGCCCGGCAGTGTGCATGCACAAGATTTTGTTGGAAGATGATCACAAACCTTCAATTGAGGCCCAGAGGAGACTGAATCATGCCATGAAAGGGGTTGTAATGAAAGAAATTATCAAGTGGCTTGACGTCGGCATTATATACCCTATCTCTGATAGTACATGGGTAAGTCCGGTACAATGTGTACCGAAAAAGGGAGGTATAATAGTGGTAAGTAATGAAAACAATGAACTCATTCCAACCAGGACTGTGACCAGTTGGAGGGTTTGTATGGATTATCGAAAGCTAAACAAAGCCACCAGGAAAGATCACTTCCCATTACCCTTTATTGATCAAATGCTTGACCGTCTTGCAGGTAAACCCTTTTATTGTTTTCTTGATGGTTATTCAGGTTACAATCAAATTGCCATAGCACCAAAAGATCAAGAAAAGACAACCTTCACATGCCCATACGGTACTTATGCCTTCCGAAGGATGCCATTCAGATTGTGTAACGCCCCGGCAACCTTTCAAAGATGCATGATGACACTATTTTCAGACATGGTCGAAGACTTCCTTGAGATCTTCATGGATAATTTTTCTGTTTTTGGTAATGACTTCGACAGCTGTCTTGGCAATTTAGAGAGAGTGTTGGCAAGATGTGAAGAAACTGATTTAGTCATCAATTGGGAGAAATGCCATTTTATAGTAGATAAAGGAATAGTGTTCAACCACAAGATTTCAACCAAGGGAATTGAAGTAGACAAAGCCAAGGTGGACGTGATCGAGAGATTACCCCCACCAAGTTCGGTTAAAGAAATTCGAAGTTTTCTTGGACATGCAGGATTTTACAGGAGGTTCATTCATAATTTTTCTAAAATCACTAAACCCTTGTGCAATTTGCTTGAACAGGATAAAGTCTTCGATTTTGATGATTCTTGCACCCCAAGCATTCGAAACCCTAAAGAAAAAGCTTGCCTCGGCACCCATTGTCGTTCCACCATATTGGGCGCTACCTTTTGAGCTCATGTGTGATGCAAGTGATTTCGTGGTAGGAGCAGTCCTAGGCCAACGCATAGGTAAGACCTTCCATGTGATATACTACGCTAGTAAAACTCTTAATAGTGCTCAAGTGAATTACACAACAACGGAGAAAGAGTTACTAGCTGTATTTTTCGCATTTGACAAGTTCTGATCCTATTTGATTGGTACAAAGGTAATTGTCCATACGGACCATTCGGCAATCAAATATCTATTTGCTAAAAAGGATGCCAAACCTCGTTTGATTCGTTGGATATTACTTTTACAAGAATTTGATATTGAAATTAAGGACAGGAAAGGAACAGAAAATCAAGTGGCCGATCACTTATCACGTTTAGAACGCAACAGGGAGGAGGACGCGGATCTAGAGATATGTGATACATTCCCGGATGAACAAATTTTAGTTGCCTCGGCAACCATGAACGCGCATGCCTCGCCAACCCTCGACGCCTCGGCAACCATGAATGCACACGCCTTAGCAACTCTCGACGCTGCAGCAGCCTTTGACCCACACGCCTCAGCAATTTTGGGAGCAGTCACCACGGCAGCACATGCCTCGGCAATACCCTGGTACACTGATTTAGTTAATTTCCTTGTTTGTAGTATTTTACCTTATGGCATTACTCACCAAGGGAAGAAGCGGTTCCGCCATGATGCTAAGCATTACTTTTGGGACGAGCCTCTTTTGTTTAAACAATGTGTAGATCAGGTTATACGCCGATGTGTCCCTGAAGAAGAGCAACAAAATGTACTCTGGCAATGCCATTCTTCACCCTATGGAGGACATTTTGGAGGAACTCGTACCGCGGCCAAAGTTTTGCAATCCGGTTTGTATTGGCCAACATTGTACAAAGATGCCCAAGACTTTTACAAGCAATGTGATCGTTGCCAGAGGACGGGCAATATCTCTAGACGACATGAGATGCCGCTCCAGAACATTATCGAGGTGAAATTGTTCGATGTATGGGGAATCGATTTTATGGGACCTTTCCCATCTTCATTCGGCAACCTCTACATTCTACTTACCGTCGACTTCGTGTCTAAATGGGTGGAGGCAGCTGCAGTTCCCAACAATCATTCCAAGACCGTGCAACGATTCTTGCAGAAAAACATATATACACGGTTTGGGATGCCGAGAGCAATTATCAGTGACGAAGATAAGCATTTTGACAATAGACTAATTGCCAAGATGTTGCAATGCTTCGGCATATCACACAAGATCGCCACGGCATATCACCCACAAACCAACGGGCAAGCAGAAATTTCCAACCAGGAATTGAAGGGTATACTCGAGAAAGTTGTAAATCCCTCTAGGAAGGATTGGTCACTAAGACTAGATGACGCACTTTGGGCATATCGCACTACATTCAAAACACCCTTAGGTATGTCGCCCTTCCGACTTGTCTATGGCAAAACATGCCATCTACCGGTGGAAATCGAACACAAGGCATACTGGGCAATCAAGACCGTGAATATGGATTGGGAAAGTGCCGGACAAAAGCGTTTGTTAGACCTCAATGAGATAGAAGAATTCCGTGCACTCGCCTATAACAATGCACGAATCTACAAGGAGAAAACAAAGCAATGGCATGACAAGAAACTATTACCGCGGTAATTCATGCCAGGGCAACTAGTTCTCTTATTCAATTCTCGGTTAAAACTTTTCCCGGGAAAGCTGAAATCAAGATGGTCGGGACCATTCGAAGTTGTCAAACCATTCTCCCATGGTGCCGTGATAATCAAGTCCATCACTGACAAACATGAATTCAAAGTTAATGGACAGAGATTGAAACAATACAATGGTGCCCATGTGGAACGTAACAAAGAAGTGGTCAACTTAGGAGATGCATGAGCATGCTCTCCCTTTGACATTTTATTATTATTATTTTATTTTTATTTTTATTTTTATTTTTTTATTATTTTCGATTAATTTTTTTTGAACTATTTTTTTATTTCCGATTATTATTATTTTTTAGGATAGATTTTCTTTTTTTTATCTTTTTAAGTTTAAGAATTCCTTTACACATCTTTATTTATTTTCTTTTATTAGTCAATCTTTAATTTTAATCCTTATTTGATTTGTCTTTGAATTGTAGGAAAAGAGTTCAAGATAAAGCGAAATTTTAATCCAAGAAGGAAAACATCTTCAACAAGGAAACTAATGGGCTGAATCTAAGGCTTATATAAAGCCTCCAATTTACCCTAATCAAACCCCCTTGCCGTCACCCTTCCCCTAACCTAAAACCCTCTTTTTCGTCTTCCTCTAATCCCACCCACCATATTTACCACCTATCTTTTCTATAAAACCAATCACCCTTAACCTATTCCTACTTTTTATCTTGCAACTTTTTAGTTTCTTTTATTTTCTTTTATTTGTTTTGACAAAACTCATAACCAAGATCATCTATGGCATCCAAAAATAAATTTTTAGTTCATCCAAGTTCCTCCAAAGAACCAAGATACAAGAAGTTTGCTACACCGGTGGTTCAAGAAAGATTTCACTCCAAGTTTGAAAGCCGGAAGATTCATGAAGAACAAGGCTTTGAATACTCCAACTCTCATCAAGATTTCGGCCTTGAACCATTCATCTTCGAGAAGATTGCACATCAAAAGTGGCAAATCTTTTGCCATCAACCGGAACCAGGCAACATCTCATGGGTAAGAGAATTCTATGCTCACTCACCTAACCCGGATAATCCTTATGTTTTTGTTCGTGACAAGGCCATACTCATAAGCCCTGAAAACGTCAACACCTTTTACGGGCTTTACATTGAGAAGGACGAGCATCAAGCCTTCGTTGATCAAATCACGCCCAAGCAACTCGACAAGGTGCTTCAAGAACTCACTCAACCGGGAACTCATTGGAACGACGGTAAATACAAGGGCACGGTAAATCGCCTTCGGCTTAAACCTGAGGCAAAACTATGGAATAAGTTTGTTAAAACTTCTTTAATGCCCACCACACACAATACTAACGTTGATATACCACGTCTTTAGCTCATACATTCTATTTTGCATAATCGCATCATTAACATCGAAAAAATTATTTGTGATGAGATTTTTGTATGTAGCTCAAAAGATAAGGGTTCTCTTTTCTTCCCTTGCTTAATTTCTAATCTTTGCAAGGAGATGCATGTCCCAAGTGAGTCCACCGATGAAAAGTCCCTACCAAAGTCCGGTTGGAATCAAGCACAAATCCGAAAGCTAATGGGAGAGGCACCAGGAAATTCTTCAAGGCCTTCAATTGCCGCGGCAACTCCTGCCGCCCCGGCAATCCCTAATGCCCAAGCACCTATGCCCGGGCAACTCGGCCATCAACCCCGGGACACTTTGAAGCACTCTTGTAACCATTGGTGAGCCACCTAAGGCAAATTGAAGACCGGCAACAAATGTTCATGCGGTACATGAAGGAGCTCAACAATGCCATCACCCAAGTCATCCTAGAAAAGTACCCGGACAATCGCGTGCCGTTCCCAATCTTTCCTGCCGAGATCCTTGCCCCGGCAACCAATGAAGCAGTCACCACGGCAACCACAACAGATGATGCCCCGGCAACCTACATCGTGCCTGCACAAGCTGATGCCACGGCAACCAACCCTGAAGATGCCACGACAACCACTACAAAAGCCAGAGGTAAAGCACCTATGCTCGAATCAACTCCTACGGAATCATTTTCTAATTTTTCAGATTCGGACGAGTCCTCCATTGCACCAACAAAGACCGCACCAATTGAATCCTCCAAGCGAAAAGCCAATGACACTGATGAAAAGGACGATGAGGACAACCTCGTACGAGGATCGATTCCACCACCGGCAACAAGAAAATAACCATCGCGTTCAAGCAAGAGAATCAAGACACCGACCAAAAGGAAACTAATCATCTACGATGACAAACTCTCGGAGTAAGTCCTCGTATGTATTTTATTTTTTGTTATTTTTATTTTTCTTTAATGCATGCATTGAGGACAATGCCTCACTCGAGTTTAGGGGGGATTGTTATTAGTAGTTACCATGTTTAGTTACATTCATCTTAAGTATTATATTTAGGATACATAAATTGCTTGCCATGCCTTTAGTTGGAACAAGAATTGCTTAGATTTGATGAATATCCGTTGATGACTTTGCCAATGCACTTAATTGATAGAATTTTTATTTTAGGATAACCATGGAAAAACTTAGAATTTTACTATGATGCTAAATTTGATGAAACATTGTTGTGGTTTGATTGATTTAAGGAATTCTAGTGAACTTAGGTTGATAATTAAAGAAATTGGGGGATTAGAATAAAAATTGGATGAATGCTAGAGGTGCCCGAAATTGGCTCTAGCATGTGCTAAAAAATTGATCGCTAGAGGTGCCCGAAATTGGCTCTAGCATGTGCTAAAAAAATTGATCGCTAGAGGTGCCCGAAACCGGCTCTAGTCGAATAAATTAACTTAAGAAAACTAAAAACAAAACACTAGAGGTGCCCAAAACTAGCTCTAGTTAAAAAGAACCCAATGAAGTAATTTGAAAACCTTTTGTTTGCATAGAATCCAAAAAAATCAACTTGCACACAACTCTGCACACACTCACAAGCATTATAGTTTGATTCCGAGTAACTCCTAAGTTTTCCGAAAAATGAAAAGCCAATCATACTTTGTGCCCCGGATCTGAGAATTGAAATCAAGTTCAAAGCTAAGTTTGTGAAAATTGAAGTCTTGGCAGGTAATTGTTAGTTTGCATTGCTTGAGGAAAAGCAATAGTTCGAGTTTGGGGGTGTGATAAGTGTTCAAAAGTATTATTTTTCTTACCGTTTTTACTCATATTATTGTTAGACTTAGGCTCATGTTAGTTGCATAATTAGCCATTCATGCATTAATCCATGTTTCCTTCCAACGTTGAGCTTGATTACATAACTTGGTAGTTTTTGTGGGAAAAGATGCTGCTTTGGTGTGTTTTGTGTGTATATGCAGGATCACTTGCCAAAGCAAAGCTAGAGCTAGTTGCCAGGGCAATGCATGAAGGAGATGCCGAGCTAGTTGCCAGGGTAATGCATGAAGGAGACGTCGAGCCAGTTGCCAGGGCAATTTTCGACAAAGAACAAGGTGATATGGTAGTCGAAATTGATGACTAGAAAAGCCCAAGATGACGTGGAGTAAAGCCAAATCCCAAAGGAATTTGATTTCCATGAAGAGATTAAAGAAGAATTAAATTCCAAGAAGATAGGAGAAGTTCTAGTAGGAATATAATTATAATAAAGAATTATATTCTTTAAAGATAATTTAATTCCAACTTAACTTCCTCCTCAAAGAAGGACCTTGACCTAGCCCTATAAATTAGAGGGGAATTTCGACAACTCAAAGAGAGCAAGAGGAGAGAGTTTTCGACAAGCATCTAGGGCAAGGAGATTTCGACAAGCTTCAATTCTTCATCTTTTTCTTTCTTGTTCAATTAGGTTCATGCTAGGGATTATTTATCTTGTGTTTCTTTGGAACCTAGCCATGAACTAAATCTATTTGGCTATGGTTATTGTGTTTTGTGGTTGTGAGAAACTATTGGATTTTGTTTAGGTAATAAGAGTTTGCACTTTTCTATTCAAGGTTTATTCATTCTTGGTTCTTATTCTTGTTTGCGAGTGAATTGGGAGAGGATCTCGTAACTTCATCTATTTATCTAATATCAGGAGAGTTAGATTCAAGAAACGAATTAATATGATCTTTATTCAATCTATTGATGGTGAAGATTAATCCGGCTTAGGAATAAGTCAAGAATTTCAACGGCTAAGAGGAGCGCAAGATTGGTTGTTGTTCACCCTTGATTCACGCAGGGATGTATTATCAAGGCATGCACAAGTAGCTAGAGTTTCGACTTAGGGATAAGAAGAGACCATTGAAGAACGCTCTGCCGAACCTTGAAGGTTGCTGCCCAGACGCCCAAGTAGTTGCCCAACTAGTCGCCCAGGCAACCATCGATTAGTTGCCAAGGCAACCCCGTTGTGCAAGTTGCCACGGCAACTGAGTTGCCCGTGCACTCTTTTACCAAGACGATCCAATTGGCTATCACACCTCAACTCACGATAACATGTCCTATCTCTCTTATTTGATCTCATCTATTCTTTTACTTTATTGCTTTCTAGTTTAGTTATTAGTTAAACTCCTATAATCCTTTATTTGTGTTTTTACTTTTCACAGTGCAAGAGACTAGATTCTTGAAGTGGCACCAATCCCTGTGGAGACGATATCTTTTATACTATAACTTGCAACGTGTATACTTGCACAATTGCGTAGCACTTATTACGCGCAACAAACGACACAGAGATTTTTAGAGTAAATGCCTTAATTATTCAGAAGATAGATGATACAAAATGAGGTGGGGAAGGCTTTTGAGTCCCCCTACATCCAACTGTCTCTAATGATTTATATCGATGGTTATGATTGAAGCCCACCAACCACAATGGCATAATATTGGAATATTCTTTAGAATAAATCAACTATCTAAAGAAACAAATCCTATGTTTATATGGAAAGTTTACATAGGTCAAAGTGGTTGTCTTCTAGAATCCTCCACAGATCGGGTTAAGTCTAGTGGTCTCTTTAGGCCTAAAATCTCCATTATAACCTCTTGGGCAACCATGTGTGCATGTGACTCGAACTGGCGGTCCGTGACAATATCATTAACCATTTTGGTTTAAATTTTGTCCTAATTTTAAGAAATACAACTTATTATGTTGACATAAACAATTTGTGTTTGAAAGGGATTTTTAAAATATATAAATATATGATAAAATTTTGACCAAAATAACAAATGCTACTAACTATTTGAGCTAAGTACGAATACTATAAAAGCAAAACGATTAAATGATGTAAATTAAAGAAAACGAACCAAATATTAAATTTTTTAGTATAATTATCGTACCTAATATATTGGTTGATTAATCTATATTGGATACTGCAGAGATTTATTATGGGGTAACTCTCTCAGACCAATTTACTCTATTCACAATATTAAGATTCGACCTCTGACATTGCTTAAACAATCCAATAATTAAATGCTAATTTTGATTATAATTAAGACACCGAGATTTAACCTATGTCTAATTTTAAAAACTAAAACAACACTACTACTTTAATTGGAAGCTTTGGGTAAATGGGGTGTTTAGGGATGAATTTTTGGAATATAGGGTATGTTAAAGGATATTTTGGAATCTATGGCATTTTCTACAGTGCTGGTTGAGAACGCCTCTGTAACACCCTTAACGTATACTCGTAAATCGAATATACATTAAAGATGTTACGGAGTCGTTTAAAGAAATCTCGACTTATAAATTTATTTTTACAAGTATTTACAAATTTTAGTTTGTAAATCTAACCCTTTCTTGGTTTTCTTAAAACACAACATATGTGCAGTTAGCTAGTTTCAACCCTGAATTAATTATTTTAAAACATATTTGACAATTATTAAAAACAACAGTCCAATTCAGGGTGAAAACTAGGTTCGCTATCTAGGCCCTTTCTTGACTTTAAAATCTTTATGTGATTACCGATTATTCTTATTAGCAAAGTAATTATCCTTTCTACCTTAGCTTTTTTCTGTTACAATGCTAATGTCTTATTTTACTTTATCCATATACGATTCATCATCAAAAATGATTACTTATCTATCATTTAGTCTAATTTAATGCATCATACTCTACTAGCAATTAAATAATTACATGCCCACTAGAGATTATCATAAGCTAGATATCATACTGATGTTTTGCAGATTGAAGCTTGATCAGCATGCTCGACTCCTCTTCAAATACTCCATCTTAATCTACGTGTGAAACAAACACACGCTAAGTACAAACTTAGTGAGGCAAAACTTATAAATCAAAGTAAAGCACTTTAATTTTAATAAAAATTGCATAATAAATAAAATACTGAATATAACATATAAGAATTTAGAATCGTATAGAATGACTCATCGAAGTCGTTCCTCTGTCATGTAACCTGTGACAATCAACATCTCATATACATATATAAGGCAATGTCATGTCAAATCAAATATCCAGTAAATCACTTATTTTCATTTGAATCGTATCACTTTCACTTTTTCACTTTTCTTTAGATCACTTGTTACTTTTTATTCATTTCATAGCCCAATGTAATATAATTGAGAATGCATGGTATGCGAGTCACTATTGAGTATGCACATGTGCGGCTTCAACAAATATGTTGTGCCATAATAAATCACTGTATCACTGTATCAATATACCACTGATGTAATTTAACAGCATCATTGTATCACTAGGTCATAACTGTAGAACACAGCATCATTGTTTCACTATATAACTATTGTACACTTATACAACATCATTGTATCACTAGGCCATAGCTGTAGAACACAGCGTCACTGTATCCATATATCACTATACTCTACCTCATCTCATTGGCATGCCAATTATACCAAGAATCTCAATAATCATACAAAGGGCTTCTAACATCAATATCTTGTAAAGATCATTATAAACCATTTAAAAATTATTGTAAAATATATCAATTTACGATTCAAATTCTTTTTCTTTCAAATCATTCTAGGTTGACATATTATATTTCTTTCTCATATTATATATATAATATGTAAAAACGAACTCACCTGGGCCATTTATTAGCTTGTCTCACTAAGCTCTACTCGATCATTTCCTTCATAATACCTCGACCCTTCTTTTGATCCAAATCAAACTTCATTGATCATATAAATACGAATAACATTCGTTAGATTCAAATATAACAATACTTTAAACACGCTATCAAATCTAGTCATTCGAATATACAAAATTTCCAAAAGTTTTTCCTTCCTTCCTTATACTGTCCAAAACCCATTTTTGGTCTTTAATGACCATTTAGAACTTCCATTAACCCCTTTCAAGCTTACTAGTTAACCTTAGATACAAAATGCATCAATTCTCATTTTCTGACAGATTGCACTACCTTCAAAGAAATATTTCTATAAAATATTCTAAAAGTCGAAAATCGATTCCGTTTATTTTGAAAGAAATTAGATTCAGTAAGCTTTTCAACCATATAAATTAATAGCCCAAACTCAACTTGTACGATTTATGGCGAATTTTCAAAGTCAATTACAATGCTGGAATTCGGAACAGACTGGTGCACTATTTTCTGACCTTTCGTCGCTTAAAAATTTATATCTTTTGACTCTGAACTCAAAATCAGTTTTCGTTTGTTGGAAACTAAACTAGACGAACAAATCTTTACATCGATATAAAATTCACCATCTAACCATTTTTTGTATAACTTATGGTGAATTTTCAAGCTTACTGCCAAAACCAGTCTTCTACATAACTTTCCATAATAAACTTCTAATTTATACTAACTTCTTCTTATTTTTCTTCTTGTCAATTTAGTCCCATCACTTGCTTAAAACCATCAATTCATCATCTTCTTCATCAAATAATTATTCAAAATAATTCCCTCTAATTTTTCTTTCTTTGCCAAAATAGTCACTAAAATGTAAAGGTAAAGATTCAAACTTCTTAACTTTGCAATTTAGTCCTCAAATCAACATTACTACCTTAATTCCATCATTTTAACTAAAAATCATATTTAATCCCCATGCAAGAATTCATTTCCTATTTGGTCACTTAATTTTGACAAATTGTCAAAATGGTCCTTAATTCAATTCAACATCGCTTTAGCATTCTAACATCAATTTCACATCTCCAACATCATTAATTACATAAATACACTCCAAATTCATAAAATTCAGATTCAGTCCCTTAACTTGGAAGCTTGCCGAATTGGTCCCTATATATATATATATATTTAACTTAGGGTTTTGCTTCCAATCAACAAATCAAGCTTTCTAAATCATTAATTCAATATCACAAACCCTAAATTAAACTTGAACCCATAAACCCATCATCATAATAATCTAAACATGTAGAACTTAAATCCCAACTCAATATCATGATTTTAACATCATACTAACTTGATTTCAACTTGAATTCAATCATGGAATCATAAAATCTCAAAAGGCCCAATTGATCCATAAACCCTAATTTCTTTCTCATGTAAATTATCATAAATCAAGCATGAATTCCATGAATTATTGTTATCAAAAGATAGAGCTTGAAGAGTAGAACAACTTTGTAGTTGAAGAGATTACTTGAAAATCGAGTTTCGGGGCTTGAATCAAACTTGGAAAATTTTTCTCCATTTTTCTTTCTTTCTCCCCCTCATATTTCGAAATTTTAAGATGAAGAATGGTCTTCATCTTTTATTTTTCATCCAATTTGGCCACATGTTGTATAAATGAATTTTAAGTTCATTTAGATAGTGAAATTACTAAAATGCCCTTTTAATCCAATGGTTGAGATTGATCTTATCATCAATCAAGGGCCAAGATTAAATCTCCCATTTCATCTTTCCAAAATTTGCCCTTATAACTTTTTAAATATTTCAAAATTGCCATTGGGGCCAAATGACCAATTTACCCTCCAACTAGTTTTTATTTACTAGTTTGACATTCTTGTAAAAATTCAACTAAATCTAGTTGGAATCCAACCAATTATAATAAAATATTCATAAAATAGTATTTTATGACTTTTCCATGACTTTTGGATCAGTCTCTGAAATTCTAGTTCGATCCTATTTTCCCGATATTCATAAAATACTTCTATTGCGATTTTACCTTTTTCCGAGCTATTGAATTTATTCCAAAAATTCTATATTTTCATATTCAGGAAATGAACTCTATTATCCTATAAAAAAAACTTCCTTTTCCAAGGACTTAGACTGAATTTTCTTAACTCGGTCTATTTTCCCGATACTTATCAAAAATCTTCATAGAATAAAATTCCTCTTAGAATTCCTTTATCGATAATCCATACAAATTTTCTCTACTCTTACTGAGTCCAAAATATCGATCAGAAACATTTTGATGGGACCTTCCCGAAGGTCACCCATCCTTATATTTCTCTGGCTTGAGCACGCTTAACAATTTCATTCGATCCAAATTCAGTACCTTTTTCTGCATCTTAATTCTTAAAACCGATATCAAGGTACCTATTTTAATCCGATTTAGAACAAAATTACTTGTTGGGGAAATTTACTATTTAGTCCCTAAACTTTTCCAAAGTTTATACTTTAACCCCAAAACTTTTAAAATTTACATTTTGGTCACTAGCCAAAATTTGGGATATTACAGCCTCCTGCAGGAGGCGTTCTCCATTTTTTAATATTTTTTGGACCAAAAAAGCCTCCTGCAGGAGGCGTTCTTTATTTTTTTAAATATTTTTTTGACCAAGAACGCCTCCTGTAGGAGACTTTTTTGGTCCAAAAAATATTAAAAAATGGAGAACGCCTCCTGCAGGAGGCTGTAATATCCCAAATAATATTAAAAAAATAAGAACGCCTCCTGACACTGTAGAAAATGCCATAGATTCTTAAAATTTTTCCAGCACACCCTATTTCCCAAATTTTTTTTTTCTAAACCACTATTTTTACCAAATTTCCCGACTTTAATTTGTCAAAGTTCAACCTTCACATTTTACGTAAAAAATAATAAATTAGTCCACTTTTCAATGAACACATAAACTTGAATTATTTATTGTATTAATTTATTACATTTTATTTTTTATTTTTATGTGTATATAAATTGGTGTACGGTTGATTTTCTAATTAATTGACAAAATAAATAATACTTTTTTTAAATAGAGAGGTAAAAACATTCTCAATGCAAATGTCGAGATTCGAACCCATACAAGATAGGGGCGTGTAAAATCGGGTTCGGTTAACCATTAGTAAATTATTTCGGTTAACCAGTAAGTTCGGGTCACTCAATTCTCGACCCTAAATCGTAACCATTAAACCGATTAACAGTTTATTCGGTTAACCAAAATATTCGATTCGGTTCGGTTTTTTTATTTTATTTATTAAAAATATAAATTTTAATAATATGTTAGAAAAAGTATATACTTTTAAAAATCGACACATGATATTAGTATCTTTTTTAATACTAGCAAGTTAGACACTTAAGCTTCGTAAAATGAAACTAGGATTTTACTTTTGGATAGTGCGAAAGAAAAATAAATTCAGATTTTTTAATATAAGATATTAAAAATGAATGATAATATAATAATATATATTATATGACCGGTCGGTTCGGTTACCCTATTTTTCTCAAAATCGTAAACCGTAACCGAACTGATTTCTTTTTAAAAAATAAAAACCCGAACCAAAATCAAAATTTTTTCTGGTCGGGTAACCAATTTTCGGTTCGTTTTTTTGGGTTTCGGGGTCGGTTTTGGTTTTTCTATTTTTTTTTTTTGCATACCCCTAATACAAAGATGGGACAACATGAGCATCATTAACTACTCGGTCAATCAGTGGATCTCAAATAATATTATTTAATTAGACTAATTTTTAATTTTTATAAAATAGGAATATTTAATTTTGCTAAATTATAATAAAAAAAACTAATTTATAATAGGGTAAAGTACCAAAATGGCCACTGAACTTTGTTAAAAAAACAAAACGATAACCAAACTTTCAAATGTTACAAAATAGCAATTAAACTTTATATTTTGTAACAAACTGGTAACACGACCGTTAAAGGCCGTTAATGGGGTAACGTTGTAATTATAAAAATTTGGATAATAACACATTTAATCCTCTATATTTATAGATTCAATCAATTTAGTCTTATTTCAAATAAAAACCCATAAAATTATCATCCGTATAGTATATATCAAAAGCTTTCATGCCCACTTTCCCTGCCCAACATGCTCGGAATTTCAAATAACAACACATGATCAGTTTTGTAACTTTGCTTAACCAGGAACATAACCGATCTTGGAATTTCTTGTGTAAATAACAACTAAATCAATTCAATGCTACCTTGTTCAAATCTGCTGGAATTCAAATCAACACCAATTATCCTCGAAGCCCCGGAAACTATTGCTCCTTCAGCCGTCTAAATTGCAGGACAGAAAATTAACTTAAAAGTACACACCAAGATGTGAAAAAGAACTAACATAAAAGCGGCAAAAATAACTCACAGCAAGACCTACAACGCCTAGTCCGAAAATGGCAACGAATTGACCCTTTTTGGGTTTAGCAATATTCACAGTGGCACCAAAGCCTATACGAGAAGAGAAGCAAAACAAGTCAGGAAACATGATATTCCTCACTGTCATTAGCGTAGTTTATATATCGAGAAAAATGAAAACCAAAATCTGAGTACTGAATCTGTGGACATTCCGCAGCTGAGACCACAAACTTTATGAAGTGGGGCATCAGGATTGATCTTGGCGACCTGGTCGACATGGACAACGGTGTATTCGATACGGATGTCAATTTTATGAGTTTATAGATATCATCAAAACCTGTCTTGAGCATGTTGGGTAAGGAAAGTGGGCACGAAAGCTTTTGATATATTCGATACGGATGATAATGTTATGGGTTTTTATTTAAAATATGACTAAATTGATTAAATCTATAAATATAGAGGACTAAATGTATTATTATCTAAATTTTCATAATTGTAACGTTACTCATTAACGGCCGAGTTACCATTTTATTATAAAATATAAAGTTTAATTACTATTTTATAATATTTAAAAGTTTAATTATTATTTTTTAACAAAATTCAGTGACCATTTTTTAACTATCGGGAGACCACCGATCTTTAGGGTTGGTGTCGAAATGACCACCGATCTTTTAATTTTGTCAAAATGACCACTCAACTATTGATATGGTTCCAATATAACCACCAGCCGTTAAAACCTAACGGAGAGGCTGATGTGACAGTTAAAAGAAAATTGTATAACTACGCATTTAGTCCCCGTTATTTACACATTTAATCAATTTGGTCCTAATTTTAATTTAATAAAATAAATTAATTATTTAATTAGGTGGTGACACGTTATTAGAGGGATTTATTTAATTAATTAATTTTCCTTCCCCCAATCAAATGGTGACACGTGTCACCTGATTGGAGGGGAAAAATGGAATTGGAGACTAGGGGAATCAAACCAAAGACCTCCAAAGCAGTGGGAGTATTGTATGCTTACCACTGGGCCAAGCCATTTTTGTGATATAAAACACAAGTTTTTATATATGTTTTATACCGTTTTGATGCCCAGAAAAATGAAGGGAAAAATGGCATCAAGGGAATTTGAACATACGACCTTGTATTGTAAGGTAGTGTATGCTTGCCACTGGAACAAGCATATTTTTATGATATAAAATACAATATTTAATATATATGGTATACAGTTTTTAATGCCTGGAAAAAGAAGGAAATGTGGTTTTAGGAAACTCGAACATGACATACTTATGATACACAAAAACATTTAACCCAATTAAATAAATCTAATAATTAAATTAAAGTTAACAATATTTTGTATATATTTTAAATTATAGTTTAAAAAATTAATATAATTCGTGAATTTATATTCGCTAAATGAAGATTAAATATCGGTTTCTCAGTGAATTTGTATTCGCTAAATGAAGATTAAATATCGATTTCTCAGTTTTATTATAATTTAAATATATACAAAATATTGTTAACTTTAATTTAATTATTAGATTTATTTAATTGTGTTAGATGTTTTTGTGTATCATAAGTATGTCATGTTCGAGTTTCCTAAAACTACATTTCCTTCTTTTTCCAAGCATTAACAACTGTATATCATATATACTAAATATTGTATTTTATATCATAAAAATATGCTTGTTCCAGTGGTAAGTATACACTACCTTACAATACAAGGTTTTGTGTTTGAATCCTCTTAATGCCATTTTTTCCCCTTCATTTTTCTGGGCATCAAAACGGTATAAAACATATATAAAAAATTGTGGTGACACGTGTCACCACCTAATTAAATAATCAATTTATTTTATTAAATTAAAATTAGGACCAAATTGATTAAGTGTAAATAACGGGGACTAAATGCATAATTATACAATTTTCTTTTAACTGCCACATCAGTCTCTCCGTTAGGTTTTAACGACTGGTGGTTATATTGGAACCATATCAATAATTAAGTGGTCATTTTGACAAAATTAAAAGATCAATAGTCATTTCAACACCAACCCTAAAAATTAGTGATCTCCCGTATAGTTTACCCTATAATATAAAACTAAATTCATTTAGAAGAAAAGATGAGCGATAGCGTAGAAACGAAAGAGCAGACGAAATGAATCTTCCCTTAACCGACACATCGGCACTATAATAAAACGGAACATTAAAGCGTGAGGGGCAAACTCGGCATCCGAACGAATTTTCCGAACAACGTCCATCTCAAACTCAAACTCAAACTCAAACTCAAACTCGCCTACACGAAAAACAGGAAAATAATATAGTCAAATATATAATTACCATCCTGACTCGGTTCCTCTCACGCAAACTCATTGAGCTGACTCAACCCGATGGAGATCGCCCCCGCGATTACGCCTTCTCCTTCGCTGGGCGATGAAAACCCCACTTTTTCCGCAGATGACGTAACAGCAGACGGCTTAAAGCCTTCGCCATCAACGTCTTCCTCATCGTTGGAGAAGGACGAAAAAGCGACGTCATCTACGGCGTCAACGCTGTCGTGGTGGGCGGTGGCTTCGAAATATGATCCCGGTATGGAGGAGGAAGAAGGAGAGGAAGATGTTTGTAGGATATGCCGGAATCCGGGAGATGCTGACAATCCGCTTCAATACCCCTGCGCTTGTAGCGGCAGCATAAAATATGTCCACCAGGATTGCCTTCTTGAGTGGCTCAATCACAGCAATGCACGCCAATGCGAGGTTAGTTTTTTTTTTTTTTTGTAATGCTCGTATAAAATGACAGGAATGGTTTTTGAAGGTTAGTTTCAGTTAGGGTTTTAGATTTATTTTTAATTGGATTTCATGATTTGGTGTTTGAATTAGATGTGTTCAATGAATGAGTAGTAGATGTGATTAAGAAATGAAGACAAAATTTGGATTTTCTTTATAATTCTTTGCTGATTATTTTTTTGCAAGTCCTGGAAATTTGAAAAGAACGACATTGTTTGTGTTGTTTGTGCTGCGTGGCTCCAACTTGGCGGTATTTGCATTTGTATGGGGTGAGAGGGTTTTTTGATGATTTTCATGGGTTTTGAATGATCATAGATGTCATTAGCTGCAACTAACTTTTTAAAGTTTGAATTGAATAAATACTGGTGGCAAGAACTTCTTGTGAAGCAGTCAAGCTTGAGATTTATTATTATTATAAATGTCGCTAATGCATGATTGAAGATGCAAAATAAGTGCTGTTAAAGATTAGCCTTGGACTTTAGCTTATGCATGATAAATAGCTATGCCATGTGAATGGAGTTCATAGCTTTTGGGGAAATTAGCAGTTCTAAAACACTTTATATTTCAATGTTGCGAGCATGGATCTCTTCAATTCATTTTTTTGGCATGCAAATTAGTAAACTGGCATGTCTGAGCTACTTCTCTACCTCCTCTCCCTATTTCTCTGTTTATGTCTCTGCCTCCTCTCCCTTACCTCGCATTTTTTTCTTCTTTAAAATTCATGTTTAAAAGATCTTATTGTTCATGTGGATCTCCCCCCACCCCCTATTGTTAAATTTTTCTCTATACACACAAGCACATGCCACAGAAAGTAGATTTTTTGTGATTTTATGCTTTAACTTGACTTTCTTTGCAGGTTTGCAAGCATGCATTTTCTTTCTCCCCTGTGTATGCTGAGAATGCTCCAGCAAGGCTTCCTTTTCAGGAGTTTGTTGTTGGGATGGCAATGAAAGCTTGTCATGTTCTGCAGTTCTTTTTGCGCCATAGTTCTGTGCTTTCTGTCTGGCTTCTCATAATACCTTTCATTACCTTTTGAATATGGCGGTTGGCATTCGTCAGGAGTTTTGGCGAAGCTCAGAGATTATTCTTAAGCCATATTTCAACCACAATCATTCTTACTGATTGTTTGCATGGATTCCTACTTTCTGCTAGCATCGTGTTTATTTTTCTTGGAGCAACTTCTTTGAGGGATTATTTTCGGCATTTGGTAGAGCTTGGAGGACAAGATGCTGATAGAGAAGATGAAGGGGATAGGAATGGTGCTCGTGCTGCTAGGCGACCCCCTGGACAAGCTAATAGGAACTTTGCTGCTGATGGTAATGGTGAAGATGCTGGTGGTGCACAAGTTGTTGGTGGAGATGGTCAAATCATCAGAAGGAATGCTGAAAATGTGGCAGCTCGTTGGGAAATGCAGGCTGCTCGTCTTGAAGCTCACATCGAACAGATGTTTGATGGCCTGGATGATGCTGATGGTGCTGAGGATGTACCTTTTGATGAGCTTGTTGCATGCAGGGTCCGGTTTTTCATTTGGTTGAGAATGCATTCACTGTAAGTCTTATCTTCTAATTGGTGTTCTTGTACTAATGTTATTTAAGCACTTGCCTTGCCTTTTGGTTGGGGATTTTCTTGGGAACCTTTAGGTGCTGAGACTAGCTTACCCATATATCAGCCTCAAAAATAAAGGGTGGTTTGCCTGTTTGCATTTGTGTGTTTAGTGGCATAGGCTAATTTGGAATCTGAGAACTTAAAAGTTCAGCACTCTGTTGCTTAACAAACTTGATATACTTTCAATGGAGGAAAATCTTCATGAATCATTTACCTTGCTAATGAGTGCTATTCTTGACTTTTTTATTGTTCCTTTAAATGTTTACACTTCCAAAATACAGATAATAGACTGCAGTATGTGGTTTTATCATTCTCTGCATGACTCTGTATCCAGTTTTTATCTTACAAGTTACAAGTCTATTATTGTTTTCTTTATATGTTACTACTTACGGATCTTCACTGTGTAGAATTACTTCAGTTGTCAAAGACATTCTAATGCTAATTTTTTATTGTTCCTGTAAATGTTTCCACTTCCAAAGTACAGACAATAGAC
This sequence comes from Hibiscus mutabilis, assembly GCA_019671005.1. NCBI lineage: Eukaryota > Viridiplantae > Streptophyta > Magnoliopsida > Malvales > Malvaceae > Hibiscus > Hibiscus mutabilis. The sequence goes on from CM033748.1 coordinate 15,722,683, forward strand.
TGCAGTATGTGGTTTTACTCATGACTCTGCATCCAGTTTTTATCTTATAATTGTATTGTTGTTTTGTTTATACGTTACTACTTATGGATCTTCACTGTGAAGAATTACTTAAATTGTCAGACACGCTAATGCTATTTTTTCTTTAAACCTTTTCTTGTTTTAGAGCTTTCAATTGTGACAACCTGCAATAGAGCATATACGAAGAAAAGGAACTAAATGCAAATTTTTAGCCTTTTCCCTCAGTTAGCACTATTCTTCTATCATTTGATGTTTTGGTCCTGCAGGTTCTGGCCAGCAATATGATATTCCTTGGCGTTGTGATTTTTGTGCCATTTTCTCTTGGCCGCATTATTCTCCATTATGTATCTTGGCTTTTCTCTTCTGCAAGTGCTCCTGTCCTGTCAGCAGTCATGCCAGTGACAGACACTACCCTTTCGTTGGCAAACATCACATTGAAGATTGCATTAACTGCAGTTACGAATTTGACATCTGAAGGCCAAGACAATAGCATGCTTGGCCAAGTTGCAGAAATCTTGAATGCAAACTCTAGTGTAGTAGGTGAAGTTTCAAGCAACACAACTGCACCATTTTCAGTGGATATCTTGAAAGGAGCAAGTATCGCAGCATCAAGGCTGTCTGATGTTACAACTCTTGCTGTTGGATATATGTTTATATTCTCCTTAGTCTTCTTCTACCTCGGTGTTGTCACATTGATTAGGTACACTAGGGGCGAGCCTTTGAACTAGGGGCGAGCCTTTGACAATGGCGAGGTTGTATGGAATTGCTTCGATAGTTGAGACAATTCCATCCCTCTTCAGGCAGTTCTTGGCGGCAATGAGGCAGTTGATGACAATGATTAAAGTTGCTTTCCTTCTTGTAATTGAGCTTGGGGTTTTTCCTTTGATGTGTGGATGGTGGCTAGATGTATGCACTATAAGGATGTTTGGGAAATCAATGTCTCAAAGGATTCAGTTTTTCTCAGTCTCACCTTTAGCTAGCTCATTGGTTTGTTGGAATTGTGTACATGCTACAAATAAGCATCTTTGTCAGCCTTCTTCGAGGGGTAATCCTCTTTACTAACCTATATGATATAAGTGTTTATTTTAAAATGTTATATATTGTAGCATGAGTCTGATAATACAATTTTTGTTATGGACAGGTTTTACGCAATGGTGTTCTATACTTCCTTCGAGACCCAGCTGATCCAAACTACAATCCCTTCCGTTATTTAATTGATGATCCTGTAAACAAGCATGCTCGGAGAGTCTTGTTATCAGTTGCAGTTTATGGAAGTTTGATTGTGATGCTGGTATTCTTGCCAGTCCAGCTTGCTATGAAGATAGCACCATCTATTTTCCCACGTGATATATCGTAAGAATGGCACTTGACTTTTCTCATTTACTCACTTTTGTATGCTATGAAGATAGCACCATCTACGAAGATAACCTACATTTCAATGATTTTCTTGTTGCAGGGTATCTGATCCATTTACTGAGATCCCAGCCGACATGCTTCTCTTTCAAATATGCATTCCATTTGCCATGGAGCATTTTAAATTGCGGACAACAATCAAGTCTCTTCTCCGCTATTGGTTTACTGCAGTTGGCTGGGCATTAGGCTTAACAGAGTTTTTACTTCCCAGACCTGAGGAGAATGGTGCCAGGAAAATGCCAATGTGGAACAGGGTCAGCAGGATAGACCACAAGTTGTGCAACTAGGTGGACAAGAACAGGCCATGGTCGCATTTGCTGCTGCTGATGATCCAAATAGAGGCCTCCTCGCATCAGGGAATTCTAATGTCGTGGAGGAGTTTGATGGGGATGAACGAACTGATTCAGAGTAAGTTATGTGGTGCTTTTTGTAGACAATATTACGAGATGGGTCTGATTTACATTATGGCCTGAAAGTATTCAGCTTTGCTTATAGTATATTTGCATGCAACAAATTAATAAAAAAATGAATACATAAAATAAATACAATAATAGATAAAACGAGATGCGACTCCCCCCTACATATTTTATACTTTCTCCTACAAAAAAACTTGTAATGCCTACTCCATTTGTAATTCCATCGATTACTCGCCTATCAAAAAAATGAGTTAGTTCGGCCAATCCTCTTATACCTTTTGTTAAGGATATTGAATAAAACGTATCTATGTAACCGCGATTATATGACCAATCATATATCAAATATATTATTTTATCCAAGAAAATTCTTTTAGGCCCCTTTTTCGAAAACGAATTTAGTAAGTTCAAATTTAGTAAAGATGAATAAAAAGGCTTATATAAAAGGAATGCTGTAAATATTCCGAAACCAGCTATACTCACCGAAAAAGTTGCATTTGTTAAAAATTGATACGAATCCTCAAAATCATTTGAATTTTTATGTAAAAGATTTATAGATGGAGTTAATAATTTGGATAATATATCCAAATGCATTCCTTCTTGATTCTTTGCTTATATATTTGCATGCAACAGCTTTGCTCAGTAATTTGATTTTATAAAGATCGTTTGGTCATTGAATTTGTACTTACAAGGCAGTTATTCCTGGGTTAGTTACTGTATAGGTTAAGTGCAAGAGATCTAACTATATATTTTGTTTAGGCACATTAGAAAAAATCTGAATTTTTTTGTGTACTGTTTCATGAAGTTCGATCATATTTTAAGATGAATATTCAAATTAGTCTTTATATCTGATTCCTCCAAATGAGTTTTGCTTTGTATAATTGCAAACATTGGCTATGTTCTGTGCCTGTTAATGTGGAAAGATTAGCACTGATATCAACTCCTTAGCTATTTTCTTTATTGAATAGAGAGTTATCACAATAGTTTTGATGTTAAGCATTTAAGTCTGCTAACTATTTAGACTCAACATAATTGCTTTGCTTGTAGCTGGCTGGCTCCATTTCATTCTGTCTAATTTTATTGATGCATTCTTTAGCAGGTACGGCTTTGTTCTTCGCGTTGTTCTCTTGCTGGTGGTTGCCTGGATGACATTGCTAATCTTTAACTCTGCCTTGATAATAGTACCGATATCACTTGGACGAGCTCTTTTCAACGCCATTCCTCTTCTCCCAATAACTCATGGCATTAAGTGTAATGGTAATGTGGTTTGATTTGATCCCCCACCCCACCCCAATGTGTCTCTTTGTAATTTCAGTGCTAACTGGATTTTGTTTCTGAATCATAGACCTCTATGCTTTCGTCATTGGAAGCTATGTCATTTGGACTGCCATAGCTGGGGCTAGATACTCTATTGAGCACATTAGAACAAAGAGGGCAGCAGTTATATTTGGTCAAATTTCCAAGTGGAGCGCCATAGTCATCAAGAGTTCCATGCTCTTATCAATATGGGTATGCCATCGGTATTCTGGTATAAATAGATTTCTACTTGTTTCAGAGCTCCAAATATGACCCATGGATCTTTATCGGTGTTGTGATTTACAGATTTTTGTCATTCCTGTTCTTATTGGTCTCCTTTTTGAGCTTTTGGTGATTGTGCCAATGCGGGTGCCTGTAGATGAGAGCCCAGTTTTCCTACTGTATCAGGATTGGGCATTGGGTCTGATTTTCCTTAAGATCTGGACTAGACTGGTAAGTATTCTACCACCATTGATTATGTGCAGCTGAAAAAGAATTATTCTGATGTAATTATCATCTGGTTTTCGCAGTGAACACTTCTATTTTCTAATTATCCTCTGGTTTTTGCAATGAACTCTTCTATTTTCTAACTATTTTGTAATGATTAAATTATTACCCCACCAGGTCTAAAGTTGATATTTTTTTATATGCACAGGTTATGGTGGATCATATGATGCCATTGGTAGACGAAAGCTAGCGAGTGAAATTTGAAAGGGTGAGAGAAGACGGTTTTTCCAGACTGCAGGGCCTTTGGGTGTTGCGGGAGATTGTACTCCCCATTATAATGATGCTGCTGACAGCCTTGTGTGTACCTTACGTACTAGCCCGAGGGGTGTTTCCGGTGCTTGGCTACCCATTAGTGGTCAATTCAGCTGTCTACCATTTCGCATGGCTAGGATGCCTTGGCTTCAGCTGCTTGTGCTTTTGTGCTAAGAGACTCCATGTCTGGTTCACCAACCTCCACAACTCTATAAGGGATGACCGATATCTTATCGGTCGTCAACTTCATAATTTTGGGGAAAACTCGGAAGAGAATCAAAGTGAGGCAGGAGCTTCCTCGGAAACACAGGTTTCTAATGTGCAGGGAACTGGAATGATCCGCGCGACCAAGAAGCAGATGTGGGATTGAGACTGAGGCGTGCTAATTGAAATAAGGCTGATGATAACATTGTTTGTATGGATGTTCTTTTCAAAAAAAAAAAGTTTGTATGGATGTTCCAATATATTACTGACAAGCTGGTATACAAGGACGTCGTAGGTAGTGTCTTGAATTGTGGGAAATGCAATACCGGTGGCTAAAGCTGGGTACTTTTTGTGCAATAGAATACATCAAACTTTGCAATTAGGGGTTTGTATTAGAAATGCAGCAGGTTAGAAGATAATGAATTATCTGCTTTACATAAAACATGTCATGCTCAATAGTTTACGTTCGTTGAGATCTATATTGTCAGTATTTGTATCTCTTCAACAATTTTCGTGTTGGTACATGCGCTTTCATTGACAACACAGTCCATGTTAATAGAACATTAAAACTAATTATCGTATAATACATTAAAACAAACAACTATTGACTTATTGTTTTTGTTCATAAGACAAGATAAAAACCAACTAACAAATTTTAAAATTTAATTACTTCTGATTTTTTAATTAAAATGATGACTTTATGTTATGTATCATCTAATGGTCATTTTGAAAAGAACTTTTGAATTATTTTGTTTTAGATTTTTTAGGCTAAACTAAAAAATGCGTCCAAATTATCTCTTTTTTATAATAGGTGCTTAAAGTATTTTTTTGCTGAAATAAGTGCCTAATTTTTTTGTTTTAAAACCTACTCAACTATTTCAACAAAAAAATAAAACTTTAAGCACCTATTTCATCCAAAAATAAAACTTTAAGCACCTATTTTAGCCAAAAAATACTTTAGACACTTATTATAAAAAAAAATATAGTTTGAACACTTATTTTACAATTAAGCTTTAAATGTTTAGTATTGTTGTCAAAAAATAATTTTTTAAAAATAAATAATCATTTTAGACAATATTGTAATTTAAAATAACAACTTAGTGTTCCATAAAAATATATATAATTTAAAATAGTTTTTATTTAAAAATTTTGAAAGGAAAAAATTTAAAATTTTTAAACCAATAAATAATTTATTAACCATATAATTTTAAATATTTGACTCCTAAAGATACTTTACCAAAGAGCAAAAAATTACAATTTCTACACTTTGAGTTTAATTATTTTTCTCCAAATATTATTTCTTTAACATTACTTACTATTCCAAAAGTACTCCACTCCAAAAACACTTTTTAAAAACAATGATAAATCATACTTCTTTCCGCTTAACCAAATTACGATCCACGTTCCAGATAACACCGGTTGAGGTATATCTCCTCCTAGACTACATGCAACCTTCAGCAAAAGTGGCATGCAATATTTAAAACCGAGCTCAGTATTTCATCAAGAATCAGCTGAAGACAGCTTCTGAAAGCAATAAAAACCCAACTAAATACCAATCTGAATAATGTTTCCAGGATTATTCCCCCAAAAGAGAAACAATTCAATCCCAAAGAAAGCAGTATGATGTATGAAATGCATACTCAGTCGCATAGCAAGGAATTATTAAGCATAAAAATGTGTACTTAAGTTCCCTAGCACTCCAACAAAGTATAGAATCAAAACCAATTACGAACGAAGCAACTAAATTGAACTCAACACGGAGACCACACTACAACGGTGTCCAGGGAGAAAACTCCAGAGCAGGTTGTCAAACTCAGGAGACAAGGTTGTCACTTAAAGACAAAGAAGCCAATTGATCGGCAGTATCACCACCACCAGACTGCTGCTGTTGAGCAACGGTCCCAAGAACCTCCATTGCTTCAGCAACCTTGGCTTTTAGAGCTTCTGGCGACTCGAGCAAGTGCAGAACCTCAGTCTGATCCATCTCCAGAAGCATCCCTGTTACTTTAGCTGCTGCATCAGGCTCCAGCTGTTCAACAAGTGGATAGAGGTTTTCTCCCAGCATCTACGCATATTCATCCAATGTAAAAAGTTCAGAATATATAGTTTTAGAAGGAAATTACATGTTCTAAATACGAGGAACATATATTATGGTATGCCCTTCAACATAATTTTTGTAATTAATGCTTTGAAAATTGACTAAAAGTACCTCATAATTATGCTACGAGTATAATCTAAACTTGAACAGCACGAGTCTATAGAACAGAGAAGTAGCAAATAGATAAAGCAAAGCAGTGCATACCGTCCTCTGCTGTTCTGGAGTTGCATATGCAAGGGCTGAAGCCAAGGCGGCTATCGGGATTGGCTGAGAAAGTGGGGCATCGCGCATTGGCATGCCACCCATATCATACGGAACAGAAAGCATGCCTCCAGCAACGTTCGGCATCGAAACATCTGCACGCCCTGGTGGATAGCGATAGCCCCGTCCTCGGGGTAGCATCTGACATTTAAATGAACCATCAGATGATGTATTTACAAAATATGAACAGATGTATAGAGGATATTACAAAATCCAAGAAGTGTTGAAACAACCTGCTGCTGCATCAATGAAACTGGTTGCTGACTTTGCAGGACAGCCCCGGACCTTCTGCCACCAGGACACTGACCCTGCTGGCCTGGCTGAACCATTGGTACGAAGAAATTTGGCATGGGAGCCCCACCAGGCCTCATACCAGGGACAAGCTGCTGTTGATATCCAAATCCAGGCTGACAAGAAAAACCCATAAATGAGAACATAAATTTCTAAAGAAGATTTACAAATGATATTACATCAAGATTAATTCAAGAGGCTAAATATACCTCATAATACTAACAATACCAAACAAGAAAATGCAAACTAAATAACTACCTGAGGAAACATAGTCGGAGGCCCTTGACCATAGAATATTTGCTGCCCAAGACCTGGACCACCACCAGGTGGGTACATTGGCATACGTGGAGCAGCTGAAGGTGTCATTGCAACCGGACGTATTTGAGAAAACCGAGCCTGTAAAAAAGTGCAGGAAATGCTAAATAAAGAATCGAAACCATCCTTTTGCCCCATTATAGTTCACCTCAAAGCAAATATCAAGCCATACCTGTAACCTGGCTCTCCTATCTTCCTTTCTTTGAGCTAGTGCAACATATAGAGGTTTGCCGATAACCATTTTGCCATTCATCTCTGCAAGCTGTCATAACAGGGGGGATAAACAATTAACTTAAGAGAAGATCATGAGAGTAGTGACAGCATTATCAACTTACAGCTTTGGATGCTTCTTCTGGAGTTGAAAATGCAACAAACCCTGAGCCTTTACTAACTCCATTAGGATCTCTCATAACCTGTTACATTTGAATAATAGCTTCAGCCAACTAATTACCAGAATTGAGCAAATTGATCTAACATTACTTTCCATAAAACATGCTAACCTTGCATGACGTTATGGCACCATATTGAGAGAAAAGCTCTTTAAGTTTTTCGCCGCTTATGCTGCCATCCAAGTTCTTAACATACACGTTTGCTGCTTGAACTTTATCTGCTACCTCTTTCATTGACTGCTCAAATTGAAGTTTCAGATCAACCTCCCTTTCAGATTTCTTTTGAGCTTTCCCAACATTCCATTCCTTATCATCAAATTTCTTTCCATTTAGAGACTCCACAGCTCTAGCAGCAGCATCTGCATTCTCAAAGTTGACAAACCCAAAGCCCTTGGATTTTCCATCCAATTCTCTCATCACCACAGCACTAGTGATTTGACCAAATTCGCCAAAAATAGTTTTCAAATCTTCATCACTCGTGGATACTGAGAGATTCTTTACATAGACATTGTTAAATTTCACATTGCTAATAGAACTGACTCTTTCCTGTTTACGAACAAAGGGGCCCACATAAACTTGTGTATAGTTCAATAGCATACCATTCAACTTCTCTATTGCCTTTTGGGCAGATTCCTCATTGTCAAATTGAACAAAGCCATAACCCTTTGACTGGCCAGAGGTGTCTGTGGCTACCTTGCAAGAGAGAATGTTCCCAAATGCAGAAAATGTATCATGCAAAGCTTTGTGGTCAATTCCCTTATCTAAATTCTGCCAGATTCAACAAGCACGACACACAAACATAAAATAAACCATATGAGGTTTCTGAAGCACAGATTTAGAAAACAAATCGGCATATAAAACCACACGATTGTTTACCTTGATAAAAATATTCCCAGCCCCACTTCTACGAATACTAGGATCGCGATTAGAATACATGATCCTGATAGGCTTCCCATTCAGAGGAGTGAAGTTCAGAAGGTCCAGTGCCCTTGCAGCTGTATATAAACAAAAGATATCATGCAACTTTTATTTACTAGGGATCAATGGAGGCTAACATTAGTAATGTTCTTTTAAAATAATATGTATCAATATGAAGAGTCAGCTTCAGTTGATCTCCATCTTGCTTATAGAGACTAACTTTGTAGATAATTTACAGGGAAGCCTGAGAAGATAACATATAAGCATTTTTAAGCAAGGGTATATTACACATAACTCTTTTTCCATTAGGCTAGTATCTCACATTCTGCTGGTTTTACCATATATTCTCTCATTTTCAGTCAATATCACAAGACTTTCAACATTACATTTTCTTTCTTTCTTGCCTATAGTTATCTCCACCCATTTCGGGGCACCCAAAAAGGTCCAAAATAAATTACTGCATAACGTCTACGGGGTTGTTATGGGAAGATACAGGGAGAAAAAACAGGAATGATAAACCCCAAATAAATACTCACTTATTATACGCCCTCAGAATTAAGTAAATAGTTCACATGGCTGATGAATATAGCACACTTGGTATAAAACAAGGCTACATCAAACAAAACACCATGCTGCTTAGTACATGAGAATTCAAGCCAAACGAAGATAAAACAGTGTATGCTAACTGTCATTTGTTTTTAGAATAAGTGTGAGGTTTTTCGAGTACAGAAGTAAATCATCAACGAAAATGCTTGTGAAGAACAACCTTTAGAGAACGCACTGGAAACCTACATCTTCATTTCCTGCCTAGATCAGCTTGACAATATGTGCACTTGAAACAACTTAATGGAAAATAGATATCGAAATACTTAAAAAAGACAAAATATGTATTAAATCTATACAAAGTCCCTAATATAAAGGGAACCTTAACACCATAACTATTCTACTCTCTGTATCAACACCAATCCAGCTATTTTATCTGAACTAAATGAAAAGGCAATTGATTAGATTTATTATTTATAACACCATCCAAATACTGATCAACGCAAGAATTCATTATTAAACAAGGCAAATAAAGGGAGTAAATACCAAAGAATCTATGTTAAACAGAACAATCAACATAATCAAACTACAACTGACCATCTTGAGGATTCCCATAGTTGACATAACCATAACCAAGAGACCTTCGGGTTGACAAATCCTTGCAAATCCGAACCGTAAGCACTGGACCCAACGGAACAAAGCACTCATAAAGCTGAGTTTCCGTCACACTTGGATCCAGATCCCCAACATAAAGCGGCGTAGGTACGAACTCTTTGTTCCCTCCTCCAGCTCCATTGTTGACACTCCCACTCTGCCCCTGAACTTGAACTTGAACTTGCGCCATCTCCATAGAAACCACAGGTAATACACCGAAAAAAAAAACCTTTTTTTCAAGTTTTTCTCTTTTTTTGGGTTTTTTCTTCCCTCTCCTCTTGTTATTAATCAATAAAACCTAGAGAGATAATAAATGAAACAAACTAAAAATCCCAAGTGATTCGATAACTTTGCTAAAGAGCCAAACTTTTCTTTTCTTTTTTGTAAAGATTTCTCTTTTTTTGGTTTTTTTTTAATGGAGGAGAGGGAAGGGATGGAAGATGAAATGGGTATTTACCGCCGGCTGAGTAGAGGTGGCGGCGCGTGAGCAAATTAGTTGATAAAAAAAAAGGGGGATAGGTTTTTGAAGTAGCAGCTTCCGCAATACACACTGAAAAGAACGGGTAAATATATTAGTTGGAAGGGTGGGTTTGTTTTTGGAATTACCAAAACCCTAAGGCGGATAGAGGGGGAGGAGATCTCCGCCGTTAGATTAGGTCTTGGACTGCTTTATTTCTGGGGGCTCTCAGCTCCCATGTAAGGATGTAAAAAAACAGCTAACACTAAAAAAAAACTCCTTTGTAATTTCTGGTCGGACTGTGATTTATTTTGTTTAAAGATCTATTTCCCTTAAAAGTATATGCTTTTTTCGAGTTGTTTTTTTAAAAAAAAAATTAGTATATTTTGCGATAAAACTTTAAATCGTGATCTTTGTTGCTTTTTTATAACGTTCGTTAAAAAAATTTAGCCAATTAAATTATACTAGTGATACTTTTAATTAAAAAAATCTAGTTGACTTTAATAAAAATAGGTAATTTACATGTTAACTCATTCAGGTTTTATTTTTATTTAATTTAGTCCTTAAAGATTTAAAAAAATTTCTTTTTTTCCTCTCTCTCTTCTCTTCTTCTTCTTCAATAAATTGCCGAATATCAAAACTCCATGTAGTAAGAACTCATAATCAAGAAATCTCTGAATTCGAATCACTTATATTTAGCCCCAAATTACATATCAACATTTTACTTCAATTGCCTTGATGTGTATGTACCATACAGGTAAGTTCGCCTCACTTATGTTTAGCCTAGGAGAGGCCTTAAAATTACCTAGATTATCTGGGTGGTTTGCACCAGTATCAGTCAATTGCAAAACCTAAATGGCTGGCTGATATTTGCTAGCCAAATTGGGTAGATGATATGTAATTTGGGGCTAAACATAAGTGATTCGAATTCAGAGGTTTCTTGATTCTGAGTTCTTACCGTTTGGGTTTTGATTTTGGGCAATTTATTGATGAAGAAGAAGAGACGAGAGAGAAGAAAAGGAAAAAAATTTAAACTCTTAAAGACTAAACTAAATGAAAATAAAACCTAACATGCAAATTATCCACTTTTATTAAAGTCAACCAGTTTTTTAATTAAAAGTGCCACGTGACACGCTTTGATTGACTGAAATTTTTTTCTAACGGACATTATAAAAAAAAACAATATAGATCATGATTTAAAGTTTAGGGGACAAAACGTCTCAAAAAATTCTTTAGAGAACAACTTGATAAAAAGTGCAGACTTTAGGAGACAAATGAGCCTTTAAGCTTTTTTTTAGATAAACTGCATGAATAGTCCCGACTATAGAACGTATTTTTTAGTCCCGGCCACAAAAAGTTATAAAATTAATTATTAGTGTATTTTGTGAACTTTATTGTGTTGTTATCGTAGTTGCGTTGTGTTTTCAATATCTGAAAACTTGAATTATTAGTGCTCATGTACTTTATTGTATTAAAAAGATTTTATGTTATAAAGTTTTTGGTTGATTAAAATTTAAAAAATTGCTTGTCAACAAAAAATATTTTTAATATTTTTTTATTAAAATAAAATATTACCGTGTATCTCGTTAAAAAAATTGAACTTAAGTAAAAAAAAATGCACATGGCAATAATTACAGAAACAACAAGATCAACTCGACAAACAATAAGAAACAAAACCCATGAGTCATAAACGACTCAAATAACTCAATGTCTCATATCTCGAACAGCCCGGCTAAGTTGACGGTATGGAAGACCATCCCGTCACAAACAAGCAACGGCCAAATTGACTCTGGAACATCTTCAAAAATCAAGAGTTGAAACTGCAGAGGGGGAGGGAGGACAACTTGAACAAATAGTCTGCAATCATATTCTATTCACGCGGTATCCATTGAAAATTCAAGGACCATGCAGATTACGAAGCAAAGCAATGGCTCGAACAAGGTGCAGGGAGCTGGTCGCGGCTGAAGGATTAAGCACCAGCCGTAGAGCAGGGGAGTTATCAGATTGCACCATCAAACGGTCCGCAACAAAGGACCAAGCCACCTGAAGACCGACAAGGATGCTCCAAAGCTCCGCTTACAGAGGGGAGACAACGCCAACAGACTTACAGTAGCCCCTGATCCATTCCCCTGAAGGCCCTCGAATATTTTTAGTATTTTTATAATTAATTAAAAATAATTATTAAAAATATGACCAAATTAATATAGTGTCTAAATAAAGATGGCTAAATTTATTGATTTTTTAAAAAAGTGGACTAAATTGATTGAATGTGTCGAATATTTTTAATATTTTTATAATTAATTAAAAATAATTATTAAAAATATGACCAAATTAATATAATGTCTAAATAAAGACGGCTAAATTTATTGAAATTTTTAAAAAGTGTACTAAATTGATTGAATGTGTAAATATGAATGATTAGATTTATTGAAAACTACCTATTTAGTACCCACTTATGCTCACGTTATTGTTTTGGTATCCCAACTAATTCTTTTGGCAAAATGGCACATAACGTTACGTTTTGTTTTTTTTTTAGTACCTCATCTTTAAAAAATTAACGACATGTTGACTAGGAGAGAGAAAATCACACATAACATGCCAAATAGGAGAGAGAAAATCACACGTAACAGACTACCACGTCATTTTCTCTCTCCTAGCTAGCATGTCATATGGGATTTTTTATTAACATGGCATGCTGACTAAGAGAGAGAATGATGTGGAAATCTATCACGTCATCTTCTCTCTCTTAGTTAGAATGCCATTATTTTTTTTAAACTGATGAAGTACCAATTTAGAAACGAAATGTAACGTTAAGTATCATTTTACCCAAAAAATAGTTGAAGTACTAAAACAATAACACGGACATAGATGGGTACTAAATAGGTTGTTTTCTTAAAAAAGGTAAACTACAACGAAGGTCACTAAATTTTGGGTAAGGTTATATTTGGGTTACTCAATTATTAAAAGTTACATTTGGGTCACTCAATTATGGGTAAGGTTACATTTGGGTCACCTTTCATATTTTAAAAAAAAAGTATATCAATTTGTGTATTAGATTAATTACTGATTTTAAATGAAGTTGTAACACCTTCGACCCGGATGTCATAGTGAGCCTCAAGCCCAACCCAAAATCATAAAGTTCTTAACTTGGTTTAGCCCAAATAAAATGCTTTTCAAAAACATTTAAAGCCCACGATTCAAAATAAATATATATACAATTAAAACGTTACAAGGGAGCTACATTTAAATAAAACATTTAAACAATTGACTTGATTAATACGGATTCAAAATAAGAATTACAGACTCATACATGTAAGGTTCTATGAATACATAGCCCACTAAATACAAGTATCATACTCTGACAATGTCGCTTGTTGGAATCTCATACAAACAATGCTCCTCGATCCCACAATCAACCTACGCACGGAAACAACAAATTTCTAACGCAGAGCTTACAAAGCTCAATGGTACATATCTACTCCACTATACTTCATGCTAATCATAAACATAAACATGCAAGCTAGTACGAGCAATAAGAAGAGATAAATAAGCATGTGGCGCTACCACTGGCCGCATAAACACATGCTAACATCATAACAATCATCAATCATGGCACACAAAGCCCAACCAAGCCCGAGATCTCAACAGATCACCAAGGCAAACGCAACATCAACAACAACAACATAACTCTAGAGTGAGGCTAGGTCACAAAGCATCGGTACATATACTTTGGGTGAGGCCGGGTTACGTAGTATCGGATCATACACCCTGGGTGAGGTCGGGTCATATAGCATCGGATCATACACCCTTGCTCAGAATCATCCCTCGAGCATTTACTCTCTGGGTGAGGCTGGGTCACATAGCATCGGAACATACACCCATACTCAGAATTCCTTATCGAGCATCTTCGAATGAGGCTCGGGTCACATAGCATCGGTAACCTCCATTCTGCATCTCAACCATGGTGTTGCAACATTTTTTCATTAGGTATCCGGATCTCGTCAATCAAGAAGATTCAATCAATCAAATGCCTACCCGGCTTACAAGCAACGCAATCCCAATGATCCCCTATTGTTGCTAATCGTTAACATATTGTTTATTATACATTATTGAGTTGTTAATATATTATGGAGAAGTGCATATTTAATCTCATTTATCAAGGCATAGTTTAATTATTAATATTCTGTATTTACCCTTATCTTATACTGCATCTCAGACTATCCATTTTATTTACATTGGTACTCGAATATAAGTATCAATACAGTACCCCTAGTTAACGGTACTCGCATGTGTATCGCTACCAATTAGTTCACTGGAAATTCTCAATTTCCATAAGTACCGGTACGGTCCCACCTGTACCGATATGACCCTAATCACTTACCAGTACAACCAAAGCTCGTACCAGTACCCAACTCATGGGTTCGTATAATTCTTTTAAATTACGGTATTATAACACTTATTAGGTCCCTAAAGCTTATGAAAGGCATTAAAGTACGTTGCTAGCGTATTTAATTAATTATTACCATTTACCGGTTTTTATCCATTTAATCGAATATTTATTAGTATTGTCTCTAACCAATATTTAATCGAACATATTAATTTATTTGGCTAACACGCAAGGCATCATCATAAATTAATCAGTCAACCAATCATACAATCAGATAATCATACGGATATTCAGACAATCCTATACAGTCTCTAAAGCTCATAACAGACTCGAACATTCTCAAGCTCATCAAGCATCTCGATAATCATTAAGCCTCAAACTAACAGTATCAACACATGCTTATTACTCATCTCCTAACTTGCAACCATTAACATGCAAGGTAATTACACTTATGATGCTCATGAAGCATTACGGAGTTTGAGGTGTACTAACCTTAAGTCGATATTGCTAAAATCCTCTCTCGAGGTTCTCAAATATTCCACTTGATTCGATAACTAAACCCAGAAAACCCTCGTATATCAATAAATACGAAAATATATTATTTTCATGCATCTCTTATACTATTCACAAGGTCAGATGCGTAAAAATAGCTTATCGGGTTCGAATTTGGTAAAAACAGACTGTGCCAATGGATCTGGAACATCGAGAAACCTTAGGTAAGGTTCCCCAGAAAAAGTCAACGGATGGTCAACGGGGCCGGTCAAAGTCCCTGACAATCCGGTGCGACGCGACGTACCATAACAGCCACGCACTCGCATGACACGATCTGGTGTGGCCAGATCTATGTGAAACATGGTGCAGAATCCAGTATGGCGCGGTGCACTGGATCCTGGTGCACCCGCCTATAGCTGCGCAGGGGCGGCTCATGGTGACTCGTGAACGGCCCTCCGGTGGCCGGACGGCGGGGGTGAGCTACTTCCTGGCTGTTTCAACACAGATGGATATGTCGGTGGCCTTTATTTTCTATTTTGGCTGCCGAAAATGTTTATATTGCCCTAGGTCAAACTTCTCTCCTCTTACTTCCTCTAACGCCTGCTCCGACGATGATGTGGCGACCACTGTCAAAAGCGTCTCGGCGAGCTAAAGGTGATAACGGTGGCAGTGTCATGAACGGAGACTCTGATGCCCGTAGATCGAAGCCCACCCCTACTTTTCTATTTTCTCTCTCTCTCTTATATTTTTCTTCTTTTTCCCTCTTCTCTCTCCATCAAATCACCATCTACCTTTTTATTCAAAACTCTTCGTTTTTTCTTTTCTTTTCATCTTTTTTTAATTACTCCCAACATAATATCTCTTCAAAATACCACAAAGCTCAAATCTAATTATCCTTATTTTGGGTTTTCCAACATAAAGCCCAATAAATTGGGTTCGAGGCCCAATTTTGCAAGGCCCAAGATTTGGGTCATTATAGAAATACTCTAATGTTAACGAGGGTATACAAGTGATTTGGAAGAAAAAAATGACTAAATTGATGTATTTTTTTAAATATGAAGGGTGACCCAAAGTAACCTTACCCATAATTGAGTGACCCAAATATAACCTTACCCACAATTGAATGACCCAAATGTAACTTTTAATAATTAGGTGACCCAAATATAACCTACTCATAATTGAGTGACCTCCGTTATAGTTTACCAAAAAAATATGAAGCAATCACTAGTTCAGATTCAAATAAGGGTAAACTATATAAATGACCACTACACTATGGTTTTAGTCTCGATTTTACCACTATTCTTTCTTTTGAAGCAATTAGACCACTTAACTATTAAAATGGACTCAACGTGACCACCTGTTGTTAGAACCTAACGGAGGGAGTGGCATGGCAGTTAGTAAAAATTTGTATAATTACACATTTGGTTATCGTTACTTATACATTTTATCAATTTGGTCCTAATTTTAATTTAATAAAATAAATTAAACATTCAATTACGTGGTGACATATGTCAACACCTTAATGGAGGAATTTAATTATTTATATTTGCTTTAATAAATTTATTTTCCTCCTTCAATCAGGTGGTGACACGTATCACCACCTATTTAGAGGAGAAAAACGAAATAGGTGGTGACACGTGTTACCACCTGATTAGAGGAGGAAAATACATTTATTAGATCAAATATAAATAATTAAATTCCTCTATTAAGGTGTTGACATATGTCACCATGTAATTGAATGTTTAATGTATTTTATTAAATTAAAATTAGGACCAAATCGATAGAGTATATAAGTAACGAGTACAAAATGTATAATTATACAAATTTTTACTAACTGCCACATCACTCCCTCCGTTAGGTTCTAACGGCAGGTAGTCACATTGAGTCCATTTTAATAGTTGAGTAGTCTAATTGCTTTAAAAAAGTATAATGGTCGAATCGAGACTCAAATCATAGTATAATAGTCATTTATGTAGTTTACCCTTCAAATAATTATGATTATAAGATGAAACTTTTTAAAAGTTTGAGTACTATAAATAATATTTAAATTCAAATATTTTGATTACGATTCCTTGTGGGTTTATGTTATACTAACTATCCATTGTCCACATTCTACATTTGTTTATTTTTTTCGAGTAATAGATTAGTTAATACAAATCTATAGACTATAATGGCAATTCACTTTGTTTTCACATAAATGGTTTTAGATATTTAAATCTAAAGTTGTTATTGTCACAGCCCAGACCCTAGGGTCCGAGCCCAACGCACACCAGGGTGCCGAGGAGGCCATGCGCACCATTTTGGGCTTGCCAGCACCAAACCGAGACGGCCCATCACTTGGGGTTGAAAAGCCATCATATATGGCAAGTATATCAAGTCAACAAGCCTTATCCTTCTAAACTTACCATATCTGTTGTAGCCCTTTATCTTTGGCAAGTTTTACCCAAATAGCTAGGATCAAGGGATATGATTGTGTTGCTTTAATCTGGACCATTGATGTACTCTTATCTTAACCGTTGGATGTAGGGGGCTTCAAGTATAAATAGAGGCTTACCTCTACCTCATTTTACACACTTCAGTTTTGAGGAATACACAGAGCATTCACTCAATTCTCCTTGCCTAGCTTTTCTTAGCCATTTCCTTTCAGTTGTTCTTTGTTTTCCGCAAGGATCTTAGCTTGTTAAGCTTTGATCGTCAGGCTAACTTAGGCGTTGCAGCGTTCAAGAGCGTCTAAGGTCGTACGTTCGAGACTACGAGGTTCTACGGGTGTGACAAGTGGTATCAGAGTGAGTTTGACCGAGAGAAATGGCACTACAAAGCACCTGCGAGGTTTCAGCATCTAACAGAGAGACTTGTGCTGCAGCTGCTGGGAAGAAGCGTGAAAGTTCAGAGATATCATCTCCTCTTTGGAAAAGAGGGTCGTTCGTCTAGAAGAAGCCATGGGTAATGTCCAGGAGACCAGGAGGAGTCGGAGCCACGCCTCGAGAAGGTGGATTCACTCAAAGATGAAATCACTGAGAAGGTCCAAGAAGTTCTCAACGCGATGTATGAGAAATTGGATCAACAAGTTCGTTCCCTTCAAGGTGCAATGGAGACCATGAATGAGGAACATATGAGAGAGATGAAGAAGCTCACTGCCGAGCTATCTCTCTACAAGAATGTCGTATTGACCGGCATGGTGGGCGAAGCACCTGCAGCTAAGCCCAGGATCGATGTTCCAAAGCCGAAGGAGTTCAAAGGGGCAATGGCAGCCCAGGAAGTTGACAACTTTATTTGGGGGTTGGAGTAGCATTTCTGACTCATAGGCATCGATGATGAGGCCACAAAGGTAAACACAGCTTCTACTTATTTGATTGATGCCGCTCTCTTATGGTGGCGACACAGATGCTCCCAAGTGGAGGATGAGACTCTTCCCGTCAAGACGTGGAAGGAGTTCCAGTTCGAGTTTAAGGAGCAATTCTACCCAAAGAATGCTCAAGATGAGGCTCGAGAGAAGCTACACCGGCTATAGCATGATGACTTTATCCGAGAGTATGTCAAGCGGTTCACAAAACTTAGGCTCCAAATCCAGGGCATGGGCGAGACTGACGCCCTCTTTGCCTTCAAGAATGGGTTGCAACGTTGGGCAAAGATGGAGCTGCACCGAATGAGGGTCCAAGATCTTTCCAAGGCGATGGCCGCTAACGACTCTCTTGCAGAGTTTGAACACAAGAAGTCAGAAAATCCCAAAGAAAAGCCAAAGTACAAAGGCAACGAGAAGAGAGACAAGGACATGCATGCCAAAAATGGGTCTGAAAAGCCAACCAATAAAGGCAATAAAGTCAACAAGCCTTGGGACATCATTTGTTACAGTTGTGGAGGTAATCACTACAAGAAGAATTGCCCCCATCTCGCAAAGGCTGCTGTCATTCAAGAGAAGAGTGGCGAAGGGAAGGAAACCCTCAAGCTTAATTCCATCATTAGTTCCATGGAGATTAAGAAGGGTTCCAAGAAAAATGGTCTGATGTTCGTGGACATCATTGTGGCGGGCCAAAGTTGAGCGCACTTGTGGACACCGGTACCTCAGAATTGTTCGTGTCAGAACAAGTTGCCAAGAGACTTGGCCTTCACGTGGAGAAGGAAAGTGGGTTCATCAAAACTGTGAATTCTAATGAGACTCCGATTGCGGGAGTAGCAAAATGAGTCAAGTTAGAAATTGGCGATTGGACCGGTAAGGAAGCTATCAAGGTAATCCCTCTTGATGACTTCGATTTTGTGATTGGGCTTAGCTTCCTTGACCGGATTAATGATTTCCCTGTTCCCTTTACCGATTGTTTGTGCATACTTGACCTAACACATCCATGCATGGTTCTGGTGAATCGAGAGGCAGGAGTTGGGGCCAAGATGTTGTCAGCCATCCAGTTCAGCAAGGGGGTGCGCAAGGAGGAACCCACCTACTTGTCCACGTTGGTCCATGATGGGCCAAGTCAGTCCGAAGAGATCCCAACTGAGGTGAAGCAAGTTTTGGCAGAGTTTAAGGATATAATGTCTGCCGAGTTGTCCAAGCATCTCCCACCGAAGCAAAATGTGGTTCACAAGATTGATCTTGTGTCGAATGCGGAGCCGCCAGCCCGAGCTCCTTACCAAATGGCTATACCCGAGTTAAAGGAGATGCACAGACAATTGAAGGAACTCCTCGATGTCGGGTATATCTGAACGTCAAAGGCACTCTATAGTGCGCCGGTGCTCTTTCAGAAGAAGCATGATGGAACGCTTCGAATGTGCATCGACTATCGGGCTTTGAATAAGCTCGCAGTGAAGAACAAGTACCCGATCCCACTGATAGCAGACTTGTTCGATCAACTTAGTGGTGCAAGGTGGTTACCAAGTTGGATTTGCGATCCAGATATTGGCAAGTTAGAATCGCAGAAGGTGATGAACCAAAGAAAGCATGCGTAACTCGCTACGGTTCGTATAAATTCATGGTGATGCCTTTTGGCTTCACGAATGCTCCCGCTACCTTCTGCACTCTCATGAACAAGGTACTATAACCCTTTCTTGATCAGTTCGTTGTTGTTTACCTTGACAATATTGTGGTCTATAGCAAGACACTTGGGGGTATGTTGAACACTTGAGGAAGGTGTTCGAGGTTCTGCGTAGAATGAGCTCTACGTCAAAGAGGAGAAGTGCTCATTTGCTCAAGAGGAGGTCTCATTCCAAGGCCACATTATTGGTGGTGGCAAAATCCGGATGGACGGGGCCAAGATTCAAGCCATTGTTGATTGGGAGCCGCCAACCAAGGTGACAGGGTTGAGATCCTTCTTGGGGCTAGCCAATTACTATCGGAGGTTCGTCAAAAGCTACTCTAAAATCGCCATACCTTTGACCGAGTTGCTGAAGAAGGACAAGGCGTGGGATTGGAGTGCCGACTTTCAGAAAGCTTTTGAGGACTTGAAGCAAGCCATGGCAAGTGAGCCAGTGTTGGTGTTGCCGGATCACACCAAGCCTTTTAAAGTTTACATCGATGCATCTGACGTTGTTATTGGTGGGGTCCTTATGCAAGAGGGACATCCAGTTGCTTATGAAAGTCGGAAGCTCAATGAGACCGATATGAGGTACATGGTCCATGAGAAGGAGATAACCGCAGTGGTACACTATTTGCGCACTTGGTGACACCACATACTTGGGTCGAGGTTTGTGGTATATACTGATAATGTTGCCAATAGTTATTTTCTAACCCAGAAAAAGTTGTCTCCCAAGCAGGCTTTTTGGCAGAAGTTTATTGCAGAATTTGATTTTGCCATGGAGTACAAGTCGGGGGAAGGTTAATTCCGTTGCTGATGCCTTAAGCCGGAGGCGCAACATCGAGGTTGTGAGCTTGCCAAAGGGACATTTGTTAGAGCGCATCAAAGAGGGACTGTCACATGACCCAACGGCCAGAATGTTGATTGATTATGCCAAGGAAGAGATAACCAGAAGATTCTGGATCGAGGGGCACTTGCTGTATGCTCGAGGACATCGCCTCTATGTACCTCAGTTCGGGGAGTTACGCAAGGAAGTCATGAAGGAATGTCATGATTCCAAGTGGGCGGAACATCCAGGCATAAGCCGGACCTTAGCACTCATTGCGGAGCACTACTATCGCCCACGCATGGGCGAAGATGTTGAAGCCTATGTGAGGACTTGTCTTGTGTGCCAACATGACAAGATCGAGATGAAGAGACCCATGGGACTGTTGCAGCCATTTCCCATTCCCGAGCGACCATGGAAAAGTGTTTCCATGGATTTTATTGTCGGTTTGCCCAACACTGACTGCATGTCTAGTATAATGGTTGTGGTTGATAGGTTTTCCAAGTATGTGACGTTTATTCCAGCATCAAATGTGTGCCCAACCGAGGAAGCGGCTCGTCTTTTCCTCAAACACGTGGTCAAGTATTGGGGAGTGTCAAAGACGATCATTAGTGACCGGGACATGCGGTTCACGGGCAGATTCTGGACCGAGTTGTTCAGGCTTATGGGATCAAGCCTGAACTTCTTCACAAGTGTTCATCCACAGACGGACGAGCAAACTGAACGAGTGAATCCATTATTGGAGATCTATTTGAGACACTATGTAAGTGTCACGCAGCGCGACTGGCCAAAGTTGTTAGATGTGACCCAATTTTCCTACAACCTACAATGGAGTGAGGCGACCAACCAGAGTCCGTTCGAGATCGTGACCGGGCAGCAACCGCTCACACCCAACGCAGTTGCTACCAAGTATGAGGGGCCTAATCCAACATTACACAAGTTTGCCAAGGAGTGGCAAGAGCATCATGACTTAGCTCGAGCTTGTCTACACAAGGCGGGAAAGCGGACCAAGAAGTGAGCGGACAAGAAACGTAGGGACGTGAATTTCCAAGTTGGTGACTTAGTCCTTGCAAATCTCAGTGGGGTCTTGTGCAACCCAACCGTGCACAAAGGGTTTGTGCGAAGATACGAGAGACCGTTCAAAGTTGTGAAGCGGATAGGCACCATGGCCTATCGATTGGAGTTGCCACCGAACATCCGAGCTCATCCAGTGTTCCATGTCAGTCTACTCAAGCCATACCATCAAGATGAGTTGGATCCAGATCGAGGCAAGTCACATCGAGCGCTAGTCGGGATAAAGGTCTCTTATGAGAATGAAGTTCAAGACATCCAAGCGGAGAGGGTCATTCGGCGACCAGGTCATCAGCCAAGGCACGAGTATTTTGTTCAATGGAAGGGACTTCCCGACAGTGAATGGAGTTGGGAACCAACCGAGGCCCTATGGCAGTTCAAGGACCAAGTGAGTCAATACCATCTCAGCCGAGCGACGAGGGCATCGCCAGAACCAGTGGGGGAGAATGTCACGGCCCAAACCCTAGGGTCCGAGCCCAACGCACACCAGGGTGCCGAGGAGGCCCTGCGCACCATTTTGGGCTTGCCAGCACCAAACCGATATGGCCCATCACTTGGGGTTGAAGAGCCATCAGATATGGCAAGTATATCAAGTCAACAAGCCTTATCCTTCTAAACTTACCATATCTGTTGTAGCCCTTTATCTTTGGCAAGTTTTACCCAAATAGCTAAGATCGAGGGATATGATTGTGCTGCTTTAATCTGGACCATTGATGTACTCTTATCTTAACCGTTGGATGTAGGGGGCTTCAAGTATAAATAGAGGCTTACCCATACCTCATTTTACACACTTCAGTTTTGAGGAATACACAGAGCATTCACTCAATTCTCCTTGCCTAGATTTTCTTAGCCATTTCCTTTTAGTTGTTCTTTGTTTTCCGCAAGGGTTTTAGCTTGTTAAGCTTTGATCGTAAGGCTGACTTAGGCGTTGCAGCGTTCGAGAGCGTTTAAGGCCGCACGTTCGAGACTACGGGGTTCTACGGGCGTGACATTATCCATTTTATTTTCTAAAATTTATTTAAGTTCGGACATTTAGTGGATTAGAATATTTTACATATAACGTTATTCAATAATTATTATTTGAATTAAATAGTATTATCTGTAATGTATCTTAATATGCTAAATATCCAAATTAAGTAAATAAAAAAATAAAATATTTTTGATGTAATGGTTGTGTTGTCCAGATCCCTCCCAAGGCATAACTATTTTAACATATATCCTCTTGTGTATTATAATAATAACGCTATCAATCGAGTTAAGACTTAATCAATAAAAAGTAAAATAAATAAAAGAAATTATACTTGAATATTTGAATCCATGAGCAGATGCACCATTGTGCATGATAAGTCCTTTGATCTACCATTAAAAAATATTAAGTATTTTTTGTTTAGATAATTATTTTATTGATTTGCTTTAAGCTCTTAGCTATTTTTGTCAAAAGATAAGTATTAAAACTGTCATTTTGTAATTATTTTAAGTATATTTGTTAGTTCAGTTAAAAAAATTTGGTTTAATACATTGACACCTATGTCAAATAATTTAATCAAAATTTTGATTTATATTTTTAAAAATAATTCTAATTTAATTTTAAAAAATTAAAAACTAGTAAAATACTTTTTGATTCTCAAATAAACATGTCGACCTCCAAAAATATTTCTTTTCTAATCGTGTAATTCTCTTCTTTTGAAAAAACTCTTTTGCATGAAACCATTTTTGAAACCTAAATTTTTATTCGAATTTTTTGTTTTCGATAAGTTATAATCGATTTGAGTATTTGAAACCTAAAATGATTTTGATTTCGTAATCTTTTAGAAAAATTCTAAAACTCCAAGTCGGTTTTGAGATATAAAATTCATAGGAAAATTCTACAACGCTCGACGAACACCGCTGAACATCACTAACGCTGAACACCGTTGAACACCATTAAATTGATTAATAAAGATTAAAAATCACCAGGACTCGACATTTAATTATAAATTTTATTTTAAATAAAATTAAATTATTTTCCATATATATATAAATAATATTTTTTAATTTTTTTAAAAAATAATTGAATCAAATATCAATCTTAGTCAATTTTTAAAAAAACCCTAAACCCTAAACTTAAAACCCAAAAACCTAAACCCAAAAGCCCAAAACCTAAAACCCTAAGTCCTTGATTAGTTGATCTGTGGTGTTAAGTGACCCAGGTTGATAATTTGTGTATTCATTCGAACCATCTCGTTCAACCTGAAACATGTTAAAACCATTATAAAACCTCTTCATTTTCATATGCACTAGGTTGCAGCAATTAACTGCCGAATAACATTCAACACAATTAAAATGATGAAATTTTGTACATTGAATGTCGGATTTATTACCTTTCCCATGTCTCCAAATATTACTACTCGCTGCAATGAGTTCTGCCCTGGATATGGTGAAGATTTGAATGTGTAGCTCTTGCTCCAGACATAAGAACCATTTACTCGGAAAACAAGCTAATAAACACAGTATTAGGAAAACATTGATCGTTATTCATCATTTCTCTGTGTTTAGGTTTAGGTTTAAGGTTTATTGTTTTAGGTTTACGATTTATGGTTTTGGGTTTATGGTTTAGGAGTTTATGTTTACTGTTTAGGGTTTAGGGTTTAGGAGTTTTTTTATTTTTTAAATTCACTAAGGTTGATATTTGATCTAATTATTTAAAAAAATTATAAAATATATAGTAATATATGTGGAAAATAATTTAATTGAATTTTATTTTAAATAATTTATAATTATATGTTAAGTCTTGAGATTTTTAATCTGTATTAATTAATTTAATGGTGTTCAACGATGTTCAACGTTATTAGTGTTCAACGGTATTCGTCGAGCGTGGTAGACTCATCCAAATTCATGTTTATTTGCACAAAAATTGCCACTTATCCAAGGGCGAACTCTTATGAGAGCATGTGGGGCCTTGTCCCCCACATTTGGAAAATTAACTTTTAGTCTTTTGAAAGTTTTAAAATTTTTAATTTGCATCCTTCAAAAATTTTAAATTGTTATTATATTTAATTTTTTAAATATTTTTAATTAAATTCTCTCCTAAAATTTTTAAAATTCTTTATTAAATTTAAATTTTATTAAAATTTTTAATTTAAACAACTAAAATTTTAAATAGCCCCCTTAGCCTAGGTTGCCAAGATTCGTCCTACACTTATCAATACTAAATTTTACCGGAGTTTTTTTACTCTTTAAAACACAATTACGCCAGTGTAAGATAATTTTGATCTCTCGAACATATTTACACACAATAGGTTGGTTCTTCGATGTTAATAAGACTTAGACTATAAATCATGTTTGTTTGCTTGTAGAACAATGTCCCTTATTAATACATTATTACACCTGTAGATTGATTCTACATTATTACACATACTATTGAACTACCAAATTTAAAATTTTGGATCCGTCCTTATTTAAATTCATCATACATAAAATAATTTATATTCGCATTTTTTATTATTTATGTTCACTTTACTATTCATATTCATTCTTTAAGAATGTATTGTGTCTTACTGATGGGTCGAAGATTGAAAAATCTTCGTGCATTATGTTCAAATAGAGTAATGATAAAATTGGATGAAAATGGAAAAAAATGGAATATTAAAAATTAAATAGGAACTGCGTGAGGCTGGCCTTAAAACGGCTCCTACATAAACGACATCGTTGGCGTTGAAAAGCAGCACTATTTGAAATAAAACGACACCGTTATGGTAAACGGTAAAAAAAATAATAACAAATGACCCATGCAGGATTCGAACCTGCGACCTTCGCGTTATTAGCAAAACGCTCTAACCAACTGAGCTAATAGACCTATGCAATGTTTTTTCATTTAAACATAAATCTAATATATTCCTTATCAAATAATCTATTTATCTTGTGATAAAGCTACAAAACCATGAGATACTCTCATGGTTTGTTTGTTTCCTATTAAAATCTAGCGACAAATAGCCGGTCATAAGATGACGCAACTTCAATCCAATGGCCTAAACTCGGATGGAGCAGTTTCTTTAGCATCTTCTTATGGTTCGGCTGGAGGCTTATTCCGTGACCATTCCGGTTCCTTTCTACTGGCTTATAAGTCGGCCCTACTTTTGTATTACAAGCCGAGCTTTGGGGTATATATGAAGGCTTAAAACTTGCATGGCAAAACGGATTTGAGCGAATCTCAGTTCAAACAGATAGTTCCGATGTTCACAAGCTCCTCTCATCCCCCTCAAGTGCGAGTCCCCATGCTTTGGTGAGGTCGATTTAAATCTTATGTGATAAGGCTTGGTTCGTTGATTTTACTCTGATTTGTCGAGAAGCAGATTTCATGGCCAAATTGGACTCTTCACAAGATACGGCTCTTATTATCTTTGACTCCCCATCCGATGCCTTACTTCTTCTATTGCACAGAGATATCCATGTTCCTCCTTACATACGGGCAGAAAATTGATGTACAGGCTTCGGCCTCATTTCACATTTATTTTTTTTTAAGTTATTCGAATTCTCATTTTACAACTTAAACTTTATTTAAATTTTTTCGAGACAATTCAAGTCGAGTCAAAAAATTTAATTTTTTCGAGTCGAATCGACTTTTGCTCACTCCTAATATGTATTATTTAATAACATGATGTAGCGTAATCAATCATTTATGGATGAAATTGGAACGTTCAAAAGTTTGGGACCAATTTAGAATGTGATTTATAATTTGAGGATGAGATTAGAACATTCAAAAGTCTACAGACTAATTTAGAATAAGAATCATAGTTTGAGAATATGTGGCAATTAACTCATTACGTTAACATATTATTTCTTACAACGCTTACACATATCTTTGGTACTTGAACTAGGCACCTTCTCCAAAGTTGTTATCTAAATAATTTTTTCCCAAGTTGGTACCCAAACTTTAATTTCATTCGTTGTTTTAGTATTTTATGAACAATTTTATTCCTCAAAATGTATACATTCTATCAATTTGATCCTAATTCAAAACAATTCAATAAATTTAACCATTCATATTTAAAAATTACATCAATTCAGTAAAAAATTTACGATACCGTCAAACCAAGCGAGTTTATAGTATAAAAAAAACAATTGGACAATTGCCTTCTACGATAAAACAACGAGTTATTGTTAAACTTTTATTATACCAGGAAAGTAATGTAACATTCTTCGGAGAAGAACAACAATTTAGGAGAACAAAAAAATAAATTGATAGAATTTTTAAATATAAAAGGGTTAAATTTATTGATGTGTTTTGAATTAGGACCAAATTGATAAAATGTATAAATTTTGGTTCTAATTTGAGAGATTGTGTCTTGTTCAAGTACTAACTTCGGAGCAAAATTTCTTTAAGTGCCGACTTGGGAGAATGTGTCTAGTTCAGGCACCAGTTTGAGCAGGGACGGATCTATTAAGGCCCCCTCCCCACCCCCGAAGAAATTTTTTTACCTTTGTCCGCCTATTTAAATTGTTTTAAAAATTGGTTTATTTATGAATTTGTCCCCCACTTTCAAACATTTATGTTTTGTCCCCCGACCCTAAATCCTGGCTCCGTCCCTGAGTTTGAGAGCAAAATATTCTTTATGTACCAACTTGAAAAAAGTATCTAGTTCATGTACCAAATGTATATTTAAACCTTCTTACGGCCATAGTTTACCTATATTATTGAAGTACAATATCATATTCCTTGTTACTAACATTTTTACTAGGTGAGAAAATGGCATAAATGGAATTACAAAAAGTAAAACCAATATATATTGCCAAAGTTATTAGTCACGGACTACTAGTTAATTTAATGAGATGGGATGATAGATTTCTTAAATAAGATAACAGTTCAAATTCTGACAATATAAAAAGGACAAACTGAATTAAAAAATTGTTTCTCTAATTAGTTTTTATGGTACCCGATCCAAATCGATAATTATAGAAAATTATAATCAGTTTCAATATATCTCACCAATAAATAAATTGCACTTTTAACCTTCAAAATTTTATAAATTCATTATACCCTAAAATATGTGAACTTCGCCCTGGATTTCATTTAGAGGAAAAGTCGACCTTAACTAGATAATACATGATTTATCCTCTTTCTTAACAATCTCCACAATTAATTGAATAAAAAATCCGTCAATGAATGCCTGCCCGAGTTAGAAGCGTTAACAAATTTTATTTTTTACTCTACTTTAGGCTCAGTCAAGTTTGGACATTTATGCACATGGCTTGGAATAATATGCAACGGCCTTTACAGGTTGCTGATTCGCTGTCAAAGCACACAAACCAGTGCTTAATGTCAGCGGAGGCCTGCTGCCAATAATATAATCCAATCCAATCTCCCATGTCAAATACTTTGGTTCTTAAAGCCAATTAATTCATTGCAAGTTTGTCCCTTTCTGGGCAATGTCACTGTCCCATGAGCCACAAAGTCTGGAATTACGACCGAGACATGAATTTCCAAACATTCAAAGGCTTATTTCAGAGCAACTGCTAAGGCATTTCTTGCTCATTAATATAGTAAACTAACCACAATACTTGGTGTGAAATTACCGTGGAGCTGACAGTCTTGACTAAAAGATTATTATATTCTTTTAATCATCATATAGGTGTTCATAAATAAGAAATCTAGATTGTGAAGTTGTTAATTAAACCTGGTTTTCTTTTTCCTACAAGGGCAAATGGACTCAAAACCAGATCCTCTTCACGTCTTGTTCTTCCCACACCTTGCTCATGGACATATGATCCCAACCATAGACATGGCCAGAGTATTTGCAAGGCAAGGCGTGAAAGCCACCATTCTCACCACTCAACTCAACGCCCCTTTCTTCTCTAAAACAATCGAAAGAGAAAGAGAGTTGGGATTTGAGATTGATATTCTGATCATCAAATTCCCTTCCATGGAGGCTGGCCTGCCCGAGGGAATTGAGGTTATAAGTTCCATCACTTCACAAGAAATGGGTTTCAAGTTCTTCAAGGCTGTTAGCTTGCTTCAACAACCCCTTCAACAGGTACTCCAAGACTGCCGCCCCAGCTGCCTGGTTGCAGACGGAATGTTCCCGTGGGCAACTGAAGTTGCAAGCAAGGTAGGGATACCAAGGCTAGTTTTCTACGGAACAAGCTACTTCGCCAGCAGCGTTTTCGATAGCTTCCTCCGCTATCAGCCTCTAAAAAATGTTGCATCAGATGATCAACCCTTTGAAGTCCCTGGAATTCCAGACAAGATAAAGATGACTAGACGACAACAACCGGTTGAGCTCAGGGATTCAGGAGCTAATGCTGAAATCACAGTTTTGCTACATAAGCTTTTAGAAGCCGAGGTTTCAAGCTCTGGGGTTATAATGAACAGTTTCCAAGAGCTGGAACCAGCTTATGTAGAACACTACAGAAAAACCTTGGGGAGGAAATCATGGCACATAGGCCCTTTATCTCTCTGCAACAAGAACATGGAGGATAAATCACAAAGGGGAAATGCAAACGACGCCTCTAATGAGTTCGACCGAGTCGAATGCTTAAGATGGCTAGACTCGAAGAAACACAACTCAGTTTTATACATATGTTTTGGAAGTGTATCCTGGATTTCAGCTGCTCAGCTTATCAAGATTGCCGAGGGGATTGAAGCTTCTGGGGTGGATTTCTTGTGGGTTGTAAGAAAGACTAACAAAGACGAAGACAAAGAAGAGTGCTTGCCAAAAGGATTTGAAGAAAGGATGAAAGGGAAGGGGTTGATCGTAATGGGATGGGCACCACAAGTGCTGATTCTTGAGCAAGAAGCCATAGGAGGGTTCATGACTCACTGTGGGTGGAACTCGACACTGGAGAGTATCACTGCTGGGGTGCCAATGGTGACTTGGCCACTCAGTAATGAACAGTTCATCAATGAAAAGCTGGTCACTGATATACTAAGAGTAGGGGTTGGAGTTGGAGCCCAAGAATGGTGTAGATGGATGGAAGGCAGGAGATTGTTGGTGACAGAAGAAAATATAAGCAAGGCAATAGCAGAGGTGATGGTTGGAGAAGAAGCTGAGAACATCAGAAACAGAGCCGGGGAGTTGAAAGAGATGGCAAAGGGAGCTGTTGAACAAGGCGGATCGTCTCACTCTGATTTGATGGCTTTGTTAGATGGATTGAGATTGAACAGCATTTAGGGAGTTCATTGTTTCGTATTAATAAAGTCTCATGGTCGTATCTGTTTACTTTCTAATTTTTAATAAAATTCTCAGATACTTTATGAACAATACTGTTTGAATTTAAAACTTCTAGCAAGATTATTAATATTTATGAATTCTTCAAATTAATTATTTTTTCTTATATGACAAGTAAGAATCATCTAAATTTTCAGCTAGTCTTTCCAGTTTAAACTTTCTCACTTAAGTCTTCAATTAAAAGTGTTGAAAAATGAGTAGAAATTGTTTGTTTTTTTTTTGTGCTAATACTTATATTTCATCATTAAAAGTTAGTTTTAGGGTTTAGGATTATGATTTTGGCTTAAGTTTGGGGTTTAGAATATTAGGTGTACGATATATTTTTTGGGTATCCGGTTAAAGGTTTAAAATTTAAAATTTAAGATTAAAGCTTAGAAATTGACTTTTTTTTAGTGCTGAATCACAAAAAAAAAAGATTTTTGTCCTTGAAAAATCAACTTCTTTTTTCACTACTTTTGTTGTTATTACGACCTTGTATCCGTCATTTACTATTGGCTTAACTTAGAAAAAAAATGCTCAAATTATACACTTCTTCTGAGATAGGTGACTAATGTTTTTTTGGTTTAATGCACATTTTACCTCCTAACGTTTACATGTTTTTCAGCTTGGTACCTAATTTTTTTTCGGGACGAAGTGCCCCCTAACGTTTGCACCGTTACTAGGGATGTAAATACAGGTAACTGAATGGGTTTCAGGTCGGGTCCTGTCAGGTCGGGTCAATCGGATAGAGGTCATTTCAGGTCGATTTGATGTTTCAACTCGATTCGGGTCGAGTGCAGGTCAGTTTCAGGTCGGGTTCATTTTGAGCCGGGTTCATTTCAGGTCGGGTCAAAACGGTTTGGGTTCGAATCAGTTAATTCAGGCTCGGGTAGACTTCAGGTCGGGTTCATTTCAAGTTGGGTTCATTTCAGGTCGGGTAATTTCAAGTCGGTTTCATTTCGGGTCGGGTTAATTCGGGTTCCGAATTCGTATTAAGTTTGAGTTTGGTACAAATAGTCGATAGACTTTGGGTTGGGTCATTTCGAGTGAAATATTTAACGCCTTTTACGGACACGAATCACATTAAAAATAAATATTAGGCACTATAATGAACAAAAATATCATCGTTATTTAAAATATTGGAGTAAATTACAAAAAATATAAATAAATAAGTGTCAATTTTGGTGAAAATAAAATTTTAGGGACTAACATGAACAAAAATACCATCATATTAAAAATATTGGACTAAATTACAAAAATATAAAATAAATAGGGGTTAATTGTGACTAAATTGAATTAAACTAAAATTAAATTAGGACTAAAATGAAAACATTTAAACGGTTAAGGATTTAAAGGGCAATTAGTCTATAAAAAATGAGGCGGCAAAAAATAAACTAATTATTTAGATTAAAAATTAAAGTTAAATGGGTAAATTGCAATTTGGGGTTCAAAATCAATTTAGAATTTGGAGGGAAAAGGCCCGCCTATTGGTTTAGCTTAGGGAAAATTGCAATGTTGGTCCATCTGACATTAAAATGTTTTCATTTAAGTCACAAAATTTTACTTGTAGGTTTTAATTTAATTCAATCGAGTCACAATTTAGGTTATAATTGAAATTATAGCTATAGTTTTAGAATTGTTATAGGGACTTATAATTTATATGGTTTGGACTAAATTACAAAAAGTATAGGATTTGGATTAAATTAAAAAATATAAATAAATATGGGTAAATTTTAGTTAAAAGTATAATTGTATGGACTAAAATGAACAAAAATATTATTATATTAAAAATATTGGACTAAATTACACAAATTAAAAATAAATAAAGATTATTTTCAGTTAAATAAAGATTTATAGTGAATTAATTGAACACTAAACTCCTAAACCCTAAGTTTCATCCCTAGATCCTAAATTAGTCACATAAACTTGTAGGGTATATAACCCCTAAAAAATTATCATCAGTCACGTAACACGTTACACATATGACGTTATACACTTATACTTGTATTGTATTCACGTATCAGTAATTCAATATAGACTATAGAGTAGGCAATGCATATAGTATAACATTAACCTATAGACTATTGTATAGACTATAACTATAGACTATAGATTATATTATGGACTATAAATTATAGTATAGACCATAGAAATTCATCTCATAAATCAATAAACCCTAAACTATATAAGACTTGAAATTAATCTTATACTCTAAGCCTTAAATCGTAAATCATAAACCTTAAGTCATAAAAATTCATGCATGCATGTATGTATGTATACTAATACATGTATGTATACTTGAAATATTATAGACTATAACTATACACTTATACATGTATGTATGCTGATATAATATATTCATGCATGTATGTATGCATGTATACTAATACATGCATCATGTATGTATGTAACTATAATTAAAGTCCAAGCCTAATCTTACAATCACTAAACTTGAAACATGTATTGTTTATACCCAAAACCCCAAAACTAAATCCCTAAATCTTACAATCACTAATAATTAAAATCCAAGCCTAATCCCTAATCCCTAAACTAATCTCATATGTGTTATTTTTAATTTTAATTATATATTTTATAATTAAAATTATAATAATTTAAAAATTAAATTTAATATTAATTTAAAGATACTAAAATTATTATTATTAATTAAATATTAGATTAAATATTAATTTAAATATATTAAAATTATTATTTTAATTAAATATTAATTAAAACATTGATTTAAATTATTTTTTAATTAAATATAATTTAAATTATGATTTTTATTTATTTTAATT
Source organism: Hibiscus mutabilis (assembly GCA_019671005.1). Taxonomy (NCBI): domain Eukaryota; kingdom Viridiplantae; phylum Streptophyta; class Magnoliopsida; order Malvales; family Malvaceae; genus Hibiscus; species Hibiscus mutabilis. The sequence continues at coordinate 15,755,469 of CM033748.1, forward strand.
AAAAATTAATAAATATATCATAAGTATTAATTAAAATTACTCTCTCTGTCTTATAAAAATGTCTCTTTTGTGTTTTAAAATTGTCTCACTTAAAGTGTTCTCTTGAAAAACTCAACAACATTTACTAAACGCATTTTCTTTTCTACCATCTTTTTAGTTTTTCAATAAAACAAACTTTAACTTTTTAAGGATGAAATTATCATTTTAATTACTTTACAACACACCTCTTATACAATTTTTTTCCTAAAACTACGTAAAAAGTCAACAAAGGATATTATTTTTGAGATGGAGGGAGTATAACTTAAATATTAATAAATATTAATTAATTTAATTTAAAAATTAAACCACAAATCTTAACCCCTAAATAATCTTACAATCGCTAATCCTTAACTCCAAACACTCAACTTAAAACATATATAATATATTAAACCCCAAAACTCAACTTGAAACATATATAATATATTAAACCTCTAAACCCAAACCTTAACCCCTAAATCTTACAATCGCTAATAATTAAAGTATAAGTCTAATCCTCTAATACCTACACTAATCACATAACCCAAACACTAAACTTAACACATTTACCCCTAATCCCTAAACTAATCCCCATAACCCCAAACACTCAACTTGACACATTTATCCATAAACCTCAAACCTCAACCCCAAAATCTTAGAATGACTAATAATTAAAAACCTTAATCCCCTAATCCCTTAATCCTAAACTAATCCCATAACCCCATTTCCAAACACTCAACTTGAACACATGTATTGTTTATATTCAAAACCCTAAACCTCAACCCTTAAATCTTACAATCACTAATAAATAAAGTGCAAGCCTAATCACCTAATCCCTGAACTAATCCCCATAACCCCAAACACTCAAAGAGGAGATGATGTGGCGCGGTGTCATTGGCTAAAAAAATTTTTAACAGCAAAGGTAACAACAAGAGGCAAAATGGGTAAAGGTGCAAACGTTAGGGGCCACTTCGTCCCAAAAAATTATTAGGTACCAAGTTGGGAAAACATGTAAACGTTATGGGGTAAAATGTGCATCATTCTATTAGTGTTTTAAGGCAACACCGTAAAAAAATTCATCACCCAATAATAGATTGACACGTGTCTTTTGTTTTATTTTTTTACAAAATTAAAAATAAATTAAATTAAACTAAACAATATTCTAAGATTTTCAAAAATCACAAAATAGTCCTAAAATATCTAAAACCTCAAAAGCTTAAATTCAAAATTAGCGACATTGTCATCGCGCCGATAGTCTCGTTGGACCCTACCATCGTCGTCGCCAGAGACCACCGCTTATTTTCTCCAACCACCCATCTTCGTTAACCGGTGGGATGGATGTCAATCGGATGTCGAGTGACGAATGCAAAAGGCTCTAGCCATTTGACATCTGATTGGCATCCTCTCACCGGTTACCAGCGATGGGTGGTTGGGAAAAATAGAAGATGGCCTCAGGTGACGGCAGCGATGGGGTCCGGCGAGGCTATCCACGACGGTGGTAAAGTTAATTTTTTTGGATTTGGAAGTTTCAGAATATAGAGATTTAAGACTTTTTTAGAGATTTTAAGAATTTTTAGATTTTTTTAAAAATATTTTATTTTTCAATTTTTTTTATAAAAAATTAAAAATAAAAATAAAGACACGTGTTAAATTCTGATTGGGTGATTTTTTTAACGGTGTTACTTAAAACAGTAATAGAATAAATTTTAGGTACTTATTTCAATAAAAAAACATTAGGCACCTATCTCAGAAAAAATGTATAGTTTGAACACCTATTTCTGAGTTAAGCCTTTACTATTTTCATTTCTAAATTCAAAATTTTAGTCGAAAGTTTAGAATTAATATAAGCATACATATTTTTTGACTATTAACCAGACAACTTTATTAATAAACAAAAATAAAACACAACATAGCTTAGAAATTTTTAGAGCATAAAAAAACAACAAGAAAGAAAATGGTAAATATAAAAATAAAAGATAAGCGTCGCACCGGTTAGATCAGACACTTTCTCTTTACACCAAAGAAATCTCTACGATCCATTGTAGGAAGAGTCATTGGGGAGTTGTCAAATCACGAACTAGATGAAATCCCCAAAATTAACAGTAACCATCTTTCACGCATATTTTCAAGAGTGACGATTCGCTATAAATTACATTGGCAAACAACCCAAAAGGAATCAAACTCTACGTGACTACCGACAAAAACGAGTCAGAAACAAGCGCATTGAGGATCACCGTACGAACATCAAAAACCTACAAAGTAACCATAGAAACGTGCCATAAGACAGAGACGTGTCATAAAAGCAGAGAAAACATGTTATAAAGACATAAAAAGCGCAACAACATATGCGAAGAAAAAACAAAACAAACAAATGAAAGTAAAAAAATATAAATCACCAATGGTCGATAACCAACACTAAAATTAATGTCGTCGCCGATTAAAGAACAAATAAAAAACAATCCGCTAATGTTGAAAGGCAATATAAGCACACATTAATTGATAAGCATACATTAATTAAGTTGCAAGTGGTTAAGGAGAAAACGGATGCCGTGCGGACTTGGTGGTCGATAATGGTATGAAATAGTGCTTTTATTCTTTTTATAAAACAAGCATTTGCTAAATTATTGTTGAAAATGTATAATAAGTTAAATATATTGAATTTCTTACAAATAATATGGTTGTCAGCCAGGTCCGCTCATAAGATTTTTGTGGTATAAGGATAAACCTAAAAATCAAGTCCATTAAATCAAATATTAAAAAAATAAAATTTAAAAATAGACCTTAAATAACAAATATTAAAAAAAAATTAAATCTCTAATAACAAGTATTAAAAATATATTTTAAAAGTATGTAGCTGATATCAAATATTGGAAAAAAAAATTAAACCCCTAATTTTAAGTATTAGGAAAAAATGGACTTCTAATAAAAAATATTAAAAAAATAAATTTTAAAGATAGACCTTAATAATAAATATTGAAAAAAATTGAGCATCTAATAACAAGTATTAATAAAACTGGATCTCTAACGACAAATAATGAAAAATGGACTTATTATAACAAATATTAGAAAAATAAATTTTAAGAGTAGACATTCAATAACAAGTATTAAAAAAATTAAACTCTAATGACAAATATTGGAAAAAAATAAAATATTATTAAAATCTTAATTATAACCATATCACTCACTAGTGTCTAGACTAAATAAGTTTCAATGGTTATTTTTTATAATTATGGGTGGTGGGTCCAGACTAAACAATAGACCCTAGATAGGTGTCATTATTGCCGTGACTAAGAGACGCGCCTGTTGTCGACATAAAAGAAAATGTTTTAAATGTATTTTTATTTTTCAATTTATGACCATAAAAATTATGATTTAAACTAAAATATATTGTTTTAATAAACTAAACAACATATAATACATAATAAAACTATGAAAAATAGTCTGATACATACGTTTATAACAATATTGTTAATTTTAGAGTCTAAGAGTTTTGTTTAGCTATTTAGGTCGTGTAGTTTAAAATTTAAGATCTAATGTTTAGGGATCATGGTTTAGCTATTATGGGTGGTGGGTCTTGACAAAGCATACGCACCTAGCAGATAAAACGATTGAACCCGAGTCTCATAGAATAAACATCATTCGTTTTTCTATTGAAACCACATATTAAATTTGCAATTAAATAGTTTCTTTCATACCATCTTCTGTCAAACTACATGGTATCAGTTGTTAGATTCTGATCCTTTTGCAATGGAGGGTGAGATGAGATCTCCCTATTTTAATCTGGCCTCTTGTGGTAGTGACTGGAGGCTCTAATAGGACCGACTAGAAAGCCCGAACTCGCGACTTGCAATAAGGGGCACATTGACCCTAAATATCCTACGAATCTAGTGTCTTTGGTTTTGCATATGATTCCGGATCTTCTTGCCAAATCCTATGTTTGTCTCAGTCTCCCAATGCTTTTGCTTAAGTTTCACCGAGTTGACAAGCTATTCTTGACGAATTTCCATGATAATTTAATTTTTAAAGACCGAAACAGCTATGAAACTAGATTGGGCATGTCCACACTACTATATTCCCCCCGAACTAATCATTTTTTACCTTAAGAATGATGACATATATGTTGTATAACATGAAGCAGTTGTTTCGCAGTTCCAAGTATAATAACCTGTCTCCACTTTGTATTCCAGAAAAAAAAATTCATTGATTTCTATGGCAATTATGACTTAATATTCGTCAACCCAGACTGTACTCTTATGCCAACCAATGAAACAAGATACTGCTAACACTATGATTAAAAACTTCGAAACCTAACAAATAAACAGTGCCCATGATGATTGGTTTGTGGAGGGAAAAATGGTTAAATTTGGTTGAACCAAGTCGCATTCAAGCACCTCATATGGTTAACCGACTGTGGGACTGTAGGAGCCATTTTCAAAGGAGTGGTTGGACCTTGTTCTATTGTCCATAGGTCGAGATATTATTTTTTTTCTTTCTGGTTCTCAGGACTTTTCTCCGACTAATCTGGATCGACTTGTGTTGCACATCTGATTTCAGTGAGTGAATATTTGAATGAGAAGTTTTTGCATACACAAAGCATCAAATTTGAAACTTGATACCAAGTTGCTTACTACTAATGCCAACTTCGCTGGTTTAAGTAAGATTTTATTGAGTGAATATAACGAAAATGTTACTTTCAAAGTAGATGAAGTTAGCATGTTCTCTCTTTGATGTCTCCTGCTCCTTTGACTTTGTGAAGCAATCAACTACCATATAACCAAAGACGAACAACAAACATAATGTCCCATGTTTAAGGATTAAATGCGTCGAATGTTACTAATCATGGTTAAGATTTCAATAGTCGACGAACTTTAAAACATTCTAATCGAGTTTTGATGTAATTAAAGGAACATCTAGAAATAGAAGCTGGCTTGCAATACTTGACACTCATCTCACATCCCAAAATCTAAATATCAATGGTAGTTGTAGCCATCATTGGAACCACGTTGCATGAAAAGAAGCAATTCAGACATGTACCTAAGAGAAAGTGGAACATTCATAATAATGTTTTTATTCTTTATTTTCCTTATTCTAATTTAATTTTGAATTTATTCGCCATGTTTTCGAATATAAATAGTTAAAAAATAGAGGTTAGAATATCAAATCATGTTTCTTCTTTTAGTTTTTTTTTACCTGTAAAAATGATGAATTTGATCTGTTTCACCATTGAGAACCAAATCTTTTCTTTTTCTAATGTTGCTGGTGACAGTGGCGATGCTTATTGATAATTAAATAAATGTTGTAATTCAAACTGTACCTAACTGCTTCCGAGTTCTTTAATTTTCTTTTCCAAAACCAGTATGTCAATAGTTTTATGTTAGGATTTACCGATCTGAATTCTATTTTTATGAATATATTGCCAGTAGAATCAAATTTAAAGATATCACTTTAGTTCAGATTGACTTTAGGTTTCGAGTTTGATTTTGAACAATCACTCTCGCTCCCTTGTCAAAAAAATCATTAGGTAAATAATTAGATTTAGGTAAAATTCTAAAATATTTTAATTGGTTTATACCAAAAAAATTACTAAACAGTTATTGTAATACGCGGTAGTATTTATTCATATTTTTTCTTAACCATTTGACAAGGCATATACACCTAACACATAAGTGTTCGAACCCAAGTATCTTAATATGAACATCACTATCTTTTCCATTGAAGCCTCTCAATAAATTCTATCATAATTGATGTTAAAAAGTCCTCACATGTTCTTAATTAATATTTAAATAATAACTTTAATATATAAAACACAATAATTTATTAGCCTTTCTTATAAAATAAAAACTTAACTAATAATGTATCAACGATGGAGTTATTTAGGAAAAATAGTCATTAGGCTTTTAGATTTTTTTATAATTTCCTTATAAATTTTTAATATTTTTTAATTTATATATACTTTAAGATTTTTATATAATTTCATTTTATTTTTAAATATTTTTTGAATATATATTATTTTTTTTATAATTTTTGAAATTTTTATGGTTTTATGATGTGGAAGTTTTAGAGTGCCATATATAACATCTTATTAGTTATTTGCAAGTTAACGTTTAAAATTAAGCCAAAATTCATCAGGACAATTTTTTTTGGGGGTTTAATATGGACTAAACTGACCATTGAGCCAAAAAAATATTGAATCTTAAATTTCAACATAAAAAAGAGAATAAAATCATAATTAGACTAAAAAACTTTAAAATGCTATAAAAATATGTTTTAAAAAATATAAAACTGATGAACCAAAAATATTTCATATCAAATGAAATCTAAAAGAATACTAGAATAAAACTCAACAAGTATCCCAGTAAAAGATTGAATTACGTTCATTTTAAGAGATACAGATTCGAATCATTTTATCTACAAGGTATATACGCATTATCAAAAAGTTAAAAATATCTATGAAGAGATATTTTCTTATAACTATTAAAACAATACTAGAATAATAAGAAGACCTAGACTTACGGGGAGGAATGATTTTTTTTTTTTGAACTTGAGAGTGATGTTTTTAACATCTATGGTTTAATTAATTAATTAATCTCCTTAAAGGAAGAGAACTCCGATCCGATGGAAATGGAATTCAATACGCTGGTGGTTTTATCAATGAATCGCCCCCCTTTCACTAAACCCCAGGTACAACGTTCCAAATCCTTTCCATTTTCTTTTTAATATTATACAACAAAATTATTTTATTCTAACTAGATTTTCTTTTTATAACAAAATTATTTTATTCTTATAATTTCATTTTTATATTAGTATTATATAGTTGGTACGAAAAAATTTTAAAATTATGATTAGACAAATAAAAATATTAAATATAACTAATTCATAATGATTTTTTTTATATATAGACAATATAAACTAAAGTTTATACAAATTTTTTAGTTTCAGGTTTAGTTTAAAGTTTAGGCGTTTATGTTTTAGGATTTAAAATTTAAGGTTTAATTTTTAAGGCATATGGTTAGAATTTATGCTTTGTATTTTATAATATAAATAAATAGACTTGTGTAAAGTAAATATTACACATAATATGTATCAGAATCTTACTCATTCAAAATATACGAGATAAGTTGTTCGACATGTACCACACACTACATTTTTTTAAACTAAATTCGTTTAATTTTTTTTCTTATTTCCCCTTTACTTTTTATTTTCTTCTATTTTGGTCTTGAATTGAGTCAAAAGTTTACTTAAAACACAACAAAGACACGTTTCGTCAGTCCACCTTCCTTAAATCTTGCAACGTAGGTAAAAATGCAGCTTATCGAACGCATCTTCAATGTGTGTTATTTCACTGATAAATTTTCTTTTTGCACGATGACATTTAAATTTTATTAAATACTATAAAAATATTATAAATATAATATATAAAAAAATAAATTAATCCATTAAAAATCTCATGTAAATGTGTAAAGAAAGGCAAATACTTTTATGGAGATTATCATACTATCAAAATATATAAATTTTCATGAATCTCTTCGTCTCTAGCCAAACGAGACTTTTTACGAGATAAAAAAGGAGTGACGAGCGAACCAAACTATTAGGCAAATTACTCCGCTACACAATTCTAATTACATCGGCTAATAAACCATCAAACGAGTGAGAATCAATTTTTTTTATGACCACCGACAGAATCAAATCAGAGAATTAATGTCTTGGAATCTCTAACAAATTGCTCAACTACATAGTTCTGATTACATCGGCTAACAAACCATCAAACAAGTGGGAATCAATCTTTTTTATGACCACTGACAGAATCAAATCAGAGAATTATTGCCGTGGGACATCTATACGAACACTAAACTATCGCTAAACTATACTGAAATCGTGTCAAAAGACAAATAAAACGAATCATAAAACTCAATAAAAAAGCATAACACAAAAACATAAAAAATATATGCTACAAGAAAAAAATTTATTATTAAAATTAAAAACAAAACCTGAAAAAAAAAGCAATATAATAAATCGATAAATTACGTATCATAATATTCCATAAAATTCTAGAAAATATAAAATAGTGTATAGATTAGAATAGAAAAGGCAAGCGTGAAACCCACCCTAATAAAAAAAATCGATCCTGTTTTCTCTTTTGTTATTTCTTCTACGCTTTTTGCTCTTTCTCCAAGCTCTCTCTATCCCTCCCCTCTATAGAATAGACCTATATTATCAGCCTCTCCACACTCTTTATCCATCACTCATCCCACCAAAACAGAGATGGGTCTCTCACCAAGCTTTCATTTAGGGATGTTTTCCTTACTATACTGACCCACCCGGACTCCAAAACCCTCTTCTTCCACTAAGAAGAAGATGGCAATACAACACTATGAACAACAGAATCACCCTCCGTTCCTGCTAGATACTCTCTACTGCGAAGAAGAGGAATGGGATGATGCAGGTGAAGTTTTAGAAGAAGAAGAGAGTTCGTCTATGGGGTATAACAATGGCAGAAGCCCTTCATTTTCCCCACTTTTGTTGATGGAGCAAGATTTGTTTTGGGAAGACGAGGAGCTTCTTTCACTCTCCTCTAAAGAAACAGAGCAGCAGCAGAAGCCTTGTGTCGAAGTGGGAACCGATGAGTATCAAGCAATAGCTCGCCGTGAGGCGGTGGAGTGGATGATCAAAGTCAATGCTCGGTACGGTTTTACAACTCATACGGCCGTACTTTCCATTAACTATCTCGACAGGCTCCTGAGTAGCTTCCGGTTCCAAAGAGACAAGCCTTGGATGATCCAACTCGTGGCCGTCACTTGTCTCTCTTTGGCTGCAAAAGTTGAAGAGACACAAGTGCCTCTCCTTCTAGACCTACAAGTATGTCCCAAAACAACAATCTTTCTTACAACACATCCTTCATTGAAACTGTTTTCCATAATTGTTTTTTTTCCATTTGGTTTCAGGTCGAGGAAACAAAGCACGTTTTCGAGGCCAAAACGATCCAAAGAATGGAGCTTTTGGTACTCTCCACTCTGAAATGGAAGATGCACCCCATTACACCGCTTTCATTTCTCGACCACATCATAAGAAGACTCGGGTTGAAAACCCATCTCCATTGGGAGTTTCTCAGGAGATGCGAGCGTCTCCTCCTGTCTGTAATCTCCGGTAAGTCTACTCTCATTACAAAACAACATAACCCCTTTGCCTGTTCTGTCTGTTTTCTCATCTCTTTTGGGTGTTTTTTAGATTCAAGATCTGTCCTTTATCGTCCCTCTGTATTGGCCACTGCAACAATGATGCACGTTATAGACCAAGTCGAGCTTTTCAATCCCGTTGACTACCAAAACCAGCTGCTGAGTGTTCTTAAAATAAGCAAGGTTAGTTAATTTGGTCTCTCCAAAGTCCAAGTTATTTGCATATCATTAAATGTTATTGCTTTGGATTCATCGTTCCCCACTTGTTTCGCAAACAGGAAAAAGTAAACGACTGTTACAATCTCATCCTGGATCTATCACCTCCACCCCCACCCCCACCCCCACCCCCACCCCAAGGCAATGCTGCATGTAAGAGGAAGGTTGACAAGGCAGCTCCTACTGACGGTGCGTTTGGCAGTGATAGCTCGGTGTCCTCATCGGCTGAGCCACCTTTTAAGAAGAGCAGAGCCCAAGAACAAGTAATGCGTTTGCCATCACTCAACCGAGTCTTTGTAGACATCGTTGGCAGCCCTTCTTAATTCTCTCTTGCGCCAAAAAAGATCTATAATTGATTATGCTCATGTCTCCCATTGCATTGAAATTGAAGAATGTATGGAGTTTGGTTCTCTATATGTTTCTTTTCCATCTTTTATATGGGCATATACTTTACCACATCATCATCTTCATTATGTATAATAAGTTTAGAAACAAATTTGTTTTATTTTTTTGTACGGATGCAATTGGTTTCATTAAGTTTAGAATTAGACCCATTTGGCAAAAGAAAATGACTGAAAAACTTATTTTATTTATTTATTTATTAGGTATTTAATGGTATAGTGTGTTTGGCTATGGAAAATTGTTGTCTGAGTGAGGAATATATAATAATATGGTATAATAGAAAGGGCGAAGGAAGGGTTTGTTTGCATTTGGAAGGAAGAAATTAGTTGTCGGTCAGTGGGGTTTGGTTTTAGACTTTTGGATTTTGAGTTTTTGACTTTGGCCTCGTTTTAAGCGATATCTCCTTTGTTTAAGGTCACCAATCACCACTATCCTTTGTTATAAAATAAATTAATTTAACAAATTAGGTTAGTTCGAGTAGTAAATACTCAAATTCGAGATTTTTGTGTATATAAAAAAATTTCATTAGAAAAGTCGCATACTGAAATCAAATGCACAACGAAATTGGTCCAGATTAATTAAGATAAAATTTTAAAAAATCTAGTGGGAAATAAAAAATATTATTTAATTTATTTTTTTGAACAATTATTTAATTCATTTTCTCTTGTTCATAATTTGTATCCTGAAAGGCTTTTTTTATTAATCATTTTGTGGTCAGTCTCAATAAATAAAATCTCACATTTTGATTGTAAAATTCCGGCTATGCCTTTTCACCTTAGGGGTTTAATAGTTTTAATTTTAAATGCTAAATTTAATCAATAAGATATCACTAATATAGCAATATAAAACTAAAAATGCATAACTTTGTATAAAAGTAAATAATGTTATTTATTTGAATTATGGACACCCTTAATTAATTATTTAATAATTTAAATAAAGATTATTATTTTTTAAATTAAAGAAAATTATGTCAATTAATTGGAAAAATTAAAACACGATAAATAATGTAGGGAATAATTACACCGCAAAAAATGATGAAAGAAGGTTGAGGCAGTAAACGACAGGCGAGACAATGCCCACAAAATGCCTTTTATGCTTACCATTTTGGCTTGTCTCAGGGTCGTAGACTTTAAACAAATGGGGGTATGTCTCCTTCCTCCTTGACTTTATTTGTTCGAATCTTCTTCCCTTTTTCTTCCTTTATTTACTTCGAATTAGATTAAATTGAGGATTATTTTTATACTGCTTTGAAAAGTATAATAAACAAGTATTTTTAGACTGTTTATTTTTAAATTTTAAATATAAAAATACTTTTAAATAAATAAAATGTACATTTTAAATATTATTTTTAAAAATATAAAAAAATTGATGATATAAAAGAGGATAAATAATTAATTTTACTCATAATTAATAACAATCAAAATATTATAAAGAATAAACTTTCAATTAAAACAGTTTGCTTGAAATAATGTTATCTTAACAAGAAAATAAATCACATTATTAGCACCTCACTGTATCCATATACTAAAACAACACCAAAAGAAAAACAAAAAATTGCAAATGAATACTAAAATTTGTACGAGATAAAATAAAATTTTCCACAAATTTTGTAAGAAAAAATAAAAACTTATTAAATAAAGAAAAACAAAAAGTCTAGATCAACAAAACAAATCATAGATCTGTAAAATAAATATGCAAAACAGAGGTGATTGGTGGCCAATTCATTTCTCAGGTTGACTAGATCAACATGACAGTCGGTCGTAGACTTTATTAATTTTAATCATAAATATATGAATGTACCGATGGTATTTGTAATTTTGTTCGAACATTATATTGATTAATTATGATGTAATTATATACTCTTTCTGTCTCAGTTATTGTGTTACATATTATCTGTTTATGAAGTTTTAAAAAGAAAAATGTGTGTAATGTAAAATAATTTAAATAATAAGTTTGCCCTTAAAAATTAACTTTTGTTTTTGTTGAAAAACTAAAAAAATAAAAAAAATAAATTTGTGTTAAAAAATTGATTAAGTTTTATAAAATGATAATTTGAGTGTGACAATTTTAAAACAGAAAAGTAAAAATTTTATTAGGACAGAAAGAGTATATATTACTTGCACTTATAATTGTAACTTAAAAAAATTATTTTTCAAAATTTGTGGTTTTGCTCCAGTTTATTTGTACGATCATTTTCAAGAGATAATATAAAATAAATTTATATAATTTGACTTATTTTACATGAGAAAAATTAAAAGGTAGAGCGAGCATCCTTACCCGCTCTTTTATCTATTCCTGCAAAGATAGAGCGAGCATCCTTACCCGCTCTTTTATCTATCTCTTCTTTTAATTTCAATTTTTTATTTTTATTTCTTTAAGTTGAGTATTTTACTTTCAATTTCAATTTTAATGTCAAAAAATAATTAGTAAGTCTTAATTTTAATCTTAATCATACCTAGAGGGGAGAGGAACTCTAGGGAGAAGAAAGGAGGTGTTCTTAGTGGGTTAAGAACTCATGACCTAAGAGAATATGAGAAAACAAAGATGAGCAACTTGGCCAACCGGCCAAATGTACTTGCTCAAAAAATAATTACTTCTTAAATCGAGTGGTATAAATAATTGGACCAAAAGTGAATATAGTACTAAGAAGAAAATGGTTTTAATTGATTTTTTTGCCATCTAATGGTTTTTAATTTATTAGTTTTTTTTTAACAATTTATGTTTAGGGTGGAGAATTTGCTCCTAATGAATTTTGAACCCACAACTAAAGGAGAATGAAGAATGTCAACTTAAAACTTTAATCGCTTGCTCTAGAGATTATTGACTTTTAATTAATTAGTTAATGTCAAATTACTCATATATGTATGTATGTATGGAAGCAAATGTAAAAAAATGTACAAACTCGCACACCTATTCACATTGTTAGTCTTGTGATTGGAACTCTTAGGGGCGAACTATTGTTCACCATTAGATCAAACAAGTTTCACAAAAGATAATATTATATTAACCCTTTTTCACCCATAGAAGATTATTGAGCATTGAAGCATATTTATCACAAATCCTTCTATATATTATACATACGATAATGTCAACCAAATTAAACTTAATTTATACTTATTAATATATTTTAATTGGGTGACTAAGTATCCCAAAAGATGATATATATTTTAAAGAAAAGATGAAGTATATAAGATAGTATTCGATTATGAAATAAACAAATAGATAATATTCAATTATGATAGTTAAATTTCAAAATAATTATTGTGTAAACTAGATTAACAATTACAATAATATATACTATTCAAATAATATTATTAGATGTAATATGATCGTAATAAATAAATATAACATGAAATGACAAATTAAAATGTATCATGATATGACCATTTTTCGATAACACGATTCCTGCTGAAACCCATATAAAAAGGTTAGACAAAAAAACAAAAAAAGGAAAAGAGGGGAATTTGGATATTGGGAGACAAAATCTTTGATACAATGAAACATTGTCTTTGGGTCCTTTTTTTCTTCTTCTCTACTTTATGGTTGGTAGGTGCTATAATATAGCAGATGCGTGCAAGTTCTTATATATATATATAAAAAGCTTCTTACGTTTAAATGGATAATTATTTTAGTTTTTTATTTTTTTTAAATAATTTATCTTTTAATGTTTTATTTTGATTTTGGGTTAAAATGACCTCTCTGCGAATGAAAACTTCTTGTCAACTGACGATAAACAACTTGAAATGATTTGACAGAATGACACATCAGAAGAAAAAATATTTTATATTTTATACAAATTTTTAAAATTATTTTTTGACTCATGTGTAATTATGTAAAGTCAACATATTAGTCTATATGACACTATTAACACGTTGTGCACTACCATGTAGGTTTGTCACGTCATTTCAAGTAATTTATCGTCAATTGACTAACAGTTTTGATCAGTAGAAGGGTCATTTTAACCCAAAATGAAACATTAAGGGTTAAATTGCTTCAAAAAAATATGAGCTAAAATGACTGTTTAGTCAAATGTTAGAGGTTTTTTGACATTATATATATATAAGGATCGTGTTGTTTTTTCAAAGGGAAATAGCTTGACCCCAAACAGGCTTATGGTTGGGTTATTTGTATCAATTTATATATTATAATTATATAATCATCTCCAAAATTTTTATATTATTTTTTTGCCCTCTCAGTTTTTAGGGTTTTGCCATGTCTAATTCGGACTGATCCACGTCGCACACTTGACTTTAGTGAATGAGTCTCCAAGGGAAAATTTTCTGCATACACAAAGCATCGAACTCGAGACATGCTTAAATGATACCAAGCTGCTTACCACCTGGACTAGCTCGTTATATCTTTTATGAAAATTGAAAAGTTAGTCTATCTATTTTTTAATTTGTTAAATTTTGATTTTTGTACTCTATAATATCTGAGAAGTTCAACTAGATAACATGTTAAATCTTGTTGTTAAATCTATGATTAGAAAGTTCAACAATTTATATGCAGCAAATTAACAAAAAAAGTCAAGTTATATTTCATGTATTCACTGACAACTTGACCAACTCGTAAGATTTTATAAAATACGGGTCTGAATATTGACAAATTAAAATAGAGAGACTACCTTCTTAATTTTCATAAGATAAAAGAATAAAATTCATTTACGTTTTTATTTATAAATTATAATCCAATAATCAACACTCTTAACATATTTCGTTAAAATTTATTATTCAATATGTCCAGGCAACTACACCAACTCCATAATCAAAATCATTAATGACACCATAAATATATCCAATAAGAAGCAAATTATAACAAAAGAATATTAATGGTATATACTATTAAACTTTTTTATTTATAGATTTTAATGTTATTTTATTCGTAGTTGAGATTTTGGAGTCAGCATGTACGCACAAGCTATTTTGGAGGGGAAAAAAAAACTCAAACAATATTTTGAGTTTTAGGCCATCTTAAGTAATATTTAAGTATTTACGGTAAAATTTACAGTACAGAAAGAAGTCGCCATCTGAAGGTGACGACTTAAGTAAAGACGCCATCTGCAAGTGACGATTTTTTCTTAATTTTGTCTTGAATCGATAAGAAAAAATATTAAATTATTACAAATCAAGGAAAGTCGCCATCTGTAGATGGTGTCTTCACCCAAATCGCCACCTGAAGATGGCGACTTCACCCTATACTGTAATTTTTGTCGTAAATCTTAAAATATACCATAATACACCCTATAACCTAAAATATTATTTGCCAAAATTTGCCTTATTAAATCACCTGGACCGCAAATTTGGACAAAAACCTTTAATAATTTTGATGTATTCT
The DNA here is from genome assembly GCA_019671005.1 of Hibiscus mutabilis. Classification (NCBI taxonomy): domain Eukaryota; kingdom Viridiplantae; phylum Streptophyta; class Magnoliopsida; order Malvales; family Malvaceae; genus Hibiscus; species Hibiscus mutabilis. Next base: position 15,770,609 of record CM033748.1, read on the forward strand.
TTTTATAACTATTTATATTTAATTTACTAATAGATTAATTCAGAATAAATAATACAAAGATTTATATAAGAATAATTCTCTCAATTCAATTTGCTTTATTTATAATGTTAAAATTTAAACTTATAATACTATTTAAAAAATTTAATGTCTCATCCTACTAAATTAAATGGTAATTGAATATTTTTTTTAAATTTTTTCCTTGTGAATTATGTATTATTTTATTGCTTACAGCTGTAAAGTATAAAAAGGACAAGAAAAGAGAGGAGCATATTATACATGAAGCAGCAGTATAAATTGAAGATATAGGGAAGGGGACATGGGTTACTTTTGTTTAGACTAGCTTCTTCAATCTTTAGCTGCACTTGGCAATCTAGGCTCAGTCTCCTTTTGACTGAAAAGTTAAATATACCTCAAACCAATTAACATGTTATCACCCCCAACCTGTCCTAAAATTCAACGTGAGCCCTGTGAATCCACCTTTTCTTGACTCACTCATCTGTTCGCTTTCGCTTAGAAATTCTACACATTATTTGAATATAAATTCAAACCGATATAATTCGACCCAAAACTCTGAGGTTCAAATTCAAATGACCTATAAATGATTCAAAATTTTAAAACTTCAACCAACTAAATTCAAAATCAATCCGACCCATCCAATATATGCAAACATTATTGGGATAAAGCAATTTTTAGTCTCTAATCTTGACAACTTTTTTCAGTTTGATCCTTGAACTATTTATAATTCACATTTGTTTTCTGAACTTGATGACCTTTTCCATTTGTAGTCCCTCAACCTGACGTACTCTCATAATGTTATATCATCAAAAGAATTAATAACAAATAAAAGTATTCGAGTTTAAGGGTAAATGAGGTTTATTCAAGAAGTTGTGGGTGGTATAAATGTGGGTAATGGCAAAGTCTGACCTTAATACAAAAGTCTACCATATGGCAGTGTAAATTTGGTGGCCTACATGCGGACAAAATATGTCTCAAACTCATAAGAAATATATGGGGAGGGGGACCATAGAGGGAAAGCAAATAGAGCAGCAAAATTTGATGGCATGGACCCAATGGAATCAGAAATGGAGCCCCCAAAAAGAAAAATATCACTGGCAAGTCGCCCTTTGCAATTGCACATCAAAGACGTGAATCAAATAATTGTGGGATGCCCTTGTGTTTGCATCCCCTTGGGGTTAACTAGTTAATGTGTATTGTACTCGACCGGCATCCAATGTTTTGGCAGTGGTCGGTATCTCCACCAAATGCCAAAGTCGTATACCATGTCGCCCAACCCTTTGTAATGGTATGTTATGCATTGCAACCCTATCTTGAAATCTGTACAGCCCGCTTCATTATTGTGGGAACATATCTTCTAACGCTATTCGCTTTATAACCTTAGGAGAATAAAGATTCTCAAATTACCGACTATTTAGTCTAATGATATGAGACGTTCGAATTCTGATGTTGAGAATGAAACAAACCGAATTAGAAGTATCGTCACATAACAAGCTTTAATAATATCTGAATCGGGGAGTGGTTATAAAAAAATGTAATTTGACCGATGACTGAGCAATAGGACATTGTAACTCTGTGATAAAAGCTGAGCAACAGCTCATCGATTAGCTTGACTTGTGTGATTAATAAACAAGCCTATCTAGCATACTAAATGAACTGACGCAACTGCTTCTCCACCACTTAGTTGGTTGCCCAATTTAGGACATCCATGTCCTGGGAATAATGACAACTCCATTAACTTTGAACTAATTTTTTTTTGAATATATTAACTTTGAACTAATTATACCCGAAACAGGAGCATTTTCACCGAAATATTACCATTTAATAAATTATTTATTATTTTTTTATATCCATTCAAAATTATTTTTTTGCATAGGTAGACATGACAAGTTTCATTTTTGTTAAATTTCTAATGTGAGTAATTGAGCCTTTATGTGTTAAAGGAAACAAATTTTTATGGAACTCGCCATGCCAGCTATCGCTGTAAGGGTGATAGATTGGTGAATAATTTTGTATGGGTGTTAAAAAGGGAAATAATTTTTTTAAAGGTGATATTTTGGTGAAAATGTCCTAATCAGGACCTTACTCATTCAAACCTTCACTTCAACCACCTCCCATCTACACTTCAAAATTTTGTTTTTGGTACTTATAAACCTAAATAAACAGGGATAGGAGGAGGACGAAATGTAAGTCTAACACAAGTTGAACTATAGTCTATAAGATGAATCTGTTCATCACAAAATAATAGAAATACTCCAACTCTCGAACAAGTTAGACAACATGACTCGATGTAAAAACAAATGGTAAAAAAGTGTGTTATGGTAGGGCTCCTTGGGAGGGTAAATTTCAAAGTGCCGATGGCTCTATTAATATACGCTCTTTTTCTTTATTTATTTCTTTCTTTTTTTCCACTTCTTAAAGCAGTAAAAGATTTATTGCTATGACAATGGCTTGCTTTAGAGTTGGCTTTGGGGACTCAATAGTCCCTTTTCATGGTCAGAGAAAAGGACAATTGGAGTATTGGAGGGTTTTATGTCTTCCCAGACAGCCATGCACAATAACTTTTAAGGGGGAATTCATTTGTTTTTTAAATTAATCTTTTAACGAGTTCAATAAGGGTAAAACTGTAATACACATGTTTTATAAAATTAATTTTACACAAGTCTTTGTATTTATCCTATAAAAACTAAAATCTTAAATTTCTAACTCTAACCCTAAACCTTAAATCCTATACACTGAATTCAAAACACTAACTTTAAATTTTAAACCCTACAACCTAAACCTCTAAACCTTAAACCCTAAATTAAAACCCTAAACCCTAAAACTAAAAGGCACGTATAAACTAAAGTTTACACGGCATGTGTATCAAAGTTTTTTCCGTTCAATAATTAATCTTTTAGTTTTATTAGTCCATACATAGATAGACGTTTATCACAAATTTATAGTAAATGAATATTTAGTACATTATAGTGTATAGTCCTTATAAACCCAATTTACTGTAGTGACCCGTCTTTGTTAATTTTAAAAGGCTTAACTATAAAATAAGTGTCCAAATTATGAATCTTTTTTGCAATAGGTGCCTAAAATATTTTTTGGCTGAAATAGATGTCTAAAGTTTCATTTTCGACTAACATAGGTGCCTAAAGTATTTTTTGGCTGAAACAGGTGCCTAAACTTTTATTTTTGGTTGAAATAGATGCCCAAGAAGATGTCAAAATTGACTTTAAAACAAGTCAAAAATAAAAATTTAGGCACCTATTTCAGCCAAAATAAAAGTTTAGACACTTATTTCAAATAAAAAATATTTTAAGCACTTATTAAAAAAAACATAATTTAGGCATTTATTTTATAGTTTACCCATTTTAAAAGATATACTAATATTTTCTCTTTTGGAAATTGCTTGTATTTAATGGCTGTAAACGGTGTCTATTCTCAGTCCGTTGTACCGAAATGGAATTCGCCAACATTGAAACTTGTCTGTGCTGTCCCCACCTGCAAATATGTCTGGTTCTCAGACAAAGATTTTGAGTATCTTTTTGCAGGCAAGAGGCGACAGAATTTCAAACAGGGTGATGTTTGTGCAATTAATAAAAGTTTTTTAAGTGAGTGCCCAAAGTTCCAAACCCATCTCTTGCTACTGGAGTAACCATTTTCATCATATTAGATCAACTCCCTCTGTTTTGATAGATATGCTTTTAGGCTTTAGCTGAACCCTGAACATAGATTTCAAATGGACATTAGGAAGGCAAAGATTCAGACCAGTTCTCAGCAACGACAAAAACTTTAGGCTTAAACAAAAAAAAACCCCTCAAACTATACATTTTTTTGCTTTTGGCCCTTAAACTATGATTTGAGCAAAATAGGCCTTTAAAATATCATTTTGGTCACTTTAAGTCCCTAAACTATGATTTGGGCAAAATAAGTACTTAAAATATCATTTTTGGTCACATTAAGTCTATGGTTACAAAAATATTATTTTATAGGTTTTTCTAACATATATAAATATTTATATTCTTTTTAAATTTTAAAATATCATATATCAAAATAAGCCCCTAAACTATCATTTCTAGTCATTTTAAGTCCGATAGTTATTTAAGTCAAAAGAAAATTATTTCGACTAATAAGATGTTGACACATCACAAATATTTTTTGACCAATTAATAATTTTGGGTAGGGGTGTTCAAAAATACCCGACTGACACATCACAAAAATCTTTGTGACACGGGCCACATTTTCTACTACCCGGAGATTCGGGTACCCGGTACTTCAAATACCTGAACACCCAGTACCCAGATTTGAACACCCCTAGTTTTGGAGACTAAAAGAAGAAAAATGATATAGTTTAGGTACTTATTTTGATCAAAAAATAGTTTAGAGACTTAAAGTGACCAAAAATGATAGTTTAATGGCCTATTTTGCCCAAATCATAGTTTAAGGGCCAAAAACAGAAAAAATGCATAGTTTGAGAGCTGTTTTTTGGTTTAAGCCAAAACTTTAACCAAACGTGACAAGGAAAACTCCAAGCCAAATGGATTAACAAAAACAGTTCTAAGTCATTAACATGATGAAGCTGGAAAAAGTGAAAATCCAATCATTTCAGGGAAGTTCCAATTTCACCAAAACCCTGTAATCACTAATCAATTATTAACAATTATCGATTATACAAAGGGTTAATATCACTAACGTCTTGAAACTATCTTTCAGATTTTAAAATGTTGAGTAAGCATATTTGGTCGGTTGACTAAGTTGCTCATATTTGTTCTCTCATATTTTCTTAGGTAATGGGTTCTATATCCACTAAGAGCACCCTCATCCTTCCCATTCAATTTAGGTATAATTAGGATTAAAATTAAAATTTGTCAAAAAATTAAAATGTTCGTTAAACTTTAAAATGTCTGTTGATTTGAATATGACATAAAGCACATTTAAAACACTAAGATTTAGTAGTACCCTGGTGTGTACTTATCATATGGAAATTTGGATTTATTGACTCTGATTTAAAGGTTGTGTGGGTTATGAGTAGTTTATTGCTCTTTGTATTACAAAATAGGCTAAATCATTAAACTTTAGGAGGGCTATTTCTTTTATCTCTCTTAATATAATCGATTCTAAGTCAACCATGTAATAATATGCATATGATTATAATTTAATAAATGTGTTTTAAATATGCTCTATATCATATTTGAGCTAATATTCAACACTTAAATTAACGACTAGAGTAACAAATGACTCATTGATATGATATTAATACTTTTACAAGCCAATCAAAATGTTTTAAAGTTTAAGAATTTATTTATGATTTGATTCATTATTTAGAAAATGTCTCATGCAATTTAGTTGTCTTTCTTTTGGTTGACGGTAAGAAATGAAGTTACCACCGGTTTCATTTGAGTTAAATTTACTTTACCCATTTTCTTATTCACTCGTGTAAATGCTGTCCTGACTAGACTAAATAAGCAGTAACATCATGTGTGTCACAGTCCAAACAATTCCATTAGTGGTTCATCGCCACCATACCGAGTTGGTTAGAACGTCAAAATCCCAACTGACCACCACTATCCTACAAAACAGAATTTTAAAACACTTTGGCCATTGTTCCACACCAAAAAAAGCTCTCCCATTTCCCCCACACAGAATGCGATACTCCCAATAATCCTAAAAAAGAACCGGCTCAAACCTCATACAGCAAAAGTGTTTTGGCAATGGAGTTGACGATGGAGACACCACAGTCCTCTCTTTTGTTTGATACATACAAACTGCCTACGTTTGTAACAAATACAAGCAGATGAGACTCTGGTTGTGGATAATTTTGGACCACTTTTCTATTTACTAAAGTGGAGGCGAAGCCCGTGACTATCTACAGGCATTGACCATGGAATCAGAGAGTAAACATAGTATTTGAATGGCAAGGAAAGTGATGTGATGGGAATTACTGTAATATTTCAACCCTACCTTTTTAACTCTTCCTGTAATGATTTTCCTTTACAAGCTCGGAAGAAGTTGAATAGAATTCATGCTTCTTTTTTGTGTCCCTATTTATGCCCCACATTAAAAGATTAAGTTTGTTGCTTTAAGGTTTAAAGTTAGGATTTAGGGAATTAAGGATATAGTATATTTTTAAGGGGTAGAGTTTTAAGTTTTAGAATTTAGAATTTAGGGTTAAAATTTAAAATTTAATTTTTAACACTAGGATATAAAAAAAAACACTGAAAAGATCATAGTATTTTTGTATCGTATGAAAAGTTGATTGGTTTCAGGTCTGCACATTGGGCTCCCATCAGCAATTCCAATTCCAAATGTTTTATGCACTAACAAGGTCCACCATTGCATGATGGCCGAAAACACCAAAATCGTTGGGTCCGATCCGTCACGGTTATTGGATTCTGGGCAGTCCCTTGCTTTTTCATTAAAAATATTCGGATTAGGTTTGTCTCTATGAAACAAGTAACGAATGAGCTTAATTTGTTTTATAATTTTAATATATGTATAATATTATTTTGTAAAATTTAACAACTTTTAAAGCAAGTGGTTAAAAGGTTTCAGTTAATATCTTTCTCTCTTTTAAGTTGTGGGTTCTAGACACATTATAAATATATTTTTTCTTTTCTTATGTAAAAATTGTTCAAAAAAATATCACGTAAAATATCATTTTAAATATATTTTAATGATTTTATTAATCTTTTTAATTATTTTAATTGTTCGATGACGTGATAATTTCATAGTCTACCATGTGCCGACATCTCATTGTCTCTTTATAATGTGGTATATGTCGACGTTTCTTTGTCTTATTTGTTTATTAATTATCAAGTTTATTTAGCTAGTGAAAACAGTTAACGAATGCGCATAATTGGTTTTTCCGTTTTGTTAACGTCAGAAACGGCAAAACTAAATTAATATTCCTTTTTAGGAAAATATTTACAAAAAAACACCCTATTAATGAATACGTAAAAAAATATTTTCTTTCAGTCCACGTAACATAAATTCACGTTTAATCAAAAGCGAGTCGTGCTTAGCTAAACACGATTTTCGAATTGAGTAGGTAGGTAAAAAATAAAAAAAATTAATTTATCAAGCTCTTTTTATATATAACTTGTTTTTAGCTAAGTGCGAGTTTGAAACTCGCTTTTAGCTGAGCGCGGGTTTAAAACTCGCTTTTAGCTAAACACGAGTTTATTTTACATTGACTGAAAGGAGGTATGTTTCTACATAGCCATTAATGAGAGGTGTTTTTCTAAATATTTCCCTAAAAAGGAATATTGACCTAATTTAACGGTCAGAAACTCAATTAATACAAATTAATGCGAAAGACTTGATTGATTTTTTTTATTTTTTATAATAACTTTTTGTACCCTTAAGCTAGATATGATAGGATATTTTTTTTTGAAAAAAATTGAATTATATTCGAAGTGATAGGATTATAAAAGTATTACACCGCAAATATTAAACGATGGGAGAGACATTAAAATACAAAACTTATTACTTTCAGATATGATATGATATGTTTTAAAAACGCATTTATACAACATGCATAAAAAGATTACGTTAGTGCTTAAGATTTGATACGGTTGATGGTTTTTGTTTTATATATCTCATAAAGAAAATGCGAAATATGATATGCATTCACAAATTACATAATTTACTAGATTCATACGGTATTCCTAAATTGCACAACCCATACAAAAACTTTTGAAGTATAACTTGTGGGACAAAAATTTTCTACCCTTTTCGGTGTCACTTTCTATGCCACAATACTAAAAAATTAAAGTTTAAGCCTTAACTCTAAATTTTAAATCATAAATCATACACATAAAACCCTAAAAGATACACGCTACACTAATTCCCTAGTCACTAACCTTAAACCCTAAATTTTAACCTCAAACCATAACCATAAACTCTAAATTTAATTTTTTAGCGTGATGCATAGAAAGGGACACCGAAAAGGTAATAAATTTCTATTCCTAACTTGTGTACTCCTAGAATATGTTTTAATTCAAAGAATTTACATTTTTAATATAATACTTAAATCGAATAGAAATCTTCTACCCTTTTCGATGCCACTATTTATGCTCGACACTAAAAACTTATGTTTGAGGTTTAGGGTTAAAGTTTAAGGTTAGGGTCTAGAACTAGAGTTTAGGGAACTTGTGTAGGGTATTTTTAGGGTTTAGAGGTTAAAGTTTAAATTTATATATTAGAGTCAAGGCTTAAAATTTGATTTTTTAGTGTCAGGATATAAAAAGACACTAAAAAGGGACAAGATTTTTGTCCACTTAAATCACCCATCATCGGTCCTTCAAACTTTCAAATTAAAAATAATTATGTTTGAGCGTATTCAAACTTAAATGTTAGTAAAACTAAAAGTTTATTAAAAAATGATCAATGCTTGTATAAAGAAGAATATTGAGACTTGTCTAAATAAAGAGTAGAATTAAAAGTTTTTCTTAAAAAATATTTTTAACCTTTTAAATAATTAGCAATTTGAGATGAAAATTTGTATACATACATAAAACAATATTCTTCTGTTTATTTTATTTGAAATTCAATGTGAAATTAAGATAACACTCAACACTTGACAAAAATAAAAAAATAGCAGTAAGAAATTTAGCAGTGGGGTTGCGTTTCCCCGGTTCCTGCTGCTGCTTGTTTAGTTGTGCACACACCGTTCATTATTTCTTCTTATTATTATGGAGTACTTAATTCATTGAAATACTACTAGATATTTGCCAAGGAGAAGCCTATCTCTTGCAAACAACTCCTCGTCCGTCAATACCACTGCCGCAGCTTAATCCTGTCATTTCGGAACCCTTGAAAGAATCATCTCCCGGTGAACCTCGCAACAGCACAGTCTGCGGCAAACAGGCAGGCTTATAAGTTTGTCCCAACACGCCGTTCACTTGGTCGCTCAAAGAGTAAAATTTGAACCCGAGGTCAATATGAGCAAAACAATCTTCTTTCGTTATCCCATAGTTGTGAATCCTTGAATCCTCTTCGGTTATCGGCACCAACTTGGCTGTTATCTTCAACTTCAACTATAACGTTGCTGGTCTCACTCGCTCTGGTGATTGAAACGGTGGGAGTGTTTGTGGATTGCCACTTGGCGCCTTCTGTTTCGGGGAGAGTAACAGGCTTTCCATCGAAGGTAAGGCTGAGGCGGTCGACGGAGTCGTCCCATGTCGAGATTTTCAGGGCACCGACGAAGAGTTGGTGGTTGTCGAAGAGGATGGCGATGGATTGCACCCAAGTGAAGTCCCTCCACATGTTTTCGTTTCGCTTGCCGATGAAGTGACCGTTAATGTGTAAGTTGGAGTCGGAAACAAGGCAAAAGTCTTGGTCTTTCTTGCCATGGAAGTAGAAGGTGGTGCCGTCACCGCCTATGAATCGAGGGTCCTGGCACACTGCTCCTGGCCTATCACACTCTGCCATAATTAAAACATAAGAGCATTTCATTTATTTATGCCTGCAAATATGTATGTTTGACCTTCAATAGTGGTGAGGTGAAGTTAAGACTTACTACAAACGGGTTTGCAAGTGACGCAATCAACCTCACAGTCGCCGGCACAAGAACTGGGGCATACATGCTTCATGTTGTAATATTGAGGGTAGTTTTTATTCCTGCATTTGACAGTCTTAGGTGAGGTATATGGAGGAGGATTTTGTGGCTGTGCTGGGGGAGGATAGGTTGTTGTCGGAGACGGTGGAGGGTTCTCGGATTCGTCACATTGTCCGGAGGAGCCGAGGTGCCATCGAGACATGCAGGTTTGCAAGAAACACAATTAACCGTGCATTGACCACGGGGCAAAACTTGGGGCAAACGTGCTCTAGGTTATAGCAGTAATTGTATTTCTTGATATTGCATTGAACCTTGCACGGCTCGGGTTGTTGGCAATTCCCGGTGGGGTGGCCACTGCCATGACAACTAAAACCAAGAGGAGAATCAACGCAAGCTGCATTTTTGGTTGAGCCATTGTGACCATATCAAACTTGAACGCCTTACTATATTGTGACATTGTCATTGCCAATGATCACCCCTTTTATAGACGCTGAATTGGATAAGTAATGGAGTCCAAAGTGCCTAATACTCTGGATCATTGAATTGGGTCACGTGAACCTTCCAATTTGCTCAATCATGTCTCTTTGCGTTGCATATAAACATGGCATCGCTTAAATACCAAGGGCGACGGAGTCTACTTTCTGTAAATGAAGCTTTCCTTCACCAATTTCTTTTTTTTGCTATCGACACGAAATATCTATAATTTAAATCATCTCCAGGTTTATGGCGTTACTAGGAGAAATAAAGACAGGTTGCTTGATTTGTCGGTTTGCACTTTTCTTGTTCTCATGGTCATCTATATGCAATATTGCATATAAATTCATGGATTGGTATGTAATACCCAAAATTTACAGTACTGTTTAAGGGTCATTTAGTGCTAAGATAATTTCTTAAAATCTTACTTAGTGACTAAAATGACAAAAATGTAAAAGTTAGGATTTTCTCAATTATGGACTGTAGAAAAGAAATTTCTGAGGTTTTAAGGTGTCATGTGATAGAGAATGAGTAAAATAGGATACTCGCAAAATTTGGTTAAAAATACAAGGAAAATTGGAATGGGAATTCAAGGTTAAAGTTTAGTGACCAAAATGATAAGTTTTCAAAACTTGTATGGTACAAGTCGAAATATGAAAAGTTGAGGGACTAAAGTTATAATTTCCCAAAAGTTAGGTGTTTTGTTTCATAAATAGATAGAGCACCTATTGGTGTGGACCGAATGTGGAATTACTAGTTTGATCCGATATTTCGATTATTGGGAAATCACAATCAAAATTTAAGTGGAATTCGGATACCCGAATCGAACTGAAAAATTATGAAATTTTACCATATGATAGAGGAAGGTTATAAAATTCATTTCCAAGTGTTGGAAATATTTTAGTTCGATTCATGATGAATCTATGATTTATTTTGATTAAGGAATTTATTTAGTAACCGATAAAATTATCGGTAAATCGGATCAAGCTAAAGTTTCGGAGATGATTCCATAGACTTTGGAAGAGTTATAACATATTATTTTATGGATATTTGGAGAGTTAAATGTTTGGATTAAATTTATTTGATTGAAATTGCCTAGAATGGCAATTTTGTAAAAAAAGTTGATTGGTAAAGGGTATTTTGGTCTTTTCACCCAAAAGGACATGGAAGGAATTTTGAGATTTTTTTAATGGATATTACTTTCCATTATTATATTTAGAGTGAACATGTTCTAACATATACTTGAAATGGTATATGTTATTTTATAATGTAGCTTTCGATACGAATTGGGACCGTACTAACAAAAATGGAAAGGAAAAGGCCGGGAATGAAATCATGTGATAATGTCAACTTCTTTACAAGGCCAAGGTGAGTGCATACATGTATTTAAAAATATGTTTATTAACATACATATTATAGGGAGACTTGTGATAAGTCAACTTAAAAGGTAAAGATTTTTATATAGTATAACATGTTTTGCATGATACATTATTTTATATATTTAAAGATTATGGCACAGCTTTATGCTTACAAATGATTTATAGCATGATATATATGACAAGCTACTTTATATAGTTATTAAATGGCATGTATACCATGGATTATATAGAACATATTGGAGTATGAACTGCTCCAGTATGAATATGTTTTACGTGATATAAATTTTTATTGGGTTGCTTGCCATTTTGCAGGAATTGTTTTAAGTTTGCCCTTGGAAGTATAATATTAAGTTGGACAATATTGTGGTATACCATTAGAGTCTTACAGTTATCTGACATTTCATTGTGTATTACAGTTATCTGACACTTCATTGTGTATTACAGTTATTTGACACTTAAATGTGTCCACAGTTTACAGAAAATGATAGTACTTTTAAAGTACGTGACTCGTTTATTAGTCACTTAATATTTACCTTGGGCTATAAGATTTTACAGTACAGTTACATGACTTTACAGTACATAATTATTACAGTACAAATTTCTTACATGATTATTCATGCATTACAAACTATATGATTTTACAGAGTAACCTTGCTATATGATTTTACAGAGCAACATTGCTATTTGATTTTTTTTTTCAATAAAGATTTATTACAGTACATGTTCATTACATGAGTATCATGCTTTACCAAATATCATGCCTAATACAGCTATTTCATCTACAAATAATTTTATACCATATTTTACATGTTACATATTTCTATGCCTCACCGAGATATACTCAGCGTGTATTTATGTTATACACGTAGGTGATCGGGATTAGTAGATGACAGCCTTTACTTCATCATCATTCTGTATAGAAGATAATCGACAGGTATTTCGGTAATCATGACATCCGTCTTTTGTATGTTTAATAGTGGCATGTATTTAATAAATCTGTCTATTTTGTTAAAGTAATTATCGGGGCCTATAATAGTGGCGCAAATTGTTTTAAATTGATTATTATATCTACAGTTTGGTGTTAAATAGTCTGATTTGATATATTTTATACGAATTAGATATCGAAGAATTTTATTAGAAACCCTTTTGTAAAATAAATTATTTTAGTATGTTTGTATACTTTATGTAAAAAGTTTTATAATTGGAACTCGAATAAATATTTTATATCAGTATTAATTAAAGTTAAGTGTGCTTGAGTTATAGAAATATTAAGATGGGTGACCACTGAGAAGTTATTTTAAAATTTTTAAATCATCCAAATTTTGGTTAAAAGAACTGTTTTAAAAAGCTGTGACATTTCCGACTCGTGTCTGGTGTACGGTTACGGGAAGGGTGTATTACATTTATTGGTATCGAAGCTACATGTTTAGCTGGTTCTAGAGTTAAACCGAGCTCGATAAAAGTGTTAAAGTGTATACATGCCACTAGGGTGTCATATTTACTGAAAAGAAATACTTGAATGATTGATGCAATTGTTTACTAGTCAAAGGGGTTACTGTAGGAATGAATGTCTGAATGAGAATGAATGCCGTTGGACAATTAACATAGGGAACTTTATGAGTTCCCATAAATGAGTAAGGAGGTTAACTAAGTCTAGTACCTGGTTTAAACGGGGTAATAACAAATGGACTGATATAGTAATATACTGAAATCAGTGTTGTGAAGTCTATAAAGCCTTTACTATGAAAAGTTGATAGAGTATTGGGCACAGATGAGTATTTTGCTCAAAATATTTCAATGAAGTGTCGCTTAAAGTGATTGATTGAAAAGAATCATGAGTGGTGTTTAGATCCTTTTATCAAGTAAAAAAGGATTTCAAAATATTGGAATGGTGACTTTGGTAATAAAATGAAAAGATTGTTAAAGTAAGGGTTGAAGAATTAGTTAGTCTTCGTAGTGAATACTAAGATGGATAGTGATGACATAAGTACAATTCCGACAGCTCGAGATTTATGTAATTTTCGGTAATGAGCCAGTGTTTATGGCTTCATACAGAATGGCACCTACAGAATTGAGAGAGTTTAAGTCTCAGTTGCAGGAATTACTAGACAGAGGATAGTGCTACAATTTTTTTTTGAAAAAAAGGTTATATGCACAACTCTCGAAATGTGAGTTTGGTTATCAGAAGTGGCTTTCTTGGGTCACATTGTTTTAACCGAAGGGATCCACGTCGATCCTAAAAAGATACAATCCATTGTGGAATGGAAGATTCCCAATAATATTAACGAGGTTTGAAGTTTCTTGAGATTTGCTGGATATTATCGAATGTTTGTGAACAACTTTTTGATGATAGCTGCTCCACTTACAAAGCTATTGAGAAAGAATATTCCATTCGTATAGACTGAGAAGTGTCAAGAAAGCTTTGATTAGTTAAAGAAAATTTTAACAGAAGCTCCGGTTTTGGTACAACCAGAGTCATGAAAAGAGTTTACACTGTACTGTAACACATCCTATAATGGAATAGAGTGCGTGTTGATGCAAGATGGGAAGGTGATCACGTATGCTTCCCGACAACTAAATCCACATGAAAGGAATTATCCGACTTATAATCTGGAACTTGCGGCTGTAGTTTTTACTTTGGAAGTGTGGCGACATTATCTCTATAGTGAACGCTACCGCGTGTTTACTGATCATAAGAGTTTAAAATATTTGATGACACAGAAAGGGTTGAATCTATGGCAACAAAGATGGTTGGGACTATCATTGATTACCATCCATGCCAAACAAATGTCGTAATCGATACCTTAAATTGGAATACATTTATTACATTATGAACTTTAAATGCTCAACTGACATGAAAAAGGATGGTTCGTTGCTAGTAGAGATGCAATTAAGATCATTATTGCCAAGTTGAAATAAAGAAAGTCAACAACAAGATGAAGACTACATAGCAAAGATGAAACAAGTGGAGTGCCAATATCTATAGGATTAGATCGAAATCCAAAGTTCACATCAAGATTTTGGAATGCACTACACAGAGCTTTGGGGATACGGCTGAACTTCAGTACTGTGTTTTATCCTCAAACAGATGAACAATCTGAAATAACAATTCGAATACTAAAAGATATTCTAAGAGCTTGCGTGATTGAGTTTGAGGGGTCATGGGAAAAGTATTTATAACTAGCAGAATTTGCCTACGATAACAGTTATTAGACAAGTATATAGATGGCACCCTATGAAACCCTCTATGGACGAAAATGCAAATCGCCATTAAATTGGTTTGAGTTATATGATCGCAAGCTGATTAAGCCAGATTTGTTGCAAGAAATGGAAGAAACACAGTACGTTTCGGGCACAAAGGAAAACTAAGTCCCAGGTGTATTGGACCTTAAAAAATTCTAAAGAAAGTTAGCCCTGTGGCGTATCAACTAGCTCTTCCACCGGAGATGAGTAAAATACATGATGTTTTCTAGGTCTCGATGCTCTAAAGATACAGATCCGATCCTTCACACGTGATTATATTGGAGGAGATAGATTTGCAATCAGATTTGACTTACGAAGAGGAACCAGTAGAGATACTAGCTTATGGTGTCAAAGAATTAAGGAACAAGCAGATACCGTTGGTGAAGGTCCTTTGGCACAACCACCAAGTTGAAGAGGCAACATGGGAAGCTAAGGATACAATGGAAAAGCAGTACCCACATTTATTCGAAACATGTACATCTTGAAAATTCGATGACGAATTTTCTTAAGGGTAAATAATTGTAATACCCCAAAATTTACAGTACTGTTAAGGGTCATTTAGTGCTAAGATAATTGCTTAAAAGCTTACTTAGTGACTAAAATGACAAAAATGCAAAAGTTAGGATTTTCTCAATTATGG
Organism: Hibiscus mutabilis; assembly: GCA_019671005.1. Taxonomy (NCBI): domain Eukaryota; kingdom Viridiplantae; phylum Streptophyta; class Magnoliopsida; order Malvales; family Malvaceae; genus Hibiscus; species Hibiscus mutabilis. The sequence continues at coordinate 15,785,910 of CM033748.1, forward strand.
ATTGTAGAAAAGAAATTTCTGAGGCTTTAAGGTGTCATGTGATAGAGAACGAGTAAAATAGGATACTCGCAAAATTTGGTTAAAAATCCAAGGAAAATTGGAATGAGAATTCAAGGTTAAAGTTTAGTGACCAAAATGATAAGTTTTCAAAACTTGTATGGTACAAGTCGAAATATGAAAAGTTGAGGGACCAAAGTTGTAATTTCCCAAAAGTTAGGTGTTTTATTTCATAAATAGATATAGCACCTATTGGTGTGGACCGAATGTGGAATTACTGGTTTGATCCGATATTTCAATTATTAGGAAATCATAGTTAAAATTTAAGTGGAATTCGGATACCCGGATCGAACTTAAAAATTAGGAAATTTTACCATATGATAGAGGAAGGTTATAAAAGTAATCTAAAAGTGTTGGAAATATTTTAGTTCAATTCAGGATGAATCCTATGATTTATTTTGATTAAGGAATTTATTTAGTAACCGATAAAATTCTCGACATTTATCGGTAAATCAGATCAAGCTAAAATTTCGGAGATGATTCCATAGAATTTGGAAGAGTTATAACATATTATTTTATGGATATTTAGAGAGTTAAATAGTTGGATTAAATTTATTTGATTGAAATTGCCTAGAATGACAATTTTGTAAAAAAAGTTAATTGGTAAAGGGTATTTTGGTCTTTTCACCCAAAAGGGACATGAAAGGAATTTTGAGATTTCTTTAATGGATAGTTATTTTATTTACTTTCCATTATTATATTTATAGTGAATATGTTCTAACATATACTTGAAATGGTATATGTTATTTTATAATGTAGCTTTCGATACGAATTGAGACCGTACTAACAAAAATGGAAAGGAAAAGGTCGGGAATGAGATCATGTGATAAAGTTGACTTCATTACAGGGCCAAGGTGAGTGCATACATGTATTTAAAAGTATGTTTATTCACATACATATTATAGGGAGACTTGTGATAAGTCAACCTAAAAGGTAAAGATTTTTATATAGCATAGCATGTTTTGCATGATACATTATTTTATATATTTAAAGATTATGACATATCTTTATGCTTATAAATGGTTTATAGCATGATATATATGACAAGCTACTTTATATAGTTTTTAAATGGCATGTATACCATGGATTATATAGAACATATTGGAGTATGAACTGCTCCAGTATGAATATGTTTTACATGATATAAATTGTTATTGGGTTGCTTGCCATTTTGCAGGAATTGTTTTAAGTTTGCCCTTGGCAGTATAATATTAAGTTGGAAAATATTGTGGTATACCATTAAAGTCTTACAGTTATCTGACACTTCATTGTGTCTTACAGTTATCTGACACTTCATTGTGTCTGACACTTCATTGTGTCCTACAGTTATTTGACACTTAAATGTGTCCACAATTTACAGAAAATGATAGTACTTTTAAAGTACGCGACTTGTTTATTAGTCACTTAATATTTACCTTGGACCATAAGATTTTACAGTACAGTTACATGACTTTACAGTACAAAATTATTACAGTACAAATTTCTTACATGATTATTCCTGCATTACAGACTATATGATTTTACAGAGTAACCTTGCTATATGATTTTACAGAGCAACCTTGCTATTTGATTTTTTTCAGTAAAGATTTATTACTGTACAGGTTCATTACATGAGTATCATGCTTTACCAAATATCATGCCTAATACAGCTATTTCATCTACAAATAATTTTATACCGTATTTTACATGTTATATATTTCTATGCCTCACTGAGATATACACAACGTGTATTTATGTTATACACGTAGGTGATCGGGATTAGTAGGTGACAGCCTTTGCTTCATCATCATTCTGTATAGAAGATAATCAACAAGTATTTCGATAATCATGACATCTGTCTTTTGTATGTTTAATAGTGACATGTATTTAATAAATCTATCTATTTTGTTTAAGTAATTATCAGGGCTTATAATAGTGGCGTAAACTGTTTTAAATTGATTATTATATCTACAGTTTGGTGTTAAATAGTCTGATTTGATATATTTTATACGAATTAGATATCAAATAATTTTATTATAAACCCTTTTGTAAAATAAATTATTTTAGTATGTTTGTATACTTTATGTAAAAAGTTTTATAATCGGAACTCGAATAAATATTTTATATCGGTATTAATTGAAGTTAAGTGTGCTTGAGTTATAGAAATATTAAGATAAGTGACTACTGGGAAGTTATTTTAAAATTTTTAAATCACCCAGATTTTGGTTAAAAGATATGTTTTAAAAAGATATGACATTTCCGACTCGTATTCGGTGTACAGTCACGGGAATGGGGTGTTACATGGTATATGTTTTTTTATCAGTTAACTACAATTTTATTAACGTAAAAATCATACGCATAAATATTATCGTATGTTTTATTAAAAACCTCCTTAAATTTAAGTTGGGAAAAAATAATACAGCACGCTAATATTAAAAGGATAATTGATAGACACCAAATAAAATAATGGGACCAAACACCAAAATGATAACACACAACATCGTCAACCATATCCATTACAAAGTTTTATGCGAAACATCAGCGACAAGCAATACCACATGTTTCACAATTTCATCTATCCTCGAAACGCAATAAATGCCACACACACAGGGAATCCACACCACACTCACGCAGGATGCCACTATCAGCAATAACTTGCTTCTACTGCTAAAACCACCATTAAAGAAGAGAACACAAAAGCACCACACACCTATGTCACCGAACCACCTTGAAAAAAACTCGAAAGTCCGATAATAAATGCCCCAAACTCAGCAAACCAAATCAACAAACACCTTACTCTTACAATTTTGATCGATCACGATTTCTCTTCTTCACAGTTATTAATTCTATGGTGTTGTACAATTCTATGTATAATTATTAAATTGAATATTTGTAGTTTCCTATAAATTTTAAAATTAAGTTTATGGGATTTTATTTTCAATAATATGTTATCATGTGATTAATTGTTGGTACATAAAATTATACATTATTAGTACATCAAATATTCATTTTAACTTTAAACTTTATAGACTATCAATGTAATAAGCATGAATTAGTATTTGATGCACTGATGATGTCTAATTTTATGCACTCTCAATGTGTAACACCCCAAAAATCGGTCTAATTAGAATAGGATTCCGGTGATCGAAACTTTTATATCGAAAAGGTCCAAATATTGCGTTGACTTAAATTGTATGATCAAATACACCGTATTTGACTCTAATTGAGTCAATTTATAGACCTTTGACCTTATTGAATCTATTGAAACCTATTTAGTGACTAAATTGTGAAAAGTGCAATTTGGGGGTAAAAGTATAAAATATTGGAAGGTGAGGATCACCCTCGTAATTTTCCCATTTTTGGGATGAGTCACCTACTTGCTTGCGGGTAATCACGTGAGAGTGTATCTTTTAAGATTGAAAAGATGACAACTTTGTGGCTAATCATTAGGCCTTAAAATACTAAAAGGCATTGAATATAAAGAAAATAATTTTTTATAGCTTACCTATCTATGAGGGAAAGCTTAACCTGTTGCTTCCCCAAATATAATAGTGTTTCTAACAATTAGAAGCAAAAGAAAAGCCTACAAGGAGCCCTCCCCATACATGTGTTCTTTATCTTTCTTCAAAGGTACCTAGCACCTCACTTCATCTTCTACCTCCAAGCTAGCACCACAATTAGAGCTTGATTTCAAGCTTGTAGTTTCTTCGATTTATTGATTCCTTTGAGTAAGTATCAATTCGGTAAGCAAAAGCCCCCAGACTATGAAGTGATTCCATGGATGGATTTTGAGTAATTTCAAGTTGGAAGCTTAAGCTCAATAGCTTAAGCCCATGTTCATAAGCTCAAATCCATGTAAGATTTGTTAGAAAAATATCTATTTAAAGTTTATATATTGATTTAGAAATTATCATATCGATTTCTAATCTTCCCTTTTGTTCCTAGCTCAAGTGTTGGATAAAGAAGTACCACCATCTCATTCGAAAGCTAAGGAAAAAGGGACAGTAATCTAGGAGCTTTGAAAGCTTCAGATTTTGAGGTGAGTGTAGTTGGAGTCTCGAGAATAGGCTAGGTGCCTTTCCCGAACCTTTGAATAATGACTATTGCATTTTTAACCTTTTATATTAAGGATATTGCATAAAACATTGTTGATGGCTATATGAGTAAGTATTGGTAAGTACTACACCGATTTATTATCCGTAGCATCATTGTTATTGTTATCGAAATCATTGAAGCATTGTCGTATAGAATCATTGATCATTGAATAATGCTATTGGAATATTGGTATTGATTTATTATCATTGGATACTGTATTGAATCGTTGATATTGCTTATCGACATTGAAACATGACTATTGAAATATTGCTATTGATCCATTGTTATGGAAATACTCTTACCAAATCATTGTACCGAATTATTGCTATTGAAATTATTACTACCAGATTATTGTCATTGAACCTTGGGTTCGAGTCGAATCGGATACAATTGGCATGCCATAGAATTTATGAGCTCATTGGTATGGGTGGACTATGGTCTTTAGGCTACGGCCTTTATTGTGGTACAACGGAGGTATGATGTGTTTGGTCATATTGGTACGACGGAGGGACTAGACCATTATTGATTTTGGTGTAGCGTAGGAATTCGCGTATCCATACTTCTTACATCGATCCAAGAAAACTTATTGTTATGCAATATAAATTGTTATTGAATATTGTTATTGCATTGATTATTGTTGTTGCATCGATCATTGATAACGTGTAAAATTTTCATTGAATTACATATCCATGTTATTATTGTCATAGTTAACTTTGGAGCATGTTAGAATGCATTCTATGATTAATCCATTGTTTATGGCTACCTTACTAGGCAAAGTATGCCTAATGCATTCATTTTCATGCATTTCAGGTTAAGAAGGTTTGAGTTCGAGATGGAGGTTGGTGAAGGTTTTTTGACAAGTCACCTCATTGTTAAAGTAAATTATATCAACTCTATAAACTCCTAGCAATGTGGCATAGGTGTTGCATAAGTCATTTCTACCTCTTTTGATATGTATGTAAAATGGTTGGCTTATGTAAGTTTTAAGGCTTAGCTTTGACCTTTTAAAAATGGTTAAAAGTGGCAATATATGTATATTTTGCCTAAATTATGGAAAACCCAGTAAATGGATTCATTTGACCCTAAAATCTAACATGCTAATAGATTTAGGCACAATAAACTTACTGGTAAAGTTTCATTGAAATTGGACATGGTTCGGTTGGGTAAATTGTTAATAAACCAGATAAAAACTGACATTGCAAGCCTTTCCGTGCCGATGCGGGTGATGGCATATCGATATGGGCTTGCATTTTTGAAACTGGATTAAGGGGAAAACCGATACGGGTGATGGCGTATTGGTATGATATTTAGAATTTGGAAATCTGGGTTCAGCCTAGTATCGATACGCATGGATATGTATCTATACCCCTCCTCGAGTCTATAAAATGAAATTAATCGCGTATCGATACGACTTAACCCCATATTGGTACGGGACCATGGAACCTAATTGTTTTAACGGTCACTACTGGACGTACCGATACTATTGTAAGTGTATCAGTAAGGGCCTTTGTCATTGGAAATTTTGGGAAACTTTTCAACCATAGTGTATCGATACAGCCCATGGGTGTATCGACACTCATGTTTGAAAATTTAATAATCACCCTTAACAAGCTCCTAAAATCTATTGTTTGGCTCCCCTAAGTTTATAAAAGTTTTAATTTGGCCCAATTCATGACGTATTTTCTTATTGTTCTCTTTGTACATCTGTAATCCTGTAATGATTTTTGATTAAAGTATCGTACTGGTCACTGTCGCGACCATTTTTGAAATCGGGTATAAAAATAGTCTGATGATTGATTTTTATAAAATTAAGGTTTCGACCCTATTTAATTCATTTTGATTTTGAAAACTTAGGGTTTCATATTTAATTGAATTTTCCTATAATTAATCATGAAAATTAGGTTTTAAAATAATCCTATAAAACCATTTTTATTTTAAGTTTGGAAAATCAATTAATCCATTTTAAATTAAATTTACCTTTTATTTCCTTCTGAAAAAACAATTGGAGTCGCCACCGATCACTTTAAGGTAGACCGGACACCATCAAATAAACCAGAGATTTATTTCTTAAAAATTGGGTTCGGGAGTTGGTTACGTATGGGGAAGGATTAGCACCCCCATGAACGCCCGTTATCGGTACCTTAATTTTACGTGGCATTTTGGCATTTCAAATAATTATTTGAATTTAATTTGACCTTTAATTATTAAATGCATATAAATTTCAAATGGAGATATCCTTTTATAAGGAAATTCATTTTATCCAAATATGAGATTAAAAGCACCCTGTTAAGTGGCACCCCTATTCATATGCAGAAATGAATTTCCAGCATAAAAAGTTTGAATGCATGATTTATTATTGTCTTGTTCATTTTAAGTACAAACTTAAAGTGGCTCTAATTAATTAAAATTATTTAAACTATGAATATTATTTAATCTAAAGACTTTCACGAGATAACACCAATTGCTTGAGCATCATCCCTGTTAAGTCAGCCACCACGGACGGTGCCGGCCACCATCGGTCACCATCTCTGATTGTCTTCTTCACTACTCCGGCCACCTCTACAACTTTTGGCCTCCATAAATCCCTTTTCGACCATCTTCCTCCTCCGCCAAGTGATTTTTGGCCATCACGCCGAAAATCTAAAATCCTTCAAAATTTCTATTTCTTTACCCTAAACCTAGAATTAGATCTCGATTCGTCAGAACCACCATACTTCCCTTCCTAAATCTAACTACCTGCAACCCTACTCTCTCATTTTCCACTCTGACGGCCTCTTCGATGACTCGAAACTACGACGGCAACCTTAAGATAAAATTTTGACGACCTTTTCTTTGCTTTAGCTACTATTTTCTTCAGTTATAAAGCTAAATCCTAACATTTTCAGGTTTTTATTTGCAGGAAATAAAAGAGAGTGAAGAGATCTACCTTCTAACTATGCGCAATGACGATTTTGGTGAGAACTTCGATGGTCGATCATCTTCTTCGATGACTCTTCAGTTCCTCAAATAAGCCCCTTCTACCCTCTTTAATTTTTGGCAATAATTGTGTAATTATTTTCTTCCTCTCTTTTAATAATTTCTCTTTCCTCACTATTTACAAGAGGGGCCGGTTGATGTCATCAGCTGACAATTGGTTGAGAATGGATCTCTGCGAATGGGAAAATGGCCAATACTATGGGGCCACATGGTATTTGGGCGGGAAAAGAAAACATAATTGTGCTAGTTGGGCCTGTTTATCTGAGTTTGGGCGGGAAGAAAGAATGGATTGTAAAAGACATAATTTTTTAGGCTTTTGTTACTATAGTTTGGGTTTGTAATATTATATGGACATTATTTTTATGTTGAATGACTATTTTATGGACTTTTAACATGAGATTTATTTATTTATTTTGGTTTTATTTATAAAGAAATAGTATATCATATATAAGTGCACCCGGTTAGAATTCAGATATGAGAGCTGCCCCTCTTTGCCCATTGTTGTAGAATAGGAATAGGGCAAAGACTGAAAATACATTAATTTGACCCAAATTATCTGACCGATGCACATTCTCTTCTTTCTCTCTAGAAAGCTTGATCAAGTTCTTCTCATTAGGAACTCCTTAATCTTTATGTTAAGGCTAATCTCAAAGTCTGAACTAGTTCGTCTTATTAGGAACCTATTCATTCTTCTTGGTAATGCTGATCTACCTCTCTACAAGGGTATTGAACAAGCGAGTTCTTCTTATTAGGAACTCATCATTCTTATTGAAAAAATTGGTTAGCTTCTCTGTAAAGACGTTGAATAAGTAAGCTATTCTTTTTAGGAACTTCCTCATTCTTCAAAAAGGTGAACTCTTCTCATTAGGAGCTCTTCCTTCTTTATCGAGCGAGTTCTTCTCATTAGGAACTCTGTGGTGAACTATTCTCATTAGGAGTTCTTCATTCTTTGATGGGCAAGTTCTTCTCATTAGAAACTTTGTGACGAACTATTCTCATTAAGAATTCTTCATTCTTGCAAAATCCCTGTCAAAACATATTAAAATGCCTTGATGAGGGTTAGTATGACCCTAATTTCTATGTATGATGCATGAACCATGGCATATTGGGGGTCAATCAAACAGTTTCCCCTTTCTGGGAGACCAATATGGCTTTTTTTATTTATGCTTCTTCATTAATTCTCGATCTACGCTGACACTTCATCTCACATTCAGAATTAACCTTCAAAACCAACTTTCTGTGTTTCTGGTCCTGTGCTCTAAAGCGCCCTTTTAGGTTTTCACTTTGTTTTTTTTCTTCTTATATCTCTTTTTTTTCTTTTCTCAAGGCGCCCTTTTAAGTTTTCACCTTGTTCTTTTCTTCTTTTTCTTTTTTCTTTTTTTGAAACCTTTCGGGTTTTCACCTTAGTTTTTCCACATTTTCTTTTTTCTGTTCATTTCTCTGTCTATCATTCCAACTTGTTCAGATACTGCTTGACTCAGGCATTTATTTATTTCTTTCATTTCTCTATTTCTGCTAGCACAACATTCTACTCAATCTTCTCTTTATACACTACTCTTTAATAATCTGGAGTGCTAAAGCTCATCTGCATCATTCAAAACATAGTAATACCAAGACATCATCTGTTTTTCATGAAGTATGCTAGTCTACTTTCATGATCTTTAGAAATAAAAGAAAGCTCTGAAGAGAGTTCATGAATTTTTATTGAATCTTATAAGCAAGGATACAATAGATATTGAAAGAGTCATGGCAAACTAGAACAACAAAATCAAGAAAAAAATTCAAATCTTCGGGCATCCATAGTATGAAGGATTCAACAACCATTTCGACCAAATATAGTTTTGAGCTTGAGCATTTGTCCAGTAGACTTAGACGTATTCGAGGTGTTTACAAATATGAAATCCCTTCCAAAATACCAGGCGTTCGAGAGTTTTTAATTGCCGGATACCTAATCTCAACATATCTGAGCTGCCCTTTGCGGGTTTTCAACTCAATTCTACCTTTGGTTTCAAGACGCTCTTTGCGAGTTTTCATCTTGAACCCCCTTTTTATTATTATTATTATTATTATTATTATTATTATTATTATTATTATTATCTTTGGCATCCTTTTAGGTTTTCACATTAGATATTTCATTTTGCGAAGCGCCCTTTTTGGGTTTTCACTTCTCTTTTTCTTTCTTTTTTCTTATTTTTATTTTTTATTCTCCAAACGTAATATTTTTAACTGAATCGGAGTTTACTGGCTTGTGCAACTCTTCACCATCAATTTCAGTTAAAATCAACGCTACTTCAGAGAAGGCCTTGTTGACAACATAGGGCCCCTCCCAATTAAGCATCAATTTCCCACGGAAATCTTGATGTACCGGCAAGATCTTTTTTAGCACTAGATCACCCTCTCAGAATTCTCTGGTTCGGACTTTCTTATCATAAGTCCGCATTATTCTTTTTTGGTACATTTGACCATGACATATGGCTTTCAACCTCTTTTCTTCGATAAGATTCAACTGATCAAATTGAGATTGTACCTATTATGTTTCATCCAATTTCACTTCAGACAAAATTCGAAGAGATGGAATTTCAACCTCGATCGAAAGTACTACCTCTATTCCATAAATAAAAGAAAATGGTCTTACTCCAGTAGAAGTTCGCACTGAAGTCCGATGTGCAAACAAACCAAAGAGCAACTTCTCATGCCAATCTTTGTAAGTATTTGTCGTCTTCTCTATGATTTTCTTGATGTTCTTATTCACTGCCTCCACTGCCCCATTCATCTTAGGGCGGTAAGCCATATAATTGTGATGCATAATTTTGAACTACTCACACGCTTCTGCCATTACCTTATTGTTGAAATTAGTGGCGTTATCAGTAATAATTTTTTTTCCAGGCAATCCATATCGATAAATAATACCTTTCTTCAAGAACTTGAAAACTGTTGATTTTATGATATTGGCATAGGAAGTTGCTTCCACCCACTTGGTGAAGTAATCAATAGCAAAAAGAATGAAGCGATGACCATTAGAAGCTTTGGGATGAATCTGACCAATGACATCTATTCCCAGACAGCAAAAAACCATGGTGAATTTATTGTATGAAAAGGTACTTGTGGGGAATTGATTTTGTCAGCAAATATCTGACACTTGTGACATTTCTTGGCATACTCAACGCAGTCCCCTTCCACGGTCGACCAATAATATCCATATCTCATAATTATCCGGGACATTGCTAAGCCATTGGTATGTGTTCCATATATTCCATCATGTACTTCTGCCAAGATACTTCTGGCTTTTCTGGAACTGACACATCTTAGCAATATCTGATCTTTGCCCCCTTTATGCAAGACTTCACCATCAACCACATATCCTGTAGCCATCGTTCTGATTATCCTTTTATCATTATCATTTGCCTCTCTATGATAAATCTGGAATTTGATGTACTGCAAAATATCATAATACCATGGATTTTCATCTGTCTCTTTTTCTATGCTGTAACAGTGAGCATAAGTTTCGTAACTCTACATTTGAATTTCATCATATCTTCTGGTTTGTTTGCTAAAAATACCGAAGCTAGTGTAGCTAAGGCGTCATCTATTTGATTATCTTCCCTGAGAGGTAAGTGAAAGTGATTTCTTCAAACTCTTTCATCAGCTCAAGGATCAACTTTCGATATTCAATCAACTTTGCATCCCTTATTTCCCATTCTCCACGAATTTGGTAAATCACCAATGCAGAGTGATAAGTGTTCAAAAGTACTAATTTTATTACCCTTTTTACTCATATTATTGTTCGACTTAGGCTCATATTAGTTGCATAATTAGTCATTCATGCATTAATTCATGTTTCTTTCCATCGTTGAGCTTGATTACATAACTTGGTGATTTTTGTGGAAAAAGATGCTGCTTTGGTGTGTTTTTGTGTGTGTGTGCAGAATCACTTGCCAAAGCAAGGCTGGAACCAGTTGCCAGGGCAATGCATGAAGGAGATGCCGAGCTAGTTGCCAAGGCAATTTTCGACAAGGAATAAGATGATATGGTAGTCGAAATTGATGACTAGATAAGCCCAAGATGACATGGAGCAAATCTAAATCCCAAAGGAGTTTGATTTCCATGAAGAGGTTACAGAGAAATTAAATCCCAAGAAGATAGGAGAAGTTCTAGAAGGAATTTAAATATAATAAAGAATTATATTCTTTAAAGATAATTTAATTCCAACTAAACTTCCTCCTAAAAAAAAGACTTTGATCTAGCCCTATAAATTGAAGGCCATGCTGTCAACTCTAAGGGGAGAGAGAAGAGAGAAATTTCGACAAGATCAAAGGGGAGAGAGAAGAGAGAAATTTCGACAAGATCAAAGAGAGAGAGAATAAAGAAATTTTGACAAGATCAAAGGGAGAGAGATGAGAGAATTTTTGACAAGATCAAGGGCAAGGGAGATTTCGACAAAGCTTCATCCATTCTTCATCTTTTTCTTTCTTGTTCAATTAGGTTTATGCTAGGAATTCTTTATCTTGTGTTTCTTTGGAACCTAGCCATGAACTAAATCTATTTGGCTATGGTTATTGTGTTTTGTGGTCGTGAGAAACAATTGGATTTTGTTTAGGTAATAAGAGTTTGTACTTTCTATTCAAGGTTTATTCATTATTGGTTCTTATTCTTGTTTGCGAGTGATTTGGGAGAGGATCAAGTAACTTCATCTATTTATCTAATATCGGGAGAGTTAGATTCAAGAAACGAATGAGTATGGTCTTTATTCAATCTAATGATGGTGAAGATTAATCCGGCTTAGGAATAAGTTAAGGATTTCAACGGCTAAGAGGAGCGCAAGATTGGTTGTTGTTCACCCTTGATTCACGCATGGATGCATTATCAAGGCATGCACAAGTAGCTAGAGTTTCGAATTAGGGATAAGAAGAAACCATTGAAGAACTCTCCGCCAACCTTGAAGTTGCTGCCCAGACGCCCAAGTAGTTGCCCAGCTAGTCGCCCAGGCAACCATCGATTAGTTGCCAAGGCAACCCCGCTGTGCAAGTTGCCACGACAACTGAGTTGCCCTTGCACTCTTTTACCAAGACGATCCAATCAGCTATCACACCTCAACTCACGATAACCTGGCCTATTCTCTCTCATTTGATTTCATCTATTCTTTTACTTTATTGCTTTCTAGTTTAGTTGTTAGATAAACTCCTACAATCTTCTACTTGTGTTTCTTTTACTTTTTACAGTGCAAGAGATTAGATTCTTGAAGTGGCACCAATCCCTGTGGAGACGATATCTTTTATACTATAACTTGCGACGTGTACACTTGCAGAGCACTTATTACGCGCAACAAGTTTTTGGCGCCGCTGCCGGGGATTGGCAATAGCGACTTTGTTTTTTTTCTTGCACTTTTTATTTTTCTTGTTTAAGATTCAAAGGGCTAACAAACTTTGGTTTTGCATTGGTATATGACCAGGGCAAGACCGATTACACTAGAATATCCCTTTGATCCTGAAATCGAACGAACCTTACAAAGACTTAGACGAAGGTTAAGAGTAGCAATGGCTAATCAAGACGACAATATGAATCAAGATGTTCCAGCAGAAGGAGGAGTGATTCTTGCACGAAACAGAACTATTCGAGACTATCTTGAAGAAGATCTTGAAGGACTTAATCCAGGAGTTGTCACACCTGAAATTGAAGCCGGCCACTTTGAGTTGAAACTGGTGATGTTCAATATGATCAACACAATTGGTCAATTTGGCGGCTCAGCAACTGAAGATGCACGACAACATCTTAAATCTTTCATCGAGATTTGCAACTCATTCAAAATACAAGGAGTCACCCTGATGTTTTACGACTAAGATTATTCCCCTATTCACTGAGGGATAGGGCAAAAACATGGCTAAATAGTATTCATGCCGGATCAATAGGATCTTGGACCGATCTTTGTCGTTATTTCCTTGCTCGATTTAATCCTACAAATTTGACAGATAGGCTTCGTAACGAAATTACTTCTTTTTGGCAGGCAGATGATGAATCCATGTATGAGGCTTGGGAGTGATATAGAGAATTTCTACACAAATGCCTCCTACACGGATTCCCAGTGTGGACATAGGTAACAATGTTTTACAACGCTGTGAATACACCAACAAGGATGATGCTAGATGCCTCGGCAAACGACATACTCCTAGATAAGTCATCGGAGGAAGCAATGCAAATTCTAAACAGGCTTGCCAAGAATGATTATCAATTCCCATCTATTAGAAGAGGAGGAGTTAGACGCCAAGCCACAATACATGAACTGGGATCATCAGACTCAATTTCAGCACAATTGGCCACTCTAACCAAGATGGTCCAGAACATGCAAAAACCAAACAACACACAGGAGGTCAAGGTAATGGATTCCTTTTGTGAGTTATGTGGTGGTAACCATGATTCTTCTGAATGTATGCAGAATCCGAAATCCAACTTTTATGTGGGGAATTACAACCGGAACAACAATGTGATGTCCAATACATACAATCCAGCTTGGAAGAAGCACCCAAATTTTTCATGGAGTAATCCCAACAATGCTCTAAACAAGAACAATCAGAATGCACAAGCATCGGGATTCCAGCAGAATATGTCACAGCAACAGTTGCCGCAGCAACAACTGACAACATCTAGTTCTTTGAAAATTTTTCTCAATGCTTTTATGTTGAAAACTGAATCTTATATGGCTGAGAATAGTAACTTCATAAAAACTTATGCTTTTATTAACAGGACCGAGATGAGATTGCAAAACCAAGAGGCGGCAATCAAATCATTGGAAAATCAAGTCAGACAATTTGCTCAAAACCTGAATACTAGAGCTCAAGGAGGCTTACCTAGCGATACTGAAGTCGCAAGAGGAACTGGCCTTGAGCAATGTAAGGCGATCACCACTAAAAGTGGCCAACAACTTAAATAGGCTCAAGCTCGCTCATCAAACAAAACTCCACAAAAAGAACAAGTCGAACTTAGCGGCAAAGACTCAGATGCTGAACCAGGAATTGCCGCGGCAACCAGCGATAAGCATGCCTCAGCAACCCCAGTTGACAATGCCTCAGCAACTCCAGTTGCCTCGGCAATGCCGTCAATCAGGTTCCAGACCAATGAAAGGATCGAAGATATTCGACTTCCACCACCATTCCCACAGAGGTTGAAGCGACAAAAGCAAGAATATCAATTCAAGAAGTTTCTTGATATCCTAAAGCAAGACCACATCAATTTGCCATTGGTTGAAGCAATTGAACAAATGCCGAACTATGCCAAGTTTCTTAAAGACATTGTGTCCAAGATAACAAGGCTAGGAGAATTTGAAACAGTTGCCGCAACAGAGGGATGCATGGCCATGTTACACAATCGCATGCCACCCAAGTTGAAGGATCCCAGAAGTTTCACAATACCCTACTCCATTGGAAACCACTATGTTGGGAAAGCATTATGTAACCTTGGAGCAAGCATAAACTTGATGCCTAAATCGGTTTTCCAGAAACTAGGAATCGGGAAGGCAAGACCTACAACAGTTATGCTATAGCTAGCCGACATATCCTATGTGCATCCAGAGGGAAAAATCGAAGACATATTGGTAAAAGTTGATAAATTTAATTTTCCCGCTGACTTTATTGTTTTGGATTGTGAAGCAGATGAACATGCACTTATCATTGTCGGGAGACCCTTCCTAGTAACGGGGAGAACCTTGATTGATGTTGAAAAGGGAGAACTCACAATGAGGGTGAATGACCAAGAAGTTAAACTAAATGTGTTCCAAACACTAAGGCATGCTGATGATCCGGAAGAATGCAACCTTCTTCATGCCACGATAGAGTTTAACTTCGATGAGGAATTTAGTTGCCTCGGCAACTACATTGCCGATCAAGAGGACCTGAGGAGTATAAAGAACCGATCGATGATGAATAACAAGAAGAGGCAAATTGGTTAGTCAATCAACCATGTACATACTTTGAACCACTGGATTACTCAGGTAAGGAAGGTAAACTCAAAAAGCCTTCCATCGAACAACCATCGATTCTTGAGTTGAAATAGTTGCCAGGGAAACTAAAATATGCTTAATTAGGAGCTGACAATACATTTCCTGTAATTCTTTCCTCTAAGTTACAGCCTGACCAGGAAAAGAAGCTGATCAAAATGTTGGTGCTACACAAGAAGGCAATAGGGTGGACAATTGCCGACTTAAAGGGAAATAGCCCGACAGTGTGCATGCATAAGATTTTGTTGGAAGATGATCACAAACCTTCGATTGAGGCCCAGAGGAGACTGAATCATGCCATGAAAGGGGTTATAATGAAAGAAATCATAAAGTGGCTTGACGTCGACATCATATACCCTATTTCTGATAGTAAATGGGTAAGTCCGGTACAATGTGTACCGAAAAAGGGAGGTATAACGGTGGTAAGTAATGAAAACAATGAACTCATTCCAACCAGGACTGTGACCGGTTGGAGGGTTTGTATGGATTATCGAAAGCTAAACAAAGCCACTAGGAAAGATCTCTTCCCATTACCCTTTATTGATCAAATGCTTGACCGTCTTGCAGGTAAACCCTTTTATTGTTTTCTTGATGGTTATTCAGGTTACAATCAAATTTCCATAGCAACAGAAGATCAAGAAAAGACAACCTTCACATGCCCATATGGTACTTATGCTTTTTGAAGGATACCGTTCGGATTGTGTAACGCCCCGACAACCTTCTAAAGATACATGATGGCACTCTTTTCAGATATGGTCGAAGACTTCCTTGATATCTTCATGGATGATATTTCCATTTTTGGTAATGACTTCGACAGTTGCCTCGACAATTTAGAAAAGGTGTTGGCAAGATATGAAGAAACTGACTTAATCCTTAATTGAGAGAAGTGCCATTTTATGGTAGATGAAGGAATAGTGCTCGGCCACAAGATTTCATCCAAGGGAATTGAAGTAGACAAAGCCAAGGTGGACGTGATCGAGAGATTGCCCCCACCAAGTTCGGTTAAAGGAATCTAAAGCTTTCTTGGACATGTAGGTTTTTACAGGAGGTTCATTCATATTTTTTCTAAGATTACTAAACCCTTGTGCAATTTGCTTGAACAGGATAAAGCCTTCAACTTTGACGATTCTTGAACCCAAGCATTCGAAACCCTAAAGGAAAAGCTTGCCTCAGCACCCATTATCGTTCCACCAGATTGGACGTTACCTTTTGAGCTCATGTGTGATGCAAGTGATTTTGCAATAGGAGCAGTCCTAGGCCAACGCACAAGTAAGACCTTTCATGTGATATACTATGCTAGTAAAACTCTTAATAGTGCTCAAGTGAATTACACAACAACGGAGAAAGAGTTACTAGCAGTAATTTTTGCATTTGACAAGTTTTGATCCTATCTGATTGGTACAAAGGTAATTGTTCATACGGACCATTCAGCAATTAAGTATCTATTTGCTAAAAAGGATGCCAAACCTCGTTTGATTCGTTGGATATTGCTTTTACAAGAGTTTGACATTGAAATTAAGGACATGAAAGGAATAGATAATCAAGTGTCCGATCACTTATCACGCTTAGAACGCAATAGGGAGGAGGACGCAGATTTAGAGATATGCGATGCATTCCCGGTGAGCAACCGTTAGTTGCCTCGGCAACCATGGATGTGCACGCCTCGGCAACCCCTGACGCCTCGGCAACCATGGATGTACACGCCTCGGTAACCCTTGACACCTCAGCAACCATGGATGTGCATACCTCGGCAACCCTTGACGTGTACGCCTCGATAACCATTGATACACACATCGCAACAACCATTGACGCACATGTCTCGACAACCCTTGACGCGCATGATGCGGCAACTCTAGGCGCACACGCCTCGGCAATCTTGGGAGCAGTCGCCACGACAGTACATGTCTCGACAATACCTTGGTACGCGGATTTAGTTAATTTCTTTGTTTGTGGTATTTTACCTCATGGCCTTACTTACCAAGGGAAGAAGCGGTTCCGCTATGATGCTAAGCATTACTTTTGGGATGAGCCTATTTTGTTTAAACAATGTGCATTTAGGTTATACGCCGATGTGTCCCTGAAGAAGAGCAGCAGAATAGACTCTGGCAATGCCATTCTTCACCCTATGGAGGACATTTTGGAGGAACACGTACCGCGACCAAAGTTTTGCAATCCGGTTTGTATTGGACAACACTGTACAAAGATGCCCAAGAGTTTTACAAGCAATGTGATTGTTGCCAGAGGACGGGCAATATCTCTAGACGACATGAGATGCCGCTCCAAAACATCATCGAGGTGGAATTATTTGATGTGTGGGGGATCGATTTTATGAGACATTTCCATCTTCATTCGACAACCTCTACATTCTACTTACCGTTGACTACGTGTCTAAATGGGTTGAGGCAGCTGCAGTTCCCAACAACGATTCCAAGATCGTGCAACGATTCTTGCAGAAAAATATATTTACACGGTTTGGGATGCCGAGAGCAATTATCACCCACAAACCAATGGGCAAGTAGAAATTTCCAACCGAGAATTGAAGAGTATACTCGAGAAAGTTATAAATCCCTCTAGGAATGATTAGTCAGTAAGACTAAATGACGCACTTTGGGCATATCACACTGCATTCAAAACACCCTTAGGTATGTCCCCCTTCCGACTTGTCTATGGTAAAACATGCCATCTACCGGTGGAAATCGAACACAAGGCATATTGGGCAATCAAGACCGTGAATATGGATTGGGAAAGTGGCGGACAAAAGCGTTTGTTAGACTTCAACGAGATAGAAGAATTCATTGCACTTGCCTATAACAACGCACAAATCTACAAGGAGAAAACAAAGCAATGGCATGACAAGAAACTATTGCCGCGGCAATTCATGCCAGGGTAACTAGTTCTCTTATTCAATTCTCAGCTAAAACTTTTCCCGGGAAAACTAAAATCAAGATGGTCGGGACTATTCGAAGTTGTCAAACCATTCTCCCATGGTGCCGTGATAATCAAGTCCATCACTGATGAACATGAATTCAAAGTTAATGGACAAAGAAGTGGTCACCTTAGGAGATGCATGAGCATGCTCTCCTTTCAATATTTCCTTTTTTTATTTTCATTTTTATTTTTAGGAGATATTTTATTTTTCTTCATTATCTTTAGTTTCTAGATTTTCTTTGTTTTCTTTTCTTTTCCACAACAAGACTCACAACCACCATGCTAAGGAAATTCACTGCCGACTACTTGCCACGGTAACCGCCTCGACAACTATCTCAGCAGTTGCCACGGCAACAGAAACTGGCGATGCCCAGGCAACAAAAATGGCTTCGGCAACTAATGATGCCCAGGCAAGTGAACCTGCCTCGGCAAACATGGTCAAATCAAAGCAATGCTATTAACGCGGTACCAGACACAAGCATTTAACCACCGATCAAAAAATGAATCAAGCAAACAGCACGAAGAAAACTTATCACTCGAGGTGACGACCTCTCCGACTAACTCATTTCATTTAGTTTCTTTTAAATTTTTTTCCACTTTTACATGCATTGAGGACAATGCTTCTCTCGAGTTTGGGGGTGTTGGTTTCTAGTTAGTTTCATGTTTAGTTGCATTCATCTTTAGCAATCACATATAGGTTGAATATGTTACTTGCCATGCCTTTAATTGGATTTAATTGCTTAAGACTTGTTGAATATCCAATGATGAATTTTTGCCACTGCACTTAGTTGAAAGAACCTTTAATTTTAGGATTGCATGAAAAGAACTTAGAATTTTACTATGATGCAGATTTTTTTTACACGGTTGTGGCTTGTTGATTGAAAGAAACTTAGTGAACTTAGGTTGCTTAAAATTTGGGTAAATTAAAAATTGAAAATTAAAAGTTAATTTCTTGCTAGAGGTGCCCGAAACTGGCTCTAGTTGTTAATGCACATTAAAGAATCGCTAGAGGTGCCCGAAATTGGCTCTAGCCGACAAAAATAAAATGAGAAATTGCTTACTTTGCTAGATGTGTCCGAAATTGGCTCTAGTGAAAATAAAAATAAATGCCCCGATAATTAAATTGATAAAAGCCTATTGTTCACATAGAATCTTGAAAATCAACTTGTACAGAACTATGCACACACATTGTCATGAGCATTATAGTTTGGTTCCGGGTAATTTTTGTGCTATCTGAAAAAATTAAAAGGTGATCATACTTTATGCCACGGTTCCGAGGTTTGAAATCAAGTTCAAAGCTAAGTTTGTGAAAATTGAAGTCTTGGCGGGTGTGATAAGTGTTCAAAAGTACTATTTTTATTACCCTTTTTACTCATATTATTGTTAGACTTAGGCTCATATTAGTTGCATAATTAGGCATTCATGCATTAATTCATGTTTCTTTCCATCGTTGAGCTTGATTACATAACTTGGTGATTTTTTTGGAAAAAGATGCTGCTTTGGTGTGTTTTTGTGTGTGTGTGCAGAATCACTTGCCAAAGCAAGGCTGGAACCAATTGCCAGGGCAATGCATGAAGGAGATGCCGAGCTAGTTGCCAGGGCAATGCATGAAGGAGATGTTAAGCTAGTTGCCAAGGCAATTTTCGACAAGGAATAAGATGATATGGTAGTCGAAATTGATGACTAGATAATCCCAAGATGATGTGGAGCAAACTAAATCCCAAAGGAGTTTGATTTCCATGAAGAGGTTAAAGAGAAATTAAATCCCAAGAAGATAAGAGAAGTTCTAGAAGGAATTTAAATATAATAAAGAATTATAATCTTTAAAGATAGCCCTATAAATTGAAGGCCATGCCGTCAACTCCAAGGGGAGAGAGAAGAGAGAAATTTTGACAAGATCAAAGGGGAGAGAGAAGAGAGAAATTTTGATAAGATCAAAGGGGAGAGAGAAGAGAGAAATTTCGACAAGATCAAAGGGAGAAAGAGGAGAGAATTTTTGACAAGATCAAGGGCAAGGGAGATTTCGACAAAGCTCCATCTATTCTTCATCTTTTTCTTTCTTGTTCAATTAGGTTTATGCTAGGAATTCTTTATCTTGTGTTTCTTTGGAACCTAGCCATGAACTAAATCTATTTGGCTATGGTTATTGTGTTTTGTGGTTGTGAGAAACAATTGGATTTTGTTTAGGTAATAAGAGTTTGCACTTTCTATTCAAGGTTTATTCATTCTTGGTTCTTATTCTTGTTTGCGAGTGAATTGGGATAGGACCTCGTAAGTTCATCTATTTATCCAATATCGGGAGAGTTAGATTCAAGAAACGAATGAGTATGGTCTTTATTCAATCTATTGATGGTGAAGATTAATCCGGCTTAGAAATAAGTTAAGGATTTCAACGGCTAAGAGGAGCGCAAGATTGGTTGTTGTTCACCCTTGATTCACGCAGGGATGTATTATCAAGGCATGCACAAGTAGCTAGAGTTTTGACTTAGGGATAAAAAGAAACCATTAAAGAAAGCTCCGTTGAACCTTGAAGTTGCTGCCCAGATGCCCAGGCAACCATCGATTAGTTGCCAAGGCAACCCCGCTCTGCAAGTTGCCACGGCAACTGAGTTGCCCTTGCACTCTTTTACCAAGATGATCCAATCGGATATCATACCTCAACTCACGATAACCTGGCCTATTCTCTCTCAATTGATTTCATCTATTCTTTTACTTTATTGCTTTCTAGTTTAGTTGTTAGTTAAACTCCTACAATCTTCTACGTGTGTTTCTTTTACTTTTTACAGTGCAAGAGATTAGATTCTTGAAGTGTCACCAATCCCTGTGGAGACGATATCTTTTATACTATAACTTGCGACGTGTACACTTGCACAATTGCGGAGCACTTATTACGCGCAACACAGAGTCTCCACATAATTTCAAAATTTCTATTTTTCTTTCAATAGCAGCTCGTAAACCCATAACACAAGCTTCATATTCTGCCATGTTGTTGGTGTACAAAAATTCTAGTTTACTTGTGAAAGAATAATATATATTATCTGGGGGAAATCAACACTGCTTCGATCCCACGTCCCAAGGCATTAACTGCTCTGTCAAAGTATTATTTCCAGGCTTCATTCTCTATAATTCTATTTTCTTCCGTGGAGATATTCATCACATCTTCATCTGGAAAATCGAAGTTCAGGGGCTCATAATCTGGGGGAAATCAACACTGCTTCGATCCCACGTCCCAAGGCATTAACTACTCTGTCAAAGTATTATTTCCAGGCTTCATTCTCTATAATTCTATTTTCTTCCGTGGAGATATTCATCACATCTTCATCTGGAAAATCGAAGTTCAGGGGCTCATAATCTTTCGAAGCGCGACTAGCCAAGAAATCTGCTGTTACACCTTTATCGCTTTATGGCTTATATATATGATGTCAAACTCTGATAACAACATTTGCCATCGAGCCAATCTTTCGATCAGAGCTGGTGCTTCCATCATGAACTTTAATGGATCAATATGAGATATCAGCCAAGTAGTGTAGTATAGCATGTGTTGTCTAAGTCTACGAGTTACCCAGACCAAGGCACAACATAACTTCTGGATCGGTGGGTACCGTACTTCACACTCTGTAAACCTTTTACTCAGGTAATATATGGCTCTTTCTTTCTTTTCTGTATTATCATGTTGCCCCAACACACATCCCATCAAACTCTCATAAACCATCAAGTAGAGAATCAATGGTCTATTCGAAATCGATGCTACCAAAATTGGAGAATTTATCAAATATTTCTTAATCTTGTCAAGTGTTTCTTGACATTCTTCATCCCATTCACCTGGATTATTCTTTCGAAGCAATTTGAAGATTGGATCACATTTATCAGTCAACTGAGAAATGGATCGAGAAATATAATTCAATCTTCCCAAGAAACCTCGAACTTCTCTTTGCAAACAAGGGGTGGAAGATTTTGAATTGCTTTTACCTTATCTGGATTAATTTCAATTCCTCTTCTGCTGACCACGAATCCTAGGAGCTTTCCAAAATTACATTTATTCAGGTTGAGCTTCAACTGATACTTCATCAATCTTTCAAATAATTTCCTCAAGTTCTGAATATGTTATTTTTCAGTTTGGGATTTGGCGATCATGTTATCCACGTACACTTCAATTTCTTTGTGCATCATGTCATGGAAAAGGGTTACCATGGTTCGCTGGTATGTTACCCCATCATTCTTTAGTCCAAAGGGTATTACTTTGTAACAATATGTCCCCACAAGGTTATGAATATTGTTTTGTCAATGTCTTTCAGATTCATCTTTATCTGATTATATCCTGAAAAGCCATCCATGAAAGACGACCATGAATGTCAAGATGTGTTATCAACCAAAATATCTATGTGGGGCAAAGGAAAATTATCCTTTGGACTTGCTCTATTCAGATCTCTGCATTCAATACACATGCGAACTTTTCCATCTTTTTTTGGCACTGGACTATGTTAGCCACCCATTCTGGATATTGCGCCACTTTAAGGAACCATCATCAATCTGTTTCTGTACCTCTTCCTTCATTTTTAATACCATTTTTGGCCTCAATCTTCTAAGCTTTTGTTAAACCGTTTACATTCTGGCTTTATTGGCAACTTGTGTACCACTATATTTGTATCCAGTCCTGACATATCTTGATAAGACCAAGATAAAACATCTTTAAACTCTCGCAATAGATCAACCAACTCTTACTTTATTCCTGGCGAGAAAGTAGTACTGATTTTCATCTCTTTTTTAACTTTATATGTGCCCAAATTCAAAATTTCCATCTCTTCCTTGTGATGTAATATCTGCTTGTCTTCTTTTTCCACCAACCTTAGTAATTCGCCAGGGATTTCACATTCTGTCTTATCTTCGATCTCATTGACTTCTATTAGACACTCTGGCCGCTTAAAGTTTAATTTGGGATTATGTTCAAAATTATTCATATAATTAATAGTTAAAGACCTGCAAAGGAAATAATAATATATGTTTGGAATAGATGTAAGAAAAAAATAAGAAACATGTTTGCCATTTGAGAATCACAATGAAATCATCTTTATTAAAAGTAAATTTGCATAACAGCCCTTTACAGATAATTCCTTATACTTGCGGGCTAAAGTATAAGATGGTTCTTGGCATTTACTCTATTTTATTCTTAAAAACTAAGGGAAGATCCTCAGCTGTCCAGTTATTTAGTGTTTCACCAAGAAAGCATGGACGTATTCCCTCCAAAAATTTGATGGGTTGGGATCCTTTAAATATACCATTGATGCACAGTCTTTCCACGATTTCGCCGAAGAGCTCCTCCTCTTGGAGCCTCACTGTCTCCTGATTGTCATTCTCCAGTTGCTTCTCTACATTAACAAACCCACGTAACTTGAAAATGCTTGTTAAGTCTGAAAAATTCATAGGCTCCAAAGTAGTCTCAATTCATAGGAAACGGGCCCTCATTCAATCCTCACTCTTTTTCAAATCTCATTTCCTCTGTTGAATGTTTGGCTTAAAATCGAGCCCAATGAGGTATTTCTTTATTATGACAGGCTTAAGATGCAAACAACCTTGTAGATTTTTCCTGAATCCATTTCTAGTATTTGCCCCTCTGTCGAGTGTCTCAGGAACGATCATCTTGGTACAGTTCGATAACCTCGGACAAGGTATCAGCTTCCCTTCAGCAACAAAGGTTACATTTATAAATTCCAAGGCTAGAAATGAACATTCTAGAGCATTTTCATCTGCCTTAATATATGGAGCATCGGTAGTCACAGAAGCAATAATGTCTTCTTCAGCTCCAATACTCACCAGCTTTTCTTCAATTACATACTTTAACTTTTGGTGTAAAAACGATGGTACCATGCCAGCAGAGTAAATCTAGGGCCTTCTCAACAAGCAATTTTAAGTCGGCTTTATATCCATGACCACAAAGTCGACATTGTAAACTACAAGTCCAATCAACAGTGGCACCTTAATCTTTCCCAAAACTTCTCAGGTCGTTCCATCAAAAGCCCTTACCGTATTCTTGTAAGTCTTCATATGAGAGTCATCGGTTGGTAATCTTTGCAGAGTCACCATCGAAAAAACATTCAACACCGACCCGTTGTCAATTAATACCCCTAGAAGAACATGCCCCTTATAGTGAGTTATGATATTTAAAGCCTTGACAGATCTCATTCCTCCATCTGGGATCTTATCATCAGTAAAGGTAATGTAGTTATCAGCAGTTATGTGGTTTACAATCTTGTCTAACTTGTGTACCGATATGTCACTCGGGATAAAAGTCTGGTTAAGCACCTTAATCAAGGCATTGCGATGCCCATTTGAACTTAACAGTAGCTCGAGGATAGAAATCCTACCTTGCTGTCTCTTTAATTGTTCAACAATGTTGTACTCACTATGTTTCAAAATTTTCAAGAACTCCTGGGCTTGCTCCTCAGTGACGGGCTCATTTACTTTTGGGGTCGGTTCATCCCTAAATATTCTCTCCGATACCATTGGAACCTTTACTTTCACTCTCTTAGATTATTTAAAATTTTTTGGAGAATAACATCGCCTGCTCCTGGTGAAGTGTCCAATTTCTTTCACAGGCTCGACATCAAACTTTTCCTATGTCTTTCCTTCTAGTACTTTCTTCATCTCTTCCAGTGATTTTACCTCCTCCTGAGGCTTTGACTCCTCAGGTATTGCCACATTGGCAGCATAATTCCACGAAACTTTACGGGTGTCTTTGAATGCAAATAGTGCTGGAGGAGAGATCACAATCGTAGGAGTTATTATCGGCTTTACATTATTGGAGGAGCTTCCGACCTTTAGTCTGGTAGAAATAACCAATGACCTGCCTTACCCCATATCTAACCCAGAGCTTTCAAATGTGCATACCTCTACCTCTTTTCTCTCACCTATTTTCTCAAAAAATTCAATCTCCTTGTTATCCATCATCTTTGAATCAAACATCTGAACTTAAAACAATGCTAAATTTCATGTCAATCCTCATGATGATATTCACAATAAATGTCTGACGCCACTTCTTTCTCAACCTTCATGCCTATTTGTATTATTCCGGCATTGTATAACTGCTCAAACACCCATTTCAAAGGAGATCTGATCTCAGACACATCAGTCTTTAGCCGCTTAGACTCATCATTTTCCTCTATTGCATTCACCCTTCGCCCTCCATGGTTCAGCAATGGATTAGCTACTATATTAGGTTTATCAAACTTCAACACTCCAGCATTCACTAAATTCTAGACTACTTTCTTAAATGTTGTGCAATTCTCAATTGTATATCATGGGAGCCCAGTATGATACTCATAATGTGCCTTCGGGTCATACCATGGAGGGTATGGAGGTTAACGGGGTGTAAGATAATAGGGTCTCACCAAATCTGCATCAAACAATTGTGGATGTATACGACACTAGTAAAGGTGTAAAGTTTATCCTTTTATTTCTTGAGCCTCGAGAATCCTTCATGTTCGAATTTTGTGAACTTTTTGATGCACCAGATAATGAGATTGTAACATTCTTTGGAGCCTCGTAGGCACTCGTATTGTTCACTTCGTTGTCTTTCCTCTTAGAATTCTTACGGGAGCTTTCCTCACTTTCCAACCTTCCACTCTTAATAGCTGTTTCAATCAACTTGCCAGTCATCACCATATCAACAAAATTATGAGCGGAGTTCCCTATCAGAT
Source organism: Hibiscus mutabilis (assembly GCA_019671005.1). Classification (NCBI taxonomy): domain Eukaryota; kingdom Viridiplantae; phylum Streptophyta; class Magnoliopsida; order Malvales; family Malvaceae; genus Hibiscus; species Hibiscus mutabilis. The sequence continues at coordinate 15,811,626 of CM033748.1, forward strand.
GCTCAAAGAGTGATCCCCTCAGAGTATTTTTGAACATGTGATTGATTTCATTTTCTATTAACGCTGGCTGTACTTGTGCTGCTAATTCCCTCCATATCTGTGCATACTAACGAAAACTCTTAGTAGGTTTCTGTTCCATAGCTTGTAACATGACTAGGGACCATTTCAGTCACATACTTATATTACTTCTCGAAAGCTCTAGAAAGATCATTCTACGACCTAATGTTGACCTGACTTAACTGAGTGTACCAGTGTACCGCTGAGCCTGTCAGACTATCTTGGAAATAATAAATCAAAATTTTTTTATTTGTTAGATAAGCGGCCATCTTGTGGCAGTACATAGTGAGATATGCCTTCGGGCAAGTCGTTCCATCGTACTTCTCAAAATCAACCACTTTGAATTTGGGTGGGAGGACTAGATCAACAACGAAACTCAAATCAGCAGCACTAGACCCCTGCCTATTCGTTTTTTGCATTTCCAACAGTGTGTCTTCCAGAGCCTTGCATCGCTCCTCATATTTCCTCTTAATTTTAGCACGAATCTTCTCAACCTCATTGACCATGTTCAAATCTGGGACTTCATCACCATTTTTAAAATTTGCTCCAATATGGATCGGGTGTTTAGAAGTTGCTCCAGCTAAATTGATCTAGACCTTCTTCACAAGAGGTGGTCCTTTAGGTTGTTCCTTCATATGAGATATAATGTCTATTTGGTCATTCGAATTATCTGCAATACCTTCTTGTACATTGATCTTTCCAGATTCCTTTGGTCCCAACAAAGCAGTCAAATGGCTAATAATATCCCTCTGTGATTGGGCAAAGTGATCCTTCATAGACTACTCAATCCTGTCAAATATGTTATGTACCTCAACACGGTCATTCTCAAGACTAGCAATTTTGTCCTCAACAGCCTTGGTCCTGGAGTATAAGCATGTTTCGTATGAATGCAAAATGATTACGATTCAAAAATAAACTGCCATAGAACCTTTCTTTATTAAAAACCTTTTATTAACAGGAAAATGATGCAATATGTTGATGTACGAATGCATGAATGTATGAAGCATGAATGCAAAAAATACAAAAGGGGTATTAAGTTCAAAAGCTAATCTTTAGAGAAACATCCATTAGCTACGAAAAGTCGAATACAGAAAATGGGTAACTTCAATTACAGAAAACTATTGGACCTAACTCCTAAGTTGACTATCTCGTTCAGCAAATGAATGGCTATATCTTCAAGATCTAGATCGATGTCAGGGCGTTGTAGCAATTTGGTAGCATCATTTGACAATATCTGCACACACTGAGTAATGCTCCTTACACGTCCCTTAAGATTAACCAGTTTATTATTCTGATCTTGACTGTACGTTAAGCTGCTTCGTATTTAAGTATCCATGCACCGCTTTCTTGATGCAGCACTTCTTCAAAACTTACAAGATTTTCTTTCAAACTTTGAATCATACTTTCTAATTCAGCCACATTTTCCTTCAGCCCTTCAATCTCTTCTTCCGCGACAACCCTTCCTTTCATTGTAATGCCCTGTGAGAACTTACTCCATTTGCGATACCTGGGATATTAATTCTTCATTCTATGCTAGCAGTTCTGAATTTTGAGTTGACAACTCTAAATTCTGTGCCTCCTTTCCTTCTAGCTTCTTTTTGGTATGGTTATACAATTCCCTCAAGTCCTGTATCTTTTTCTTTGATAGTTTCACATTGTCATCGTACATTTTCTTGTAGTCATTCTTCTCCCTTGTAACCCTATCTAATTGTTCAGATAAATTGTTAATCACCTTGCTCGTGATTCCTTTTTGTGGCCTTTTACACTCAAAATGATTTTCCTTCAATTCTTGACTAACTTTCTAATTCTGTTCACAAAGTTCCTTTGTTTTGCCTTTATGTACATCTATTTCTAATGTTGTCATGGAAAGCTTTTATTTCAGCTCACCAATTCGCCTTTCATACCCTTCCAGCTCCTTCTTGTGATCCTATTTTAATTTATCCACTATTGATGGTGCATCTTGTTGCGCGTAATAAGTGCTCCGTAATTGTGCAAGTGTACATGTCGCAAGTTATAGTATAAAAGATATCACCTCCACAGGGATTGGTGCCACTTCAATAATCTAATCTCTTGCACTGTAAAAAGTAAAAGAACAGAAGTATAAGATTGTAGGAGTTTAACTAATCAACTAAACTAGAAAGCAAATAAGTAAAAGAAGATGTAATCAAATGAGAGAGAATATGCCAGGTTATCGTGAGTTGAGGTGTGATAGCCAATTGGATCATCTTGGTAAAAGAGTGCTAGGGCAACTCAGTTGCCGTGGCAACTTGCACAGCGGGGTTGCCTTGGCAACTAATCGATGGTTGCCTGGGCAACTACTTGGGCGTCTGGGCAGCAACTTCAAGGTTCGGCGGAACGTTCTTCAATGGTTTCTTCTTATCCCTAAGTCGAAACTCTAGCTACTTGTGCATGCCTTGATAATACATCCCTGCGTGAATCAAGGGTGAACTCTAGCTCCTCTTAGCCGTTGAAATCCTTAACTTATTCCTAAGCCAGATTAATCTTCACCATCAATAGATTGAATAAAGACCATACTCATTCGTTTCTTGAATCTAACTCTCCCGATATTAGATAAATAGATGAAGTTACGAGATCCTCTCCCAATTCACTCGCAAACAAGAATAAAAATCAAGAATGAATAAACCTTAAATAGAAAGTGCAAACTCTTATTACCTAAACAAAATCCAATTGTTTCTCTCAACCACAAAACACAATAACCATAGCCAAATAGATTTAGTTCATGGCTAGGTTCCAAAGAAACACAAGATAAAGAATTCCTATCATAAACCTAATTGAACAAGAAAGAAAAATATGAAGAATGGATGGAGCTTTGTCGAAATCTCCCTTGCCCTTGATCTTGTCAAAAATTCTCTCATCTCTCCCCCTTTGGAGTTGACGGCATGGCCTTCAATTTATAGGGCTAGGTCAAAGTCTTTTTTGAGGAGGAAGTTTAGTTGGAATTAAATTATCTTTAAAGAATATAATTCTTTATTATTTTTAAATTCCTTCTAGAACTTCTCCTATCTTATTGGGATTTAATTTCACTTTAACCTCTTCATGGAAATCAAACTCCTTTGGGATTTAGCTTTGCTCCACGTCATCTTGGGCTTATCTAGTCATCAATTTCGACTACCATATCATCTTATTCCTTGTCGAAAATTGCCCTGGCAACTAGCTCGACATCTCCTTCATGCATTGCCCTGGCAATTAGCTCGACATCTCCTTCATGCATTGCCTTGGCAACTGGTTCTAGCCTTGCTTTGGCAAGTGATTCTGCACATACACACAAAACACACCAAAGCAACATCTTTTCCCACAAAAATCACCAAGTTATGTAATCAAGCTCAATGATGGAAAGAAACATGAAATAATGCATGAATGGCTAATTACGCAACTAATATGAGGCTAAGTTTAACAATAATATGAGTAAAAAGGGTAATAAAAATAGTACTTTTGAACACTTATCACACCCCCAAACTTGAACTATTACTTGTCCTCAAGCAATGCAAACTAATAATTACCCGCCAAGACTTCAATTTTCACAAACTTAGCTTTGAACTTGATTTCAATTCTCAGAATCGGGGCACAAAGTATGATTGGCTTTTCATTTTTCAGAAAACTTAGGAGTTACTCATAATCAAACTATAATGCTTGTGAGTGTGTGCGGAGTTGTGCGCAAGTTGATTTTTCGGATTCTATGCAAACAAGAGGTTTTCAAATTACTTCATTGGGTTCTTTTAACATGTTTTAACTAGAGCCGGTTTCGGGCACCTCTAGTGTTTTATTTTTTAGTTTTCTTATGTTAATTAATTTATTCGACTAGAGCCAATTTCGGGCACCTCTAGCGATCAATTTTTAGCACATACTAGAGCTGATTTCGGGCCCCTTTAGTATTCATCCAATTTTTATTCTAATCCCCCAATTTTTTTAACTATTAACCTAAGTTCGTAGAATTCCTTAAATCACTCAAGCCACAACAGTGTTTTATCAAGTTTAGCATCATAGTAAGATTCTAAGTGTTTCTATGTTTATCCTAGAATAAAAAGTTCTATCAATTAAGTACATTGGCAAAGTCATCATTGGATATTCATCAAATCTAGGCAATTCTTGTTCTCACTAAAGGCATGGCAAGCAATTTATGTATCCTAAATGCAATACTTAAGATGAATGCAACTAAACATGGTAACTAACTAATAACAATCCCCCCCAAACTCGAGTGAGGCATTGTCCTCAATGCATGCAACAAATAAAAATAAAGAAAAGTAAAATGCAAACAATGACTTACTCCGAGAGTTCGTCGTCATAGATGATTAGTTTCTTTTTGGTCGGTGTCTTGATTCTTTTCCTTGAACGCGGTGGTTGCTTCCTTGTTGCCCATGGTGGAATCGATCCTTGTATGGGGTTTTCCTCATCGTCCTCTTCAACAATGTCATTGACTTTTCACTTGGGCTTGGAGGATTCGATTGGTGCTATCTTTGTTGGTGCAATGGAGAACTCGTCAGAATCTAAAAAAATCAGACAATGATTTCGTACGAGTTGATTCAGGCATAGGTGCTTTACCTTTGGCTTTTGTAGTGGTTGCCGGGACGTCTTTGGCTTTGGTTGTCGTGGCATTTTTAGGGTTGGTTTCCGTGGCATCTGCTTGGGAAGGTGCGGTGTAGGTTGTCGTGGCATCATCTGTTGCGGTTGTCGTGTCGACTGCTTTATTGGTTACCGGGGCAAGGATCTCGGAAGGAAAGATTAGGAACGGCACGTGGCTGTCCGAGTACTTTTCTAGGATGAATTGGGTGATGGCATTTTTGTACTCCTTCATGTACCGTATGAACATTAGTTGCCGGTCTTCAATTTGCCTAAGGTGACTCGCCAATAGTTGCAATAGTGCTTTAAAGTGTCATGAGGTCGATGGCTGAGTTGCCCGGGCGTTAGGTGCTTGGGTATTAGGCGTTGCCGAGGCGGCAGGGGTTGCCGCGACAATTGGAGGCATTGAGGATTTTATCGGTGCCTCTCCCATTAGCTTTCGGATTTGTGCTCGTTTCCAACCGGACTTTGGTAGGGCCTTTTCATCAGTGGACTCACTTGGAACATGCATCTCCTTGCAAAGATTAGAAATTAAGCAAGGGAAGAAAATAGAACCCTTGTCTTTTGAGCTACATACAAAAATCTCATCACAAACAATTTTTCCAATGTTAATGATGCGATTATGCAAGATAGAATGTATGAGCAAAAGACGAGGTGTATCAACGGTAGTATTGTGTGTGGTGGGCATTAATGAATTTTTAACAAACTTATTCCATAATTTTGCATCGGGTTTAAGCCGAAGGCAATTTACCGTGCCCTTGTATTTATCGCCGTTCCATTGAGTTCCCGGTAGAGTGAGTTCTTGAAGCACCTTGTCGAGTTGCTTGGGCGTGAGTTGATCAACAAAGGCTTGATGCTCGTCCTTCTCAACGTAGAGCCCGTAAAATTTGTTGATGTTTTCGGGGCTTATGAGTATAGCCTTGTCACGAACAAAAACATAAGGATTATCCGGGTTAGGTGAGTGAGCATAGAATTCTCTTACCCATGAGATGTTACCCGGTTCTGATTGATGGCAAAAAATTTGCCACTTTTGATGTGCAATCCCTTCGAAGATGAATGGTTCAAGGCTAAAATCTTGATGAGAGTTGGAGTATTCAAAGCCTTGTTCTTCTCAAATCTTTCGTCTTTCAAACTTGGCGTGAAATCTTTCTTGAACCACCGGTGTAGCAAACTTCTTGTATCTTGGTTCTTTGGAGGAACTTGGATGAACCAGAAATTCAATTTTGGATGCCATGGATGATCTTGGTTGTGAGTTTGGTAAAAACAAAGAAAAGAAAGCAAAAAAACTAAAGAGTTGCAAGATGAAAAGTAGGAATAGGTTTCTTGGAAGTTAAGGGTGATGTGTTATATAGAAAAGATAGGTAGTAAATATGGTGGGTGGGATTAATTTTGTAATAAAGAAGAAAGGGGTTTCAATTTAGGGGAAGGGTGATGGCTAGGGGGTTTATTTAGGGTAAGTTGGAGGCTTTATATAAGCCTTAGATTCAGCCCATTAATTTCCTTGTTGAAGAAGTTTCCTTCTTGAATCAAAATTCCTCTTTATCTTGAACTTTTTTCCTACAATTCAAAGACAAATAAAATAAGGATTAAATTAAAGATAAACTAATAAAAAAAAATAAATAAAGATGTGTAAAGAAATTCTTAAACTTAAAAAGATAAATATGAAAGAAAGATGTAGTTCTAATCTTAAAGAAATTAAATAAATCTAACCTAAAAAGAACAAATAATTGAAAAAAATAACTAGTTCGAGATAACAAAATAAAAATAAAAATAAAAATAAAAATAAAAATAAAAATAAAATATCGAAAGGAGAGCATGCTCATGCATCTCCTAAGGTGACCACTTCTTTGTTACGTTCCACATGGGCACCGTTGTAGTGCTTTAATCTTTGTCCATTAACTTTGAATTCATGTTTGTCAATGATGGACTTGATTATCACGGCACCATGGGAGAATGGTTTGACAAATTCGAATGGTCCCGACCATCTTGATTTTAGTTTTCCCGGGAAATGTTTTAGCCGAGAATTGAATAAGAGAACTAGTTGCCCTGGCATGAATTGCCGCGGCGATAGTTTCTTGTCATGCCATTGCTTTGTTTTCTCCTTGTAGATTCATGCATTGTTATAGGCGAGTGCACGGAATTTTTCTATCTCGTTGAGGTCCAACAAACGCTTTTGTCCGGCACTTTCCCAATCCATATTCACGGTCTTGATTTCCCAATATGCCTTGTGTTCGATTTCTACCAGTAGATGGCATGTTTTGCCATAGACAAGTCGGAAGGGGGACATACCTAAGGGTGTTTTGAATGCAGTGCGATATGCCCAAAGTGCGTCATCTAGTCTTACTGACCAATCCTTCCTAGAGGGATTTACAACTTTCTCGAGTATACCCTTCAATTCTCAGTTGGAAATTTCTGCTTGCCCATTGGTTTGTGGGTGATATGCCGTGGCAATCTTGTGAGATACACCAAAGCGTTGCAACATCTTGGCGATAAGTCTATTGTCAAAGTGCTTGCCTTCATCACTGATAATTGCTCTCGGCATCCTAAACCATGTAAATACATTTTTCTGCAAGAATCGTTGCACGGTCTTGGAATTGTTGTTGGAAACTGCAGCTGCCTCAACCCATTTAGACACGTAGTCAACGGCAAGTAGAATGTAGAGGCTGCCGAATGAAGATGGGAAAGGTCCCATAAAATTCGATCCCCCACACATCAAACAATTCCACCTCGATGATGTTTTGGAGCGGCATCTCATGTTGTCTAGATATATTTCCCGTCCTCTGGCAACGATCACATTGCTTGTAAAACTCTTGGGCATCTTTGTACAGTGTTAGCCAATACAAACCGGATTGCAAAACTTTGGCCGCGGTACGAGTTCCTCCAAAATGTCCTCCATAGCGTGAAGAATGGCATTGCCGGAGTACATTTTGCTGCTCTTCTTCAGGGACACATTGGCGTATAACCTGATCTGCACATTGTTTAAACAAAATAGGCTCGTCCCAAAAGTAATGCTTAGCATCATGGCGGAACCGCTACTTTCCTTGGTGAGTAAGGCCATAAGGTAAAATACCACAAACAAGGAAATTAATTAAATTCGCTTATCAGGGTATTGCCGAGTATGTGTTGCCGTGGCAATTGCTTCCATGGTTGCTAAGGTGTGCGCGTCTAGAGTTGCCACGACATGCGCGTCAAGGGTTACCGAGGTGTGCACGTCTAGAGTTACCGAGGTGTCGAGGGTTACCGAGGCATGCGCATCCATGGTTGCTGAGGTGTCAGGGGTTGCCGAGGCATGCGCATCCATGGTTGCCGAGGCAACTAACAATTTATCATCCGGGAATGCATCGCATATCTCTAAATCCACATCATCCTCCCTATTGCGTTCTAAGCATGATAAATGATCGGCCACTTGATTTTCTGTTCCTTTCCTGCCCTTAATTTCAATATCAAACTCTTGTAAAAGCAATATCCAACGAATCAAATGAGGCTTGGCATCCTTTTTAGCAAATAGATACTTAATTGCCGAATGGTCCGTATGAACAATTACCTTTGTACCAATCAAATAGGATCAAAACTTGTCAAATGCGAAAACTATAGCTAGTAACTCTTTCTCCATTTTTGTGTAATTCACTTGAGCACTATTAAGAGTTTTACTAGCGTAGTATATCACATGCAAGGTCTTACCTGTGCGTTGGCCTAGGACTGCTTCTACTGCGAAATCACTTGCATCACACATGAGCTCAAAAGGTAGCGTCCAATCTAGTGGAACAACAATGGGTGTCAAAGCAAGCTTTTCTTTTAGGGTTTCGAATGCTTGGGCACAAGAATCATCAAAATTGAAGACTTTATCCTGTTCAAGCAAATTACACAAGGGTTTAGTAATTTTAGAAAAATTATGAATGAACCTCCTGTAAAAACCTGCATGTCCAAGAAAGCTTTGGATTCCTTTAACCGAACTTGGTGGGGGTAATCTCTTGATCACGTCCCTCTTGGCTTTGTCTACTTCAATTCCCTTGGATGAAATCTTGTGGCAGAGCACTATTCCTTCATCTACCATAAAATGGCACTTCTCCCAATTAAGGACTAAATCAGTTTCTTCACATCTTGCCAACACATTCTCTAAATTGCCAAGGCAACTGTCGAAGTCATTACCAAAAACGGAAAAATCATCCATGAAGATCTCAAGGAAGTCTTCAACCATATTTGAAAAAAGTGCCATCATGCATCTTTGGAAGGTTGCTGGGGCGTTACATAATCCGAACGGCATCCTTCGGAAAGCATAAGTACCGTATGGACATGTGAAGGTTGTCTTTTCTTGATCTTCTGGTGCTATGGAAATTTGATTGTAACCTGAATAACCATCAAGAAAATAATAGAAGGGTTTACCTGCAAGACGGTCAAACATTTGATCAATAAAGGGTAATGGGAAGTGATCTTTCCTAGTGGCTTTTTTTAGCTTTCGATAATCCATACAAACCCTCCAACCGGTCACAGTCCTGGTTGGAATGAGTTTATTGTTTTCATTACTTACCACCGTTATACCCCTTTTTTGGTACACATTGTACCGGACTTACCCATGTACTATCAAAGATAGGGTATATGATGCCGGCGTCAAGCCACTTGATGATTTCTTTCATTACAGCCCCTTTCATGGCATGATTCAATCTCCTCTGGGCCTCAATCGAAGATTTGTGATCATCTTCCAACAAAATCTTGTGCATGCACACTGTCGGGCTAATTCCATTCAAGTTAGCAATTGTCCACCCTATTGCCTTCTTGTGTAGCATCAACATTTTGATCAGCTTCTTTTCCTGTTCAGGCTGTAACTTAGAGGAAATAATTATAGGCAATGTTTTATCGGTTCCCAAGTAAGCATATTTTAGTTGCTCTGGCAACTGTTTCAGCTCAAGAATCGGTGATTGTTTAATAGAGGGCTTTTCGAGCTTACCTTTCTTACCTGAGTAATCCAGTGGTTCAAAGTATGTACCTGGTCGATTGACTAACAAATTTGCCTCTTCTTGTTGTTCCTCATTGATCGGTTCTTCATACTCCTCAGGTTCCTCTTGATCGGCAATGTAGTTGCCGAGGCAACTAAATTCCTCGTCGAAGTTAAACTTTGTCGTGGCATGAAGAAGTTGGCATTCTTCCGGATCATCGGCATGCCTTAGTGTTTGAACACATTTAGTTTAACTTGCTGGTCATTCACCCTCATTGTGAGTTTTCCCTTTTCAACATCGATCAAGGTTATCCCTGTTGCTAGGAAGGGTCTCCCGAGAATGATAGGTGCATGTTCATCTGCTTCACATTCCAAAACAATAAAGTCAGCGGGAAAAATAAATTTATCAACTTTTACCAGTATGTCTTCGATTTTTCCCTCTAGATGCACATAGGATCTGTCGGCTAGCTGTAACATAACTGTTGTAGGTCTTGCCTTCCCGGTTCCTAGTTTTTGGAAAACCGATTTAGGCATCAAGTTTATGCTGGCTCCAAGGTCACATAATGCTTTCCCGACATAGTGGTTTCCGATGGAACAAGGTATTGTGAAACTTCTGGGATCCTTCAACTTGGGTGGCATGCGATTGTGCAACATGGCCATGCATCCCTCTGTTGCGACAACTGTTTCAAACTCTCCTAGCCTTGTTCTCTTGGACACAATGTCTTTAAGAAACTTGGCATAGTTCGACATTTGTTCAATTGCTTCAACCAATGGAAAGTTGATGTGGACTTGCTTTAGCATATCAAGAAACTTCTTGAATTGATATTCTTGCTTTTGTCGTTTCAACCTTTGTGAGAATGGTAGTGGAAGTTGGATATCTTTGATCTTTTCATTGGTCTGGAACCTGATTGACAGCATTGTCGAGGCAACTGAAGTTGCCGAGGCATTGTCAACTGGGGTTGCCGTGGCGTGCCTATCGTTGGTTGCCGAGGCATCCTTATCGCCGTTTGTCGAGGCATGCTTATCGTTGGTTGCCGCGGCATTCCCTGGTTCAGCATCTGAGGCTTTTCCACTGGGTTCGTCTTGCTCTTTTTGTAGAGTTTTGTTTGATGAGCGAGCTTGAGCCTCTTTAAGTTGTTGGCCACTTCTAGTGGTGATCGCCTTACATTGCTCATGGCCAGTTCCTCTTGCGACTTCAGTATCGCTAGGTAAACCTCCTTGCGGTCTAGTATTCAGGTTTTGAGCAAATTGTCCGACTTGATTGTCTAATGATTTGATTGCCGCCTCTTGGTTTTGCAATCTCATCTCGGTCCTGTTAATAAAAGTATTAGTTCTTTTTATGAAGTTACTATTCTCAGCCATATAAGATTCAATTTTCAACATAAAAGCATTGAGAGAATTTTCCAAAGAACTAGATGTTGTCGGTTGTTGCTGCGACAACTGTTGTCGTGGCATATTTTGCTGAAATCCCGATGCTTGTGCATTCTAATTGTTCTGGTTTAGAGCATTGTTGGGATTACTCTATGAAAAATTCGGGTGCTTCTTCCAAGCTGGATTATATGTGTTGGACATCACATTGTTGTTCCAGTTGTAATTCCCCACATAAAAGCTGAATTCCGAATTCTGCATACATTCAGAAGAATCATGGTTACCACCACATAACTCACAAAAGGAATCCATTACCTTGACTTCCTGTGTGTTGTTTGGTTTTTACATGTTCTGAACCATCTTGGTTAGAGTGGCCAAGTGTGCCGAAATTGAGTCTGATGATCCCAGTTCATGTATTGTGGCTTGGCGTCTAACTCCTCCTCTTCTAGCAGAGGGGAATTGATAATCATTCTTGGCAAGTGTTGCGCGTAATAAGTGCTACGCAAATGTGCAAGTATACACGTCGCAAGTTATAGTATAAAAGATATCGTCTCCACAGGGATTGGTGCCACTTCAAGAATCTAGTCTCTTGCACTGTAAAAAGTAAAAACACAAGTAAAGGATTATCGAAGTTTAACTAATTACTAATCTAGAAAGCAATAAAATAAAATAAAAGATGAATTCAATTGAGAGAGATAGGCTAGGTTATCGTGAGTTGAGGTGTGATAGCCGATTGGATTGTCTTGGTAAAAGAGTGCATGGGCAACTCAGTTGCCGTGGCGACTTGCACAACGGGGGTTGCCTTGGCAACTAATTGATGGTTGCTTGGGCGACTAGTTGGGCAACTACTTGGGCGATCGGGCAGCAACTTCAAGGTTCGGCGGAGCGTTCTTCAATGGTTTCTTCTTATCCCTAAGTCGAAACTCTAGCTACTTGTGCATGCCTTGATAATACATCCTGCGTGAATCAAGGGTGAACAACAACCAATCTTGCGCTCCTCTTAGCCGTTGAAATCCTTAACTTATTCCTAAGCCGGATTAATCTTCACCATCATTGGATTGCATAAAGATCATATTCATTCGTTTCTTGAATCTAACTCTCCCGATATTAGATAAATGGATGAAATCACGAGATCCTCTCCCAATTCACTCATAAACAATAATAAGAATCAAGAATGAATAAACCTTGAAATAGAAAAGTGCAAACTCTTATTACCTAAACAAAAACCAATAGTTTCTCACAACCACAAAACACAATAACCATAGCCAAGTAAATTTAGTTCATGGCTAGGTTCCAAAGAAACACAAGATAATTAATCCCTAGCATGAACCCAATCGAACAAAGATGAAGGAAGAGGCTTGTCGAAATCCTCCTTGCCCTTGATGCTTGTCGAAAATTCTCTCCTCTTGCCCTACTTGGACTTGCCAAATTTCCCTCTTGCTCTCTCTCTTCATCTTGTCGAAATCTCCTTGGTATTTATAGGGCTAGGCCAAAGTCCTTCTTTGAGGAGGAGTTTGAGTTGGAATTAAATTATCTTTAAAGAATATAATTCTTTATTATAATTTTATTCCTATTAGAACTTCTCCTATCCTCTTGGAATTTAATTCTTCTTTAATCTCTGCATGGCAATCAAATTCCTTTGGGCTTGGGCCTTGCTCCATGTCATCTTGGGCTTGTAAAGTCATGAATTTCGACATCCATATTGCTTTTGGTCTTTGTCGACAAATGCCATGGCAACTAGCTCGGCGTCTCCTTCATGCACTGCCCTGGCAACTAGCTCGGCATTGCTTTGGCAAGTGATCCTGCACATACACACACAAAAACACACCAAAGCAGCATCTATTTCCACAAAAATCACCAAGTTATGTAATCAAGTTCAACGTTTGAAGGAAACATGGATTAATGCATGAATGACTAACTATGCAACTAATATGAGCCTAAGTCTAACAGTAATATGAGTAAAAAGGGTAAGAAAAATAGTACTTTTGAACACTTATCAGCAAGCCTGTTTAGAATTTGCATTGCTTCCTCCGGCGACTTATCTAGGAGTATGTCGCTTGCCGAGGCATCTAGCATCATCCTTGTTGGTGTATTCACAGCGTTGTAAAACATTGTTACTTGCGTCCACACTGGGAATCTGTGCAAGGGGCATTTGTGTAGAAGTTCTCTATATCGCTCCCAAGCCTCGTACATGGATTCATCATCTGCCTACCGAAAAGAAGTAATTTCGTTACGAAGCTTATCAGTCAAATTTGTAGGATTAAATCGAGCAAGGAAATCACGACAAAGATCGGTCCAAGATCCTATTGATCTGGCAGGAATACTATTCAACCATGCTTTTGCCCTATCCCTCAGTGAACAGGGGAATAATCTTAGTCGTAAAAAATCAGGGGTGACTCATTGTTTTTGAATGAATTGCAAATCTCAAGGAAAGATTTAAGATGTTGTCGTGCATCTTCAGTTGCTGAGCCGCCAAATTGACCAATTGTGTTGATCATATTAAACATCACCGATTTCAACTCAAAGTGGTCAGGTTCAATTTCAGGTGTGACAACTCCTGGATTAAGTCCTTCAAGATCTTCTTCAAGATAGTCTCGAATAGTTCTGTTTCGTGCAAGAATCACTCCTCCTCATGCTGGAATATCTTGATTCATATTGCCATCTTGATTAGCCATTGCTACTCTTAACCTTCGTCTAAGTCTTTGCAAGGTTCGTTCGATTTCTGGATCAAAGGGATATTTTGGTGTAATCGGTCTCACCCTGGTCATATACCAATGCAAAACCAAAGTTTGTTAACCCTTTGAATCTTAAACAAGAAAAATAAAAAGTGTAAGAAAATAAAAACAAAGTTGCTATTGCCAATCCCCGGCAACAGCGCCAAAAACTTGTTGCGCGTAATAAGTGCTCTGCAAGTGTGCAAGTGTACACGTCGCAAGTTAAAGTATAAAATATATCATCTCCATAGGGATTGGTGCCACTTCAAGAATCTAATCTCTTGCATTGTAAAAAGTAAAAGAGCACAAGTAGAAGATTGTAGGAGTTTAACTAATAAACTAAACTGGAAAGCAAATAAGTAAAAGAAGATGTAATCAAATGAGAGAGAATAGGCAAGGTTATCGTGAGTTGAGGTGTGATAGCCGATTGGATCGTCTTGGTAAAAGAGTGCTAGGGCAACTCAGTTATCGTGGCAACTTGCACAGCGGGGTTGCCTTGGCAACTAATCGATGGTTGCCTGGGCGACTAGCTGGCCAACTACTTGGGCGTTTGGGCAGCAACTTCAAGGTTCGGCATAGCGTTCTTCAATGGTTTCTTCTTATCCCTAAGTTGAAACTCTAGCTACTTGTGCATGCCTTGATAATACATCTCTGTGTGAATCAAGGGTGAACAACAACCAATCCTGCGCTCCTCTTAGCCATTGAAATCCTTAACTTATTCCTAAGCTAGATTAATCTTCACCATCAATAGATTGAATAAAGACCATACTCATTCGTTTCTTGAATCTAACTCTCCCGATATTAGATAAATAGATGAAGTTACGAGATCATCTCCCAATTCACTCGCAAACAAGAATAAGAACCAAGAATGAATAAACCTAGAATAGAAAGTGCAAACTTTTATTACCTAAACAAAATCCAATTGTTTCTCACAACCACAAAACACAATAACCATAGCCAAATAGATTTAGTTCATGGCTAGGTTCCAAAGAAACACAAGATAAAGAATTCCTAGCATAAACCTAATTGAACAAGAAAGAAAAAGATGAAGAATGGATGGAGCTTTGTCGAAATCTCCCTTGCCCTTGATCTTGTCGAAAATTCTCTCCTCTCCCCCCCCTTTGGAGTTGACGGCATGGCTTTCAATTTATAGGGCTAGGTCAAAGTCTTATTTGAGGAGGAAGTTTAGTTGGAATTAAATTATCTTTAAAGAATATAATTCTTTATTATATTTAAATTCTTTCTAGAACTTCTCCTATCTTCTTGGGATTTAATTTCTCTTTAACCTCTTCATGGAAATCAAACTCCTTTGGGATTTAGTTTTGCTCCACGTCATCTTGGGCTTATCTAGTCATCAATTTCGACTACCATATCATCTTATTCCTTGTCGAAAATTGCCCTGGCAACTAGCTCGGCATCTCCTTCATGCATTGCCCTGGCCACTGGTTCTAGCCTTGCTTTGGCAAGTGATTATGCACATATACACAAAACACACCAAAGCAACATCTTTTCCCACAAAAATCACCAAGTTATGTAATCAATCTCAACGATGGAAAGAAACATGAATTAATGCATGAATGGCTAATTATGCAACTAATATGAGCCTAAGTCTAACAATAATATGAGTAAAAAGGGTAATAAAAATAGTACTTTTGAACACTTATCACATCTCTTACACATTCGTTAGTCAAATTAGTACTACCCGAACTCTTCTGTAGAATGTCGTTGTTAACCCTTCGAGCCTTCTACTCTATATAGTTTGGCATGACTTTTGACCCGTCTTGAAGCTTTACTCTTCTCGGTGTCTCCCACGCTATTGCAACATCCTTCACTTTTACCTTATAGCCCTCCATCTTGTGCATATACTCGAACTCTTCCATACCAGCGGTAACATGAATGAAGTGTCTTGACCCAAATTGTCGGGACACTAACAACGGGCAATAGGCTGTCCCCCCAGATTCCAGGCAATAAAACCAATCGTATTTTCCACATCGATATAAATAGTTGATCAGATTCAACCAATGAGCTTTCCAAACAACATCTGAATCCTTCATGTTCAAAAAGTGCTCTTTCCACTGATCTTCTGTCATTCTCTCAATCGGGCATGCAGCAAGGTGTTCCTCTAATGGTGAATAGTCAATACAAAACCTCCGAGTTCTATAAGGTGTAACCCATCTATGCCCCTGAAACCGAACCTTCAACAATTGAGCACAACCCCAGAATCTTTCATTCACTGCTCTTTTACAAACAGTCAGCGTTCTATAGGTCTCTGCCAAGATGGCTGGTATCGGGTTAACCTTTTTCCCTAAATGCTCAAACAACCCTAGAGTTGACGGGTCTATATAATCTGTAGTTCTCAGAAATAACACCAACACGTAGATACATAGGGCGTACAGGCTTTTTTCCCTATCCAGCTCATCACTTGCTAGAATCAACTTTTGAATGTCTTTCCAATGTATGCGTTCTTTATCCTCGGTCACTTCTTCATTTCTTTTTGTTTTAACTTCCCGTTGAACCAAATTTCATTCTTTTCGGTAATTACTTTCAACTTTCTTCTGAATGTTGAATTGTTAGGAGGCCTCGTGTAAATGTTGTTCCTCTCAAATCTTGGGCAGTGTATCAAATCTTCATACTCCTCTAATGTGGGTTTCATATCCACCTCTCCAAACGTGAAACAGTTGTATGCCGGGTTTCAGTATTGTGCCATAGCCCTAATTAGCTCTCGATCTACCAGTAAATAACTATTCTGACTTAAATTCGTTCTTGCGATGCTCTTGGTTTGTGACACATAATTTCCTCGGATACTGCCCCCTTTTATAAACTAGGTTTCTTCCGACCATGACCATATTGCAGTATTATCCTCTCTCTGTCTATCAAACCCTTCAGCCATATGAGGCACTTCCTATTCAATTAACTTTAAACTCAATACCCTTATGAATGCAACCATGATGCCATACAGGAAATAAAAACAAAAAAACATGTCAGTATTTTGTGATAATATTAAAAACAAGAACTTAAATTAAATGTAAACAGGAAAGAAAAAACACAGAGAATAACCAAAGAAGAGTATTTAAATCAACAACACCCTGTTCTAGGTCCCTGTCTGGCTCTAGTGGGGTAGGTTTCCATATTATAGCATGTGATTTTTGTTCTAGACTTTGGGTACCTGAACTGTCGTTATCGTCTACTGCGATAGCAAAACATTGATTCGAGAGTATACGACCCCTTATAGCGGAGGCATGACCTCACGGTATATAAGGTTGGTATACTAGAATGAGGAAAAAATTTCGATCACGGAGCTGGATAACTCATGTAGGATCATGCCTCACTCCCACTTAAGGGTGGAAAGCCCGGGTAGAAGGCTTATGCATGAATGACAGTTTATATCACACAAAAAAAGCTATCCCCATTCTTTCTAAAAATCCATCCAATAATTATTGAAAAATTAAATTCAAATTACCGTCCTAAAATGACAAAATGTCACGTAAAATTAATTAGGCATGACTCTTTTTTTTAAAGTCCCAAGCAGAGTCGCCAAGCTGTCGCGACCATTTTTGAAATCGGGTATAAAAATAGCCCGACGATTGATTTTTGTAAAATTGGCGTTTTGACCCTTTTTAATTCATTTTGATTTTGAAAACTTAGGGTTTCATATTAAATTGAATTTTCCTCTAATTAATCATGAAAATTAGGTTTTAAAATAATCATTTAAAACCATTTTTATTTTAACTTTGGAAAATCAATTAATCTATTTTTAAATTAAATTTACCTTTTATTTCCTTTTGAAAAAAAACAATTGGAGTCGCCACCGATTACTTTGAGGTAAAACGAACACCATCAAATAAACCAGAGATTCATGTCTTAAAAATTGGGTCCGGGAGTCGGTTACGTGTGGGGAAGGATTAGCACACCACGAATGCCCATTATCGGTACCTTAATTTTACGTGGCATTTTGGCATTTCGAATAATTATTTGAATTTAATTTGACCCTTAATTATTAAATAAATTTAAATTCTAAATGGAGATATCCTTTTATAAGAAAATTCATTTTATCCGAATATGAGATTGAAAGCACCCTGTTAAGTGGCACCCCTATTCATATCCAAAAATGAATTTCCAACATAAAATGTTTGAATGCATGATTTATTATTGTCTTGTTCATTTTAAGTACAAACTTAAGGTGGCTCTAATTAATTAAAATTATTTAAACTATTAATATTATTTAATTTAAAGTCTTTCATGAGATAACACCAATTGCTTGAGCATCATCCATATATTAAAGCATTTAAATTAATAATATTCCTAATTATTTCGTCATTCTAATTAATTAAAGTACTAACCTAATTAAGGCTCTAATTAAACTAAGTCATTATTTAATTATAAATGGAAATGTATATTAAATATACCTCTTTAAGACTAATGTTGAGATAACACCCCATTGCAAGCAATGAGACACCATCCAAATTTGGGCCCCAAAGTTTCTATTTAATATACATCTAATTCCTATAATGATCTTCTTAATTTATTATTTAATTCTAATAAAGGAACCTAAAATCTAAAGTCTCTAGACGATTAATTAATTTAAATGTATTTAATTGTCTAACAAGTAATACTATATGCCATTTTAAAACATGCATCAATTATATAATTTAATGACAATTAAATTAAATCAATTAAACAAATAAATGACTAAATTGAAAGGAATTAAAACCTTAAATTTTGATTTTATTATATACAGTGACTAAAATGAATTACACTTCAAAATTCGAGGGGCTAAATGGATTAATATCACCCTTTTTTTTAAAAAACGCGGACCTTCATCCGATTTGGATAACCATTCGTGGGTCTAGGGTCAACCCAGTGCTAAAACGACACCGTTTGACTCAGGGTATAAAAACCCAAAGACCGAGTTAACCCGGTCATTTTACCCTGAGCACCTCTCTCTACTTTCTCTCACCCACTAAAATCCTCTAAACTTCAACTCCTTATTCCTAGAAAAGCAAACCCCGAATGGATCAAACTGCATGTTATTCATCATGTTCATCATTAGTTCATCCATTTCCCTGGCTATAATCCGCCATAAACACCAAACCCTCACAATTTCTTGTTTCTCTCGGATCAAACACCTAAAATCATATGAACTCAACCTCAGTTATTCAACTTTTCCTCCTTTGATCTAACTCTTCCCATGTCCGGCCATCCTCTGCCATTAGCCGGCCGCCACGGGTGGTGTCAGCCACCACCGATCACCATATTTGATTGTCTTCTTTACTACTCCGGCCACTTTTGTGACTTTTGGCCTCCATAAATCCTTTTTCGACCAGTGTCCTCCTCCGCCAAGCAATTTTTGGACACCGTGTCAGAAACCTAAAATCCTTAAAAATTTATATTTCTTCACTCTAAACCTAGAACTAGAGCCCGATTCATCAGAACCACCCTACTTTCCTCCTAAATCTAACTACCTGCAACCCTACTCTCTCATTTTCCACTCTGACGCCTCTTTGGTAGCTCGAAACTACCTCGACAACCATAAGATAAAATTCTGACGACCCTTTCTTTGCTTTAGCTGCTATTTTCTTCAGTTTTAAAGCTAAATCCTAACATTTTCATGTTTTTATTTGCAGGAAATAAAATACAGTAAAGAGATCTACCTCCTAACTATGCGCAATGATGATTCTAGCGAGAACTTCGATGGCCAATTATCTTCTTCGATGACTCTTCACTTCCTCAAATAAGCCCCTTTTATCCTCTTTAATTTTGGCAATAATTGTGTAATTATTGCCTTACCCTCTTTTAATAATTTCTCTTTCCTCACTATTTATAGGAGAGGCCAACTGATGTCATTAGTTGACAGTTAGTTGAGAATGAATCTGTGTGAATGGGAAATATGCCAACACTATGGTGCCACATGGCATTTAGTGGGAAAAGAAAACACAATTGTGTTAGTTGGGCCTGTTTATCCGAGCTTAGGCGGGAAGAAAGAATGAATTGTAAAATACATGATTTTTGGGCTTTTGTTACTATAGTTTGTGCTTGTAATATTATATGGACATTATTTTTATGTTGAATGACTATTTTATGGACTTTTAACATGATATTTATTTATTTATTTTGGTTTTATTTACAAAGAAATAGTATATCATATATAAGTGCACTCGGGTAGAATTCGGGTATGACAATCACCGTTTTTGCTCCGATAACACTTTTCGACCCAAATTCCTATCGGACTGGGAATGGGTGTTACATTTGTGGCATCAAAGCTAGAGTTTAGTCGACTCTAGGACTAAACTAAAGTTTATTGTACTGTCATTGCATTATGCCACCTAAGAGTTATTTATAGTATAGTGTGACTTGTCGACTAACCCGATCTCTTTATCTATAGATTTCTGAATCTAACGGGGCTCGTATAGACAAACATATTACCAGCTTCTTAACTCATGGAGAGGAGATTAAGGGGAGACCCTCCAATGCTGCAAAACCCTCTGGCATAAGACCTTGAGCCTGAGGTACAGTCTGTTCAAGGTAAATGCTATAGGAACATGGCTGACATGTTTAGACTATTTATAACCTCGATGAAGGCTGATCAGACTTCCTAACATTTTATCGTTGCTGTCCAAAATACCCGAGCTCCTATTGATAAACTACCTCAGTATCAGGCTTACTCTTTCACCGGACGTGATGACGACGATCCTAAAATTGTTGAGTATTAGTTAGACTGTACTCTAAGAATCCTGACCAAGCAGCTACAGTGTTTCAACAAACACAAGCTTGAGTGTACCCTCGCATTATTGGCCAATAAAGTGCTTTATTGGTGGAAGACCACTATTCTCATAGTCCCTGAAGAAGTTGTGACTTGGGAGTTTTTATTGAGTGAATTTTGGAAAAAAAAATACATAAATGAGTATTACCTCGCTGAGAGGTGTGATATCTTTCTCCATTTGAAGCATGGTGGACGACATGTGGAGTAGTACATCCATGATTTCTGCAAGTGCTGCAGGTATGGAGTTGAATATATCAAGAA
The DNA here is from genome assembly GCA_019671005.1 of Hibiscus mutabilis. Classification (NCBI taxonomy): domain Eukaryota; kingdom Viridiplantae; phylum Streptophyta; class Magnoliopsida; order Malvales; family Malvaceae; genus Hibiscus; species Hibiscus mutabilis. The sequence continues at coordinate 15,832,297 of CM033748.1, forward strand.
GGAGGAAGAGACGTATAGAATGTTCATCAATGGGTTGAATGATGACCTACGCCATATGTTCACGGCATTGGGTATTATCTATTTCCAGGACTTGGTGGATAGGGTTAAAGCTACTGAAGGATCAGGCAAGTATGAGAAAAGATATCGAGATGAATCTCGTCCTCCTAAGTCTTTCAAGAAGAGGAAGTACCATGGTCTGAAACAAAATGTGTATTCACAGCCTTCTTGCTCTGAATATATTACCAGACCTCAAGTCGTAACCTAGTCTTTTCCTATGACCAATTCTATTGATAGCACTGGTGGATCTAGGCGAGCGACACAATTTCTAGTTTGTGATTTCTGCCAGTATAGGTGTCCTATAAGGCAATGCCATAAAAAGTTCAGAGCATGCTTTTCTTGTGGCGAGATAGGACATCTCATTCATGACTGCCCCAAGAATACTGTCAGATTTACTTCTACACCGGCTAATCTTTTGTCCCATGCTAAGTTCTTTCGAGGTAAGGGAGCAAAGAAAGGATCTTTAGGGAAGCTTAGTGGCTCGTCCAAGGTATCATACAGGCCTAAAAACAAGGCCCTGCACAAATGTACCATGTGAGAAACAAGAAAATAAAGATGATCCCGACATCATTGCAGGTACTATTAAATTATACTCGCATCATGTTTATGGATTGTTTGATCCTGGATCTACCCATTGCTTTATAAGTAACGTGTTAGTGAAATAATACAAACTATCTTGTGAGCCTAGTGTAACCAATTCACCATAAGCCATCTATGTAAATTCTATCTTTTAAAGATTCAAGAGATTATTTTTCCAGCCAACTCGTTGGCATTACCGATTCACGAATTTGATGTTATATTGGGCATAGATTAGCTTAGTGAACATCAAGCTTGGGTAGATTGTTGTAAAAAAAATTGTACCTTCGGGGCCTTGGAAAGGAAAGCATTACTTTGATAGATTTGAGAACCCCATCGATATACGCTTTATCTTTGGAGGCCAAGAATGAACCTCAACTACAAAACATCAACACCGTATGTGAATACCCTGACATTTTCCTAGATGAGCTTTCGGGTTTACCTTCCACCCGTGAAGTAGATTTTGGCATCGAAGTGTAACCTGGAATAACCCAAGTTTCCATTGCACCCTATAGCATGGCAGCAGTTGAACTTAAGGAGCTGAAGGCTCAAATTCAAAAATTGTTAGATAAAGGTTTTATTTAGCTAATTTCCTCACCTTAGGGAGCTTTAGTCCTCTTTATAAAGAAGAAAGATGGTTTTATACGAATGTGTATTAATTACCAATAGTTGAATAGGGTAACCATAAAAAATAAATATTATTTTCCAAGAATTGATGGCCTATTCGATCAACTTAAGGATGCCTCTATGTTCTCCAAGATCTATTTAAGGTCATGGTACTATCAGATAAAAGTTAAAGAATGTGATATACCTAAAACTGCCTTCCATACGAGATACGACCACTACGAATTCTTAATAATACCCTTTGGGCTAACCAATGCACCAATAACTTTATGGATTTGATGAATCGGGTTTTTAGACCCTACTTAGATAAGTTCGTAGTGGTATTCATCGATGACATCTTGATCTATTCTAAGAATATTGCGGAGCATCGAGAACACCTCTGTATTATGCTTCAAACCCTGTGAGAAAAGTAGTTGTATGCCAAGTTTTCCAAGTGTGAATTTTGGCTTACTAAAGTTGTCTTTCTCAGGCATATTGTATTAGCTTTGAGGATTTAGGTGGACTCAAAGAAAATTCAAGCCATCATTGATTAAAAGTCACCAAGAAATGTTGGCGAGGTCAGAAGTTTCCTTAGTTTAGCTGGCTATTATAGGAGATTCGTTAAAGGATTCTCTATGATAGCAGCCCCATTGACTAAATTATTAAGAAAAGAATCACCATTTATTTGGAGTGAAGACCACCAAAGAAGTTTTGATCAGCTAAAGCAAGTCTTGACTCACCCTCTAGTCATAACCCAACCAGAGTCTGTAAAGGACTACATAGTATATATTGATGCTTAGCATCTAGGGTTAAGATGTGTCCTAATGCAACAAGGCAAGGTCATCGCTTATGCATCGAGACAACTCAAGCCACATAAGATGATTTATCCTACCCATAACTTGGAACTGGCTGCAGTTGTCTTCGCATTAAAAATCTAGAGGCATTATCTCTATGGAGAAAAATATTACCTCTTTACTGATCATAAAAGCCTTAAATATCTTTTAACTCAAAAAGAGCTAAATATTCGACAAAAGAGATGGATAGAACTCCTTAAAGACTATGATCTTGTCATTAACTGCCATCGGGGCAAGGTCAATGTTGTAGCTGATGCACTCAGCCGCAAACAATTGTCTGCCCCTCGAGCCATTAATGCTCACTTCCGTTTAAAGAAGTACCATTGTCTTATAGTTGAACTTCAAATTCATTCTACCATCATATCAAGAATTAAATCATTGCATAGTCAAGATTTTGAGTTGCAAACAATTGCGTCCATATTATGTGATGATGAGAATTCTGACTTTAGGGTTGATCCTGAAGGATTGATATACTTCCGCGACAGAGTATGCATATCAATGATGAAACCCTTCACACCGATATTCTGAAAGAAGCTCATTCAAGTTCCTTATTTGTACACCCGGGTTCTGTGAAGATGTATAAAGATCTCTGGGAACTATATTGGTGGCCAGGCATAAAGCAAGCCATAGTTGACTTTGTATCTAAATGTCTTACGTACCAACATGTTAAATCTAAGCATTGTGTCTCTACTAGATTATTGCAACCTATCGATTTACTGCAATAGAAGTGAGAGATGATCACTATGGAATTTGTTAGTGGTCTGCCTTTAACTCCAGCAAAACACGATGCTATTTGGGTCATTGTAGACCGCTTCACCAAGTCAACATATTTCTTACCGGTCAAGATGAACTATGTGCTTTCTAAATTAGCTGACTTATACATCAAGAAAGTTATTCGACTCTATAGAGTACTAAAGTCTATCATCTTTGATCGAGACTCTCAGTTTACATCTCAATTTTAGAGGACCTAGAGGCTTTGGGTACCAAAGTTAATCTTAGTAAGGCTTTCTACCCTCAATCTGACGGCCAGTTAGAAAGGGCAATTCAGATTCTGAAAGACATACTGGGGGCATACATCATTGATTTTGGGGGATTTTATGAGAAATCACTACCTCTTATCGAGTTTGCCTACAACAATAGTTACCAACCTTCAATCAAAATGGCCCCATATAAAGCGTTGTATGGCAGACAATGTAAAACTCCATTATGCTGGTATGAACTTGACGAAGGCAAGATGTTGGGCCATAACTTACTCAAGGAAACTGAAGAACGGGTTACCATCATCCATAACCGTTTAAAGGCTACCTTCGACCGTCAAAAGGCCTATGTTGATCTTAAGCGAAGAGATATTCAGTATGAGATTAAAGAAAAAGCCTTCTACAAGGTTTCACCATGGAAGAAGATTCTAAGGTTTGGTAAAAGGGGGAAGTTAAGCCCTCGATTTATTGGCCCCTTCGAGATCATCGAGAAGTTGGCCATGTGGCATATCGTTTAGCTCTACCTTCAGAATTGAGCAAAATCCATGATGTATTCCATGTTTTAATGCTTCAAAAATACCGTTTCGACCCTTCACATATTATTGAGCCAAAATTTGTACAGATCCAACCGAATTTGACCTATGAGGAAGAACTCGTTTAGATTCTTGCAAGAAAAGTTAAAAGGCTTCGCAACAAATTTGTACCATTAGTTAAAGTTCTCTGAAAAAGTCATACCGTTGAAGAAGCTATGTGGGAACCGAAAGAGACGATGATGTAGCAACATCCTCATCTCTTCGATTCAGGTAAAATTCAAGGATGGATTTTTCTAAAGGGGGAGAGTTGTAACACCCAAAAATAGATCTAGCCAGAATAGGGTTCCGGTGATCAAAAATTTTATATCGAAAAGGTCCAAATATTGTATTGACTTAAATTATGTGATCAAATACACCGTATTGGACTCTAATTGAGTCAATTTATAGACCTTGGACCTTATTGAAACCTATTTAGTGTCTAAATTGTGAAAAGTGCAAGTTTAGGGATAAAAGTATAAAATATTAGAAAGTGGGGGACCACCCTCATAATTTTCCAATTTTTGGGATGAGTCGCCTACTTTCTTGTGGGTAATCACGTGAGTGTCATCTTTTAAGATTGAAAATATGATAACTTTATGGCTCATCATTAAGCCTTAAAATACTAAAAGCATTGAATATAAAGAAAATATTTTTTATAGCTTACTTATCTAGGAGGGAAAGCTTAATTGGTTGCTTCCCCAAATACAATAGTGTTTCTAACATTTAGAAGCAAAAGAAAAGCCTACACCGAGCCCTCCCCATATATGTGTTTTTTATCTTTCTTCAAAGGTACCTAGCACCTCACTTCATCTTCTACCTCCATGTTAGCACCACAATTAGAGCTTGATTTCAAGCTTGTGGTTTCTTCGATTTATTGATTCCTTTGAGTAGCTATCGATTCGGTAAGCAAAAGCCCCCAAACTATGAAGTGATTCCATGGATGGATTTTGAGTAATTTCAAGTTGGAAGCTTGAGCTCAGTAGCTTAACATGTTCATAAGCTCAAATTCATGGAATATTTGTTAGCTAATATCTATTTAAAGTTTATTTATTGATTTAAAAATTATCACATCGATTTCTAATCTTCCCTTTTGTTCCTAGCTCAAGTGTTGGATAAAGAAGTACCACCATCTCCTTCGAAAGCTAAGGACAAAGTGATAGTAATTCAGGAGCGTTGAAAGCATTAGATTTTGAGGTGAGTGTAGTCAGAGTCTCAGGAATAGGCTAGGTGTCTTTCCTGAACCTTTGAATAATGACTATTACATTTCTAACCTTGTGTATTAAGGATATTGCATAAAACATTGTTGATGGCTATATGAGTAAGTATTGGTAAGTACTACACCGATTTATTATCCGTAGCATCGTTGTTATTGTTATTGGAATCATTAAAGCATTGGCATATAGAATCATTGATCATTAAACATTGAATAATGCTATTAGAATATTGGTATTGATTTATTGTCATTGAATACTGTATTGAATCATTGATATTGCTTATCAACATTGAAACATGGCTATTGAACTATTGCTATTGATTCATTGTTTTGGAAATACTGTTACCAAATCATTGTACCGAATTATTGGTATTGAAATTATTGCTACCGGATTATTGTCATTGAACCTTGGATTCAAGTGGAATTGGATACAATTGGCATGCCATAGAATTCATGAGCTCATTGGTACGAATTGACTATGGTCCTTAGGCTACGGCCTTTATTGTGGTATGACGGAGGTATGATGTGTTGCATCGATCATTGATAATGTGTAAAATTGTCATTGAATTACATATCCATGTTATTATTGTCATAGTTAACTTTAAAGCATGTTAGAATGCATTCTATGATTAATCCATTGTTTATGGCTACCTCACTAGGTAAAGTATGCCTGATGCATTCATTTTTATGCATTTTAGGTTAAGAAGGTTTGAGTTCGAGATCGAGGTTGGTGAAGGTTTTTGGCAAGTCACCTCGTTATTAAAGTAAAGTATATCAACTCTATAAACTCCTAGCAAGGTGGCATAGGTGTTGCGTAAGTCATTTCTACCTCTTTTGATATGTATGTAAAATGGTTGGCTTATGTAAGTTATAAGGCTTAGCTTTGACTTTTAAAAATGGTTAAAAGTGGCAATATATGTATATTTTGCCTAAATTATGGAAAACCTAGTAAATGGATTCATTTGACCCTAAAATCTAACATGCTAATAGATTTAGGCATAATAAACTTACTGGTAAAATTTCATTGAAATTGGATATGGTTCGGTTGGCTAAATTATTAATAAATCAGATAAAAACTGACATTACAGGCCTTTCTATACCGATACGGGTGATGGCGTATCGGTACGAGCTTGCGTTTTTGAAACTGGATTAAGGAGCTTATCGATACAAGTGATGGCGTATCGGTACGATATTTAGAATCTGGAAATGTGGGTTCAACTTGGTATCAATACGGATAGGTGCGTATCGATACCCCTCATAGAGTTTATAAAATGAAATTAATCACGTATCGATACGACTTGACCCCGTATTGGTACGGGACCATGGAACCTAATCGTTTTAACGGTCACTGCTGGGCGTACCGATACTATTGTAAGTGTATCGATACGGGCCTTTGTCATTTGAAATTTTGGGAGACTTTTTAGCCGTAGCATATCGATACAGCCCATGGGTGATCGATACTTATTTTCGAAAATTTAATAATCACCCTTTACAAGCTCCTAAAATCTATTGTTTAGCTCCCCTAAGTTTATAAAAGTTTTAATTTAGCCCAATTCACGACGTATTTCCTTATCGTTCTCTCTGTACATCTGCAATCCTGTAACGACTTTTGATTAAAGTATCGTACCAGTCACCGTTTTTGCTCTGGTAACACTTTTCGACCCGGATTCCTACCAGACCGGGAAGGAGTGTTACACAATGGATCATATGATGACACATCACCATAGAATTTTGAAACTAAATTTATTTAATTTTATTCTTGATGATTTGTCAACATCTAGTTCATTGACGAATGCATAAAATTATATAACCGTTCATGATGGATTTAATATTTCATGCACTGATGTAATTTTATGGATCATTCCTAAACTAAAAGATGATACATCATTAGACATAAAGTTTAATTAAATTTAGTTTTTATATTTTGTTTTTTTTAAGATAAAGGCCTCATTAAAAAAACCTCTCTACATGCTAATAGAGGGAAAAGAGTTCCCAACTTTATTTCTGTTTAATACCTTACAATAGGATCCATACAAGCAACAGCATTATCTTTTACACCCTCACTACTTTTTAAACAATTAAAATTGAGCAAATTTCTCCTCACCTTCCATTACGTAGGAATTGTTAAAAAAAATCTTGATTAGTTATGAATATTATATTTATATGAATTAATTATACTAAATGTACTCAAATTATAATTTGAATTTTAAATTGATCCCTAAATAATAAAACATTATAACTGAGTAATCAAGGTATTAATATTGTATCGATTTTTTTTTGTTAGGCTAGCTGTCAATTTAAACATTAAATGCAAGTTCAGGTTGGACGTGACGCATATTTGAAACCCGTGGATCCAATTGTAAATATGTGTTTACACCTATCGCATGAGGCTCGGATATGATGTATTAAAAAAATCAAATAGAATCGTTCAAAATTTGTGTGGATTATTTTTTAACGCATCATATTCAAAATATCTATTAAGTAGGTATGAGTATTTACAATTTGACCGTGTGTTTTAAATAGACTCTATATCATATTTGAGCTAAAATATAATGTCTAATCAGTTAGTTATATTGACATAATAAAATAATTGATATGATATTGATACTTTAAAATTTTAGTTAAGACGTTTTAAGATTTAAAAATTAATATAAATTTTGAGCTAAATTTGAGAACGTCCGGTACAATTAATCATGTTTATATTAATTATGTCGGCATTATTAATTAAGAAGATAGAAAATTACAACTACAAACAACCACTAAAAGAAGCAACCTAAACTTAATCCATTTGGCTTTCCTCGTTCACCCAAACCTAGGCACCCATTTTTCCTTTTAAAGAAGAGCACGTTATCCACTGTGAGTTTAGGGTAGTAAGGGTACATCAGTTTAATTTAAGGCTAAAAAATAACACAATTGAAATATTATAAAATACGAAATTTAAAATATTATTATACAAGTGAAATATTATAAAACACTAAACTTAAAATGTTACCACACAACTAAAATGTTATCAAAAAGTACAACATTTTATGTTGGTAGTTTTTCGACAAGTTTCGAAACTTAGCTTTTGGTTTCATGGCAAGTTTCTAAACTTACCACCAACCTAAATATTATACTTTTTTTTATAATATTTCGGTTGTGTGGTAACTTCTTAAGTTCCGTAATTTTTAACATTTCAATTGTATTTTTTAACTTTAAATTAAGCTGAAATACCCCGGACTCACCCTATTATCCGCATCTAACGACTTTAACCAAGAAAGCATGTAAAGTTCTTTCACATTTCAGATTTAAAGCACAATATATGGCAGTATGTCTTGACTTTAGACCCCGGCATATCCTTGTTGTTAACAAAGAGAATATGAAATCTTACCAACAAGTTTGAAGTTGGTGTCATCGATTGAAGGAACCATTTCCAGTCATCTTAAGAAATTGTTGAAGGAACCATTTCTCCAATTGCAAAAAATTATGAAAAACAGTTCCTTGAACACAATCGAGAAAATGGACTGTTTAATTTTCAAAATTCTCTATAATTAAAGTGCTAATATGTTGTAAATCTTTGAATCATCAATCCACTTTATTATTAATGAATTTTTTTTTGGCAATAACTACTTACTTGTTATATTTTAATTGATATAAAAACACATTCAGCTAACGACATGGAAACAAAATATTTCCAAAATCGCCTTAATTTTAAGGTTTATGGTTAAATTATAGGTTTTAGAGGTTTAGGTTTAGGGGTTTAGAATTGATGAGTCGTGGTTAGAATTTAGTATTTTGGATTAGAATTTAGGATTTATAGGATAAAACCTAAATCCTTAACAATATTACCCTAAACTTTAAACCCTAACCTCTAAACCCTAAATTATAACCCAACACTAGATTATAGCAAAACCCCCTAAATATTAAACCCCTAAACCTAAACCCCTAAACCTAAACCCCTAAACTCTAAACCCTAAAACCAAGACGCTTGTAAAAATATTTTATTTCCATCGCCTGTGTATTGAATATAAATCCATAGTGGATAATTATTTGATACACTGGCGGAAAACTTTTAGTTTCCACAAGCAGAGACGAAACCAAATGGAGGGTGGAGGGGCAATTGCCCCTAACTTTGAATGGTATAATTATTTTTAGGCCATTGATAGTTTTAAAATCTTTGCAATTAAGTCCTTGCCTCTCTCAAAAAAATTGATTTATTATTTTTTAAGACCCTTTAAGTTAAAATGAATGAAATTAAGCCTTGACCCCGCACTTTTTTTTCTAGTTTAATCACTTTTTAAGACCCTTCAATTTTAAAATTATTGAAATTAAACCTTAATTTCTTTGATTTTTATGATTTAATTACTTTTTAGAACCCTATTTATTTCAAAGTTAATTAACTTGCCCCGTCATAATTCAATCCTAGCTCCGTCCCTGTCCACAAGTGCCTTACTTTTAGGGTTTAGGGTGTAATATTTAGGGGTTTAGGTTTAGTAGTTTTGAATTTAGTGACTGTGAATAGAATTTAGGGTTTAGGGTTAAAATTTATGGTTTCTAGGTCAAAACATAAATCCTCAACATATTACCCTAACCTCTAAATTCTAACAATTACCTCTAAATTCTAAACCTCTACACATAAACTCCTAAATCCTACACCCTAAACTGAGTCCTTTGACCCTAAAACTAAGGCGTTTGTAGAAACTAAAAGCTTCCACCACCAATGGATTGGATATAAATCCCTATAATAATATCCCTATTAACATTTAAATAATGATTTTTCAATATTTTCCAACTGAATTGATACCTAGTTAACTTATGGCACCAACTCAATCAAACACTTAAATAATATTATAGAAAAAAATGACCGAATCAAAGTAAAAAAAAATCCCTAATTTGAACATAGTAGAAGGATGAAAACGAATTTTGGCAATTTTATTCCTATTAGTTTGTAATCAAAACACGACATAATAAAAATGAACGTTGACCAAATTATGTCATGATAGAGGGACCAAATTGAGAATTTAACCTTTTTGTTACCATGTCTAATTATACGTAAAAAACTACAAATATTAAGAGTAGGATTTGAACCCACACCCTTACTGTCTAGAACCTTAGCCTGGCGCCTTACACCAACTCGACCATCTCAACAATTTGTTGTAAAATCTCGTTTAAAAGTTCTTGGTCACAACAAGAGGGAATGAATGAATGAGCGAATGACTCAGGTATTTTGTTTATTGATTTGCTTCTTTGTTTTGGATAAAGAAGTGCTGGGTTTAGGGTTGTTCTTCTGTTAGTTATTTTGTTTCTTATCCCTAAAATTCTTGGATTCGAATAATTTATTTGCAAGATGTGTGTTATCAAAAATTTAAAAGAAAAATGAACAAATACTAGCATGAAATTAGATTTGAGCCATTACATCTGACGCTCAAAGAAAACTCGTACCAAAAAAAGAAATGAGCATTATATAAGTTCATTCCATTTCAATGCAATAGTGGTTACAATAAAGCACAATGTTTCATTTTATCCATCCCACAGTGTGTTTATTTAAAAATACTATAAACCAACTTGTCAAAGAGTAGCTCAATAGTTGTTTTATGCAGTAAGAATGCATCTTGTTGGGCATCCATCTGCACCAACCATCCTTAGCGGTAGGCAATGAACCGTATACTTCCCTGGCTCGATTCCATCGAGGTTTAGACCTTCGACTAGAACAATTTCCTGTATCAAAATTTAGCAGTTTCAGTACTGCATCCCAACTGTAGTCTTTAAACCAGAGTAATTGGGTTAAAATTAACAAGAGAAACGTCTTTGTTCTTACCCTACTTCTCAGGAATATATGATGAGTTGGGGCGAGGTCAACGTAGGCAGAAACAGATAGGTAATCAAGTCCTGAAATTCATATAGACAGATCAAAGGTTACTACCATGCAACAGTGTTGAGGCGACTTGTAAACTTAAATAACGATGTTGATGAGACGGACTGGCACGTATGTTCCGACTTTTAACCATGATATGTCCTTGCTATTAGAAAAGAGAATCTGAAACCTTACCAACAAGTTTGATGTCGGTGTTATCGACCAACCACTGTGCCCCTTCCTTCCTAAACCCAGTGTAGTCTGAAGCAAACTCTGTTTTATGCATCAGCCTCCTAAACATCAAAGTTTACATATATCTCCACCATCATGAAATCATTCCATGTGTGCTTCATATATGTTAAATACAAATGTGAGTACATGTATGGTTACCTTTCGGTATTAAGTGTTTTGAAAAGCACACGATGAACTCCACGGGGAATATTCAACGACTTCAAGACTTCAGCTGTAGATAAACGTATTTTAGTTACTAATTACTACAACTAAACACAGATATAAGTTAACAAATGATGGAATTTGTATGCAGGGAGATCTATTTTGTGATGTTCAACCTATGTTGCAGTGATACGGATGCGGTTTTTTCATTTTTGATTAAACCAGTTACTACAGCATAAAAATCCCAGGAAAAGAAATGATTCTAGAGTGAGCTGAAGTGACATTTAGAACCCCCAAAAGTTGTACTGCATGAACATCGATAAAAAGAAGGGGAAAACACCAACATACCAGTAATGTTGTGGTTTCTTGGAACTTCAACTACTAGAGCAGGACCTACACATACAAACAACAAAACATATATGATCATCAATAATAATCCCCAGCTCTAGCAAATCACAAGAGATTACCATTTGAAAACACCTTAAAGGACAAAAGAAAGAAATTTCCAGCATACATATAAATCTGAGTTTACCATTAAGTGTTTGCAGGCTAAGAGTGGTAACATCAAAGCCCTCCTCGTAATACTTTTGGAAGAAGTGGCTGGGGGCATCAACGTGAGTGCCAGTGTGAGTTCCGAGCTTAAACTCGGAAGCATTATCCAAGGACCCATTCTTAATGCTGGAAACAAGCCAAATGAAGTGACCGAGCCCGTTCTTTGATTCAAAAGTTGGCAACTCGGAAGTGATTTTGTGAGTTATGTCGAAGATTTTGGCATTACCAGCTCCATAATCTGCAGCAGCAGTAGCAGCAGCAGCAGCGGAGAGGATGGTAAGAGTAAGCAACCCACAGCCACAAAGGAGCGGCAGGAGGGTATTATTGTTCATGTTTCTAACCATGGTGATCACTTCTGAAATGAACTTAGTTTCAAGATAAAGAACCGGTTTTATTCATCCAGACAAAAACCGGTTTGAATGGTAGCGTGTTGCAATTTCCTGGGTTTGTATAAATGACCGAAGAAAATCATACACCTTTTCTGCCTATAGAAAATTCTTGTCGGTGGAATATATCTTGCCGACTTAATTGAATGGAATATTTTTATGATTTAGATGTATTAAATTTGTTGTCCTTTTCTTTATTTTTGTTTAAAAATATATATAACAAAGAATTATAGTACTCTCAATCCCATCTAATGTTTTTTTCCATTATTATTTAGGAGTAAATGTAGTAAAGTCTCAAATTTTAAAAACATTTTCATTTAATTTTTAAAATATAAATCACACCGATGGAGATATTTCATTATTTTAGTCGTCACTTAAAATACTAAATGTCAATTCAAATATAATATATACTATATTTAAAATATATAATATAAAATAAATTATTTGTTGACTTTTGAGACGTGGGTTTTCCTTGAAATGTTGAATTTTTTGAAATGTTGACTTGCTTATATCTCTTAAGACGTAATTACAAATAGGGTAGATGTTCATTTTTGTTCGGGCCTAACCCAATAACACAATAGCCAAATTAACCGAACATCAAAATTTAAAAATTAAAAACTAGATTCTTTTATTATTATTTCTTTAACCCAGTTACATATCCAATAAAACCTATTTACAACTCGCCCAACATTCCTATAAATTTAACTCATACCCAAATACATATTACAAATATACACCCCACCCAAAATCTAATATGGCCCAAATCTAAACTCACCTAACCCTAATTTGTTCTAACCTAGCCGCCGCCGTTTACCCGCGCCGTCGTCAGCCTCACCAACTCTGGCCACCACCACCCAAACCCCAAATAACCCTAATTAAACCCCAACCGAAACTTTAACCAAAACTAAATCCTAAATAACTTGAAAATTTATCGCATCCTTGTGGTTCCTGACAGACGCCTGTCACCACCGCCCCAAAACCCAACATCCTTGTCTCATTGCCTCCATCACCCAAACTCGATCACCTGTCTGCATGCTTTCCAGATCACCCCAAATCGAAGCCCTATAAAAGGGAGTTGAATCGGCAAAAAAACAAAGGAGGTTAGAGACGAGATTTGAAGCAAAAAGTACAAACAAAAAACAAAAAAAAAGATTATAAATCAAAGAAAGCAGATCGGAAAAGATAAAAAAAAGCAGATCTATGATATTAGGAGGGGATGTGAGAAAAACTAACCTTAGATTCAACTTTATGAGCCAAAACCGAACTTAAAAACCCCGTGCTTGTACTCCGATCGCCGTTCGCGGCGGTTCTCAGTCGCCGACGGACGACTGGGTTGCGCTAAGTCTTAGGACAAGTGATTGAGAGAATATTTGAGAGAGTTTAGGATTTTTTTAGGATGTCAAATGCAAATGAGGTTTTTTGGATAAAAGCTTGAACTTAAAGGGCGAAAAACGACGTCGTTTTACCCCTTGTTGTAACCCGACGCGCAGACCCGACCCGGATTGAGAATCTGCGCATTTTGATAAATGAGAAATTGCTGCTTTGGTCCCTCCGTTTCTGTATCCTCTATAATTGCGCATTTTAGTTTCTTTTTATTTCATTTCGGTCACTATTTTGGTTTTTTTTCTCTTTTTAAGCTTTTTTTTATTATTGTTATTATTAATACAATATTATCAATATGTTATTATTATTGATTATTTATTATTACTACTATTACAATATACTATTATTATATTACTATTAATATAACGTATATACTACACTATTATGATTACTATTATTATATTGCTATTATATTATTGTTATTAACATTACTACCATATTACTGATAATAATTATTATTTTTATTACATTATATTTATTATATCATTACTTATTATTATTATTATTATTATTATTATTATTACTCCCAATGTTATTATTTACCTATTATTTCTATATTAACATATACGTATATGTCTATATATATTCCACGCCCATTCGTTTTAATTGAATTTTAATTTAAAATGACTTCATTTATTAGGGATTCTCGTGAAAAAAGTACCTCGAACTTAAAGGGCACAGTTTTCTCGTTAATCTCTAATACAAAAAATTTCCTTTTTTTAAATCCTAAATTTCAAATTATAATAGTATTCTTTTATCCGAGGTCTCACGAAATTATGTCTCGAACTTAAAGGGGCGCAAGTTTCTCGTTAGTCCCGTATAAATGAGTATTCCTTTAAATACATTTTACGATAAAAATTCATGCATTCAGGGATCACAATTTTCAAATTAGATACGAATTCGTAATTTCCATCGTTAAAACACTACGTAATCGACTAGGTACCAATTTTGGGCATTGTGGGGTACTCGCCCCTCCCCACACGTAATGGACTCCCGAACTCATTTTTCTGGTTTCGCAGACCAAAACTTGTTGTTTTAATAAAAATGAACAAAACAAGTTTTATTAAAACGACCGAATTTTCAGGTAATCCAATCTCACCTAAATTAAAAGATTGATGGCGACTCCCATTGAAACCGAAATACTTTTGTAAAAAAACGTGTCAAGCTCACGGGACCGTTATTACAAATAATATCTGTTCACATATATTCTTAACCCTTTACAATACACATACACCTTGCAGACAAATCACTAAGACTAATTGTTGAATTCTAAATTGATGGTCTTATTTTAATAAATTGTGTAAAACTCCTTAAAGTTTTTGAACTTCCCTGAGTGTTATGTTCAACAATAGATATTGAAATCATCACATCTAAAATTGGATTAAAATCATTCCAAAACGTTACTAAATGCAAAAAAGTCATTCCAACGGTTTCCATTTGTTGACATGTATTTTGTTCTTTCCCGAAATTAAAAATCCAGTATTTGGAGTTGGTTCCGGAATTAAAACTTTCTTCAATTTTTTGAATACGACGTATATAGGTGTAACGACCCAGATTTCTCGAGTTAACAATGGACGTTGACCCAGGTCTTGGACCAATACGTCGGGCTAAGATGTTGGGCCATTATGGGCCTCCGTGCGTTGTTGGGCTTGCTTGGTGGTTTGGGCTTGGCTTATGTTGGGTTTTGAGGAAGGGCATTATGGTAAAACCATAAATGGGGGACAAAGGCTGGCAGAGCCTTAACATTTTCTGCAGGAAAAGGGAGGTGATGATATCACCTTGGCTCCATTGTCCTCCTCTCCTAAAAACCCTCTCATTTCTCCTACCCAATAACCAAAAGAAAATATGAAAGCTTGAGGTTGAAGAGTGTAAATCTCGAATTGGTGATTAAGGGAGATTTGATCAACAAGCAATGATCTATCTTTCAAGGTAAATATCTCATAGTTTGGTGGAAGTTGGGTTTGAAGCTTGGAGTAAGGAAGAAGAGGTGGAAGAAGCTTAGTTGTTGCCTTAGTTCGTGAATTCTTGCTAAAGATTAGTACATCTCTGACTCCTACGTTTCATGAGCCTCATAAGATGATTGCCTTGCTTCGTTTTATGTTTATGGGTTGCTTAGTTAAGGTTCTTGAGCTTTAAACCCCTCTAATGGTAAATCACGTTTTGGGAGTTGATAATGGGTAAAACTGGTAGGAAATCACCTAATATACTCCAAAGAACTTGAAGGAAAGATTTGAGAGTTAATCATGGGGGTTAAGGGTGGGATTGGTGTAATCCCGAGCTCTAGGTTCAAAATCTGGGTTCGAGTACCGGTACGGGTGGCTGCGTACTGGTACTCCTTTGTATATTGAGGGACGGTGTGTGAGGAGAGTATCAGTATGCCTTCCCGTGTATCGGTACCACTCACTTAAATGGAAATCCAGTAGCGCTTAGGCATACCGGTACATAAGGGGCTACGCACTATTACATTGCCTGGAAAGGCTTTGAGTACCGGTACTGTACGTAGCGTATCGGTACGTCCATAGGATAAACTCCTTCGAATCTAGTAGGGGTACCGGTACCCATTGGGGAGTACCGGTACGTGATGTTGATTGCTTGGGAGAGGCTTAGCGTACCGGTACTCGAAGGGTAGAGTACTGATACGGGCTTGGATCGATACGGGCGATCCTAGTACCAATACTAAGTACCGATACGGGGTAAGAGCGTATCGGTACGACATATGGTCTAACTCTATCGAACCTAGTTAGGGTATCTGTACTTATGAGGGAGTATCGATACTAGGAGGGTAGTACCGATACGCATCTTGAAATACCGATACTTGCTGGCCAATCTGCCAAAGAAAGTTGAGTTTGCGTTCGACGGTTCTATAATTTGTGGTAAAGGATTCGGTAGGTCCCTAAAGGTATCAAACAAACTCTAAAACTAAGAAATCGAGGTTAGCAACCCGTATGTAGATTAAGGGCTAATGGCTTAGTAACAATTGGATAAGTTGCTTGGTTTGGTAATCCATGGTGGATTAGTTATTGCTACGAGGTAGCTTGGGGTCCTTGCTGTGTGCTGAAGGGATGCCCATGTAGGCTGGTTGTCGTGAGTAATAAGATAATCTAACGAGAAAGGCGTAAATGAATCCTAAAGGCATATACTAAATAGTGTAACAAATGAGTCATGCCTTGGGGCATTGGTAATGGTTGGCTGGATGGCTTTATCTCTCGGTGAGATATATTGATACTTGGGGGAGCATGTGGTATCGTATGAGTATTGGTTAGGAATCTGGATGTCTTAGAGTCAGTGCAAGGGCACTTAAATAAGGGGATGGGTACTCTAGGCTATGTGATCGAGTACATCCGACGTATCTACGGGCTATGTGATCTGGATGCGGTCCGAAACCCATCATTGGGCTATATGATCAGGATATAGAAATACAACTCGAAGGGCTATGTGATCTCGAGTAATCATGTTCGGCTATGTGATCGCAAGATAAGACCGCTTGTGGCTATTGTGATCCAAGTATGTCCAGGACGTATCTGTGGCTATAGTGATCCTGATATGATCCTAACCCGACGGCTAGGTGATTATGGGTAAGCCGGCGGCTGTGTGAGCACGGGATAAATAGTAGGGCTTCGTTGGCCATTAGGGAATGTATGTTATTTACGTTGTTGTATAGATGTTAGATGCTGGTTATTTTACCCTTGGGCTATGTGATCAGGGTAGGGTTGTTACTCAACGGGCCATGTGAGCTCGAGTAACTCGATGGGCTGTGTGATCTCGAATATAGGCTAGATAACTTTTGGGCTATGTGATCAGAGTATAGGAGTTGTAACTCTTTGGTCGGTGGGAACCCGTATATGGTAAGCCTGAGATGGCTTGGTTGTCTTCTTACATAATAGTGGTATCTTGAAACAGTTGTAAGCCCTAGCTAGGATAGGCTAGAAGATGATCCTTAGTTGTTGAGAAGCCTTTCTGTGTACTCTTAATTATATTATCATGTATGCTTGTTTTATGATATTCATGAATTGTGGTAGAGTAGAAATGTACCACTGAGATTTGTTAGCTCGGCGTACGGAATTGTGGTTTCTTTTGTGCGTAGGTTGACAGGTTGCGTTTGGAGGAGCACATCGAGGAAGATTTTCTAGCATCGAGCCAATCTCAGAGTACAGTACTTGATGTTTAGTTTAGACTGGTTGTATTCATAGGACCTTACCACAGTCGAGTATGTTTTATTCTGATTTACTATATTTGGTCAAACGAAGTATTTTAATTGAACTTATATTTTGTAAACCCCTTTTAATATCATTATCTACGTGGATTTTACGGTAATGGATTATTTTGAGAATTCCTAACTTGTGGTTTTAAACGAGAAATTTTGATGGGTCAATTTTGGGTGACCCGAAAGTGATGCTCCAGATTTGGGACAGAATCGAGGTGTTACAATTTAGTATCAGAGCCTAGGTTTAGTCGATTCTAAGAAACCCCGGGGTGTCATAGAGGTCGTGGTAAAGTGTCTAGTGAATACAAGTCCCTAAATTTAAGTGTACTTTATAAGACTGAGAATCATAATGTGCCACCTTGTTTGTTATGTTTCAGAAAATGATTGATGAAAGGTGGAACCGGTAGTGGAGAGGCAAGTCACTTCCGTGACCTAACCTCTGTCCTTTTGCGTATGGTGCAAGCTATCCCGAGGCAATCTAAGACGCCTCGCAAGACCCCTGTAGAGAGGCTTCATCGTATTGGACCTAAGAGTTTCAAAGGCTTGGGTGAGGATGACCCAATCAAGGCTGACCAGTGGTTGCACGACACACGGAGAATCTTGATACAGATGAAGGGAAGCCCAGAAGATGATCTTGATTGCATTGTTACCCTTCTGAAGGGCAATGCACACAAGTGGTAGAGATTGTAGAGTTGGGTATAAAGCCTACGCTCCTAATATGGGACATATTTGTGGATGAGTTCCGAAAGAAGTATATTAGTGAGGTACACATGGATGAGATGAGGGACCAGTTTCTGCATTTAGTTTAGGGAGATCGAATGGTGTTTGCTTATGAGCAAGATTTTCTGCGTTTGAGCCGTTATGACCCAGAGTTGGTTGCCACAGAAGAGTTGAGGTGCAAGAGGTTCAGACAAGGCTTGAATATTGACCTTTAGTTGCATGTGACAGCGGGTCCTCTTGGGACATTCTCCGAGTTAGCCAATAGTGCGAAGGCACTTGAGCGGCTCTAGAGTTCAGCATCTAATCAGTTCGAAGATTTTAGAGGTCGTGATGTGGAGGCCCATGATATCATGGATCATTCTCCTCATCCGCATGAGAGGTTTTATGTTTCGAGGAGTTCGAAGAGAGTTACTTTAGACCAGCAACTGAGAGTCAACTCAAGATCTAGATCGAGGGTTCGTTGAGGCTCTTTGATCCCTACTCCGAAAGGGAGTATTGATGGTTCTATAGGAGCATCGCTTCTACCAGCTTGCAAGCATTGTGGTCGAGCACCAGGGTATATGGCAAAGGATTGCACAGTCATGGATGAGGACTCATCGATTCAGTCTCAGAGGTTTGTTGCTCTCTGTCTTGATCAGAGTTTTGCTAGAAGTGGAGCTAGGGCACCGTCAAGCTATCAAGGTAGAGGTCCTGTGAGATCTACCGCCAGGGTAGGCGCGCGAGGTAGTCTGCAGCTCAGATTGGAGTTGACAGCGTTGCGACCGAGAATATGGTAGGTAAATAAGTTTGTGTTGGTTTTAGTTGTTGTGTTAGCCGTTTAGCTCTTCAGTTATGTAATAGACCGGTTCTTGTAATATGCATCTCGATAAATCTTGGGTTTGTTGTTGCTTTAGGCGGCAAATAGAATTGCATCATTTGTTAGATAAGGTTTTATCATAGATGGTTGCTGAGAGAGCAAGTGCGTCGTAGGTTGCGTGTGAAAAGCGGTGAAGTTTAGATTGCTTGAATCTAGTTGTTAGTGTTGGTTGTATAGGATCTTAACCTCTCTAAGGTAGACGTTTTGCTCCGTAATGCTAGCTCAAAAAAGGTTCTACAGGTTGCAGAGTGCTTTTAGCTTGCGTTGTAGACGTGAAAGTTGAGAGTTCCTAGTCTTAGTGTTGTGGGTGTTGCGAGGGTAAGGAGGTACCCTCGATGAGTGAGCAATCTGACTGGTTGATTGTGGTTTAGAATCGCGATAAAGGTGATGTTGAGTTCGTTGTTAGTGTTCATCGCTTCGTGGCATGGTACTTAACTGACTCTTTGTTAGAGACACACTTGTGCCATCGACCAACTGGGTGTCGATGCCAAGTGCTTTGCCGAGATCATGTCTGCGTGTAAGTAGTTTGTATAGTGGTCTTGGATGTGTTGAGCTGCAGTACAATGGTGGAAGAACGATGACGGGTTTGTGAGATCGGTGACCTTGTTTTGGCCATAGAATATGAGAGCTTCGCGTGTTGTTTGTCAGAGTAAAGGTACCATTAGAAAAGTAGATAAAGGTCGTGATGATCATGGTTGAGATCCTAAGGGCAAATCGTGAGAATAGTTGCTTGGCTGGTGCACCTGTTGAGCTAGATTTTGTGGGGTTTGAGGATTGCCCAACGGAGTCGATCAAAATTGTTATCGGTTAAGGAAAATAGTATGGAAGTTATCATAGTAGCGCAGCAAAAATATGGATCAGTAGTTGTGTCAAGGGAATCTGGGTGGTTACTTTGCAAAGAAATATTTTTAGACGAACCAATTGGCGATCTTTGAGAACAGTCCGATGGCTTTTCACGTCTAATGGTTGGGACCGAAGCCAGGGTGAGAAAGAAGATACTTAGACCTTGCAAGTAGAATGGCTAAGTTTTGGGTTGCTTGTGTGAGTTCCTAGGTGACGGTGGTCTTTACTCGGAACCAAGTGGTTGAAATCAAAAATAATTTTTGATCGTGTGAAAGAGAGTTAAAAAAAGGGATAAGTTCCGACTTGGTGGGTCCAGTATGGGGAAAAGAGCTGTTAGTTTAAGGTGGATTGGTGATAATGATCGGTCGTGAGGGTTTTGCTTTCCTTTAAAGATTTGACTGGATATGGTTGTTGGACATGGCTTGTTCCTAACGATGGTTTATGGGTGTGGTGCAACGTTTTAGACGTAGATAAAGCCCAAGTTAGGTTTTGGTTGACGGATGCTAGTAGAAAAGATTGGTTAACCGAGATAGAATCCTTTAGGGGAGAGTCCTTAAAGTTGATGTTTGAGCAGTGTGGCTCGAGGTTGGTTATGTTGTCATGTTAATGGTTCGTCATAAGTGTCGTTGGTTGCTGAAAAAGAGTCATTAGAAACCTCAATAGAAGTGTTGAGAGCGAGTGGCTTATGATATGGTTCTATTTAAGGTAGATTGAAGGAGAACTCTCATTAATCAAGGTGATCCTGTTTGAATAACGAGGTGGTTAGATCTGTTCGGGTTATATATCTCTTTCATTCGTTTAAATTTCGAGGACGAAATTTCTTGAAAGATAAGAGAATTGTAACGACCTGAATTTCTTGAGTCAACAATGGACGTTGATCCGGGTCTTAGACCAATACGTCGGGCTGAGATGTTGGGCCATTATGGGCCTTCGTGCGTTGTTGGGCTTGCTTGGTGGTTTGGGCTTAGCTTATGTTGGGTTTTGAGGAAGAACATTATGGTAAAACCATAAATGGGGGACAAAGGCTGGTAGAGCCTTAACATTTTCTGCAGAAAATGGAGGTGATGATATCACCTTGGCTCCTTTATCCTCCTCTCCCAAAAACCCTCTCATTTCGCCTACCTAATAACCAAAAGAAAAGTTGAAAGCTTGAGGTTGAAGAGTGTGAATCTTGGATTGGTGATCAAGGGAGATTTGATCAACAAGCAAGGATATATCTTTCAAGGTATATATCTCATAGTTTGATGGAAGTTGGGTTTGAAGCTTGGAGCAAGGAAGAAGAGGTGGAAGAAGCTTGGTTATTGCCTTAGTTCGTGAATTCTTGCTAAAGGTCAGTATATCTCCGACTCCTACGTTTCATGAGCCTCATAAGATGATTGCCTTGCTTGGTTTTATGTTTATGGGTTGCTTAGTTAGGGTTCTTGAGCTTTAAACCCCTCTAATGGTAAATCACGTTTTAGGAGTTGATAATGGGTAAAACTGGTAGGAAATTACCTAATATACTCCAAATAACTTGTAGGAAAGATTTGAGACTTAATCATGAGGGTTAAGGGTGGGATTGGTGTAATCCTGAGCTTCAGGTTCAAAATTTGGGCTCGAGTACCGGTACGGGGTGGTTGCGTATTGGTACTTCTTTGTATATTGAGGGACAGTGTATGAGGGGAGTACCGGTACGCCTCCCCGTGTATCGGCACCCCTCACTTATATGGAAATCCAATAGCGCTTAAGCGTACCGGTATGTAAGGGGCGTATCGGTACGCACTGTTACATTGCCTGGAAAGGCTTTGAGTACCGGTACGGTACGTAGCGTATCAGTACGTCCTTAGGATGAACTCCTTCGAATCTAGTAGGGGTACCGGTACCCATTGGGGAGTACCGGTACGCGATGTTGATTGCTTAGGAGAGGCTTAGCGTACCGGTACGCGAAAGGTGTAGTACCGGTACGGGGTGATCCCAGTACCGATACAGTGTAAGAGCGTATCGGTACGACTTGTGGTACTAGGAGGGCAGTACCGATACTCACCTTGGAGTACCGATACTTGCTGGGCAATCTGCCAAAGAAAGTTGAGTCCGCGTTCGGGGGTTCTATAATTCATGGTAAAGGATCTGGTAGGTCCCTAAAGGTATAAAACAAACTCTAAAACTAAGAAATTGAGGTTAGCAACCCGTATGTGGATTAAAGGCTAATGGCTTAGTAACAGTTGGATAAGTTGCTTGGTTTGGTAATCCATAGGGGTCCGTGGTGGATCAGTTATTGCTACGAGGTAGCTTGGGGTCCTTGCTGTGCGCTGAAGGGACGCCCATGTAGGCTGGTTGCCGTGAGTAATGAGATAATCTAACGAGAAATGCGTAAATGAATCCTAAAGGCATATAATAAATAGTTTAACAAACGAATCATGCCTTGGAGCATTGGTAATGGTTGGCTGGATGCCTTCATCTCTCGGTGAGATACATTGATGCTCGGGGGAGCATGTGGTATCGTATGAGTCTTGGTTAGGAATCTGGATGTCCTAGAGTCAGTGCAAGGGCACTTAAATAAGGGGATGAGTACTCTAGGCTATGTGATCGAGTACATCCGACGTATCCGCGGGCTATGTGATCTGGATGCGGTCTGAAACCTATCCTTGGGCTATGTGATCAAGATATGGAAATACAACTCGAAGGGCTATGTGATCTCGAGTAATCATGTTCGGCTATATAATCGCAAGATAAGATAGCTTGTGGCTATTGTGATCCAAGTATGTCCAGGACGTATATGTGGCTATAGTGATCCGGATATGATCTTAACCCGGTGGCTAGGTGATCACGAGTAACCCGACGACTGTGTGAGCACGGGATAAATAGTAGGGCTTCGTTGGCCATTAGGGAATGTATGTTATTTACGTTGTTGTATAGATGTTAGATGTTGGTTATTCTACCCTTGGGCTATGTGATCAGGGTAGGATTGTTACTCGACGGGCCGTGTGAGCTCGAGTAACTCGATGGGCTGTGTGATCTCGAATATGGGATAGATAACCCTTGGGCTATGTGATCAGGGTATAGGAGTCGTAACTCTTTGGTCGGTGGGACCTCGCGTATGGTAAGCCTGGGATGGCTTGGTTGTCTTCTTACATAATAGTGGTATCTTGAAACAGTTGTAAGCCCTAGCTAGGATATGCTAGAAGATGATCCTTAGTTGTTGAAAAGCCTTTCTTTTCACTCTTAATTATATTATCATGCATGTTTGTTTTATGATATTCATGAATTGTGGTAGAGTAGAAATGTACCACTGAGATTTGTTAGCTCAGCTTGCGGAATTGTGGTTTCTTTCGTGCGTAGGTTGACAAGTTGCGTTTGGAGGAGCACATCGAGGAAGATTTTCCAGCATCAAGCCAATCTCAGAGTACAGTACTTAATGTTTAGTTTGAACTTGTTGTATTCATAGGACTTTACCACGGTCGAGTATGTATTTTATTCTGATTTACTGTATTTGGTCAAACGGAATATTTTAATTGGAACTTATGTTTTGTAAACCCCTTTTAATATTATTATCTACGTGAATTTTACGGTAATAAATTATTTCGAGAATTCCTAACTTGTGATTTTAAACGAGAAATTTTGATGGGTCGATTTTGGGCGACCCGAAAGTGATGCTCCGGATCCGGGACGGAATCGTGGTGTTACAATGGGTTTTAGGGTCTTCCGGACACAAAAACAAACTTTTATCTTTCCATGAACATCGATTCCCAGAAAATGGATATGTGAAATAAATCATTTCCACAACAAATCCGTCCAGTGACCAACAATTTTCAGAAGCAGTAACCAGTAAGTGTATTATTTATGCGTAAAAAAATACACCTTCAAGAAATATAACACGATATATTACACAAAAAGTCTACTTTAACGAAACTAAATTCCCGTACCCGCAGCTCCCTTATTTGCCTTGTTCCTATCAATCACCTAGCCTTAGTGTCATCGTTGCCTGAAAAAGTACCACTTTTGTTAAGTCTTCGATGATAACTAAGAGAAAGCAGTAGAAATATAAATCAGATTCGTTTAACTAGCATGATAAGCATGTAGAATTTGTAAGAGGATAAGCCAACAGTGGGAACAATTTCATACCTTAAGCAAGAATGCATGACTTACTAGGAGAATACATCATTTGATGAGAATGCATCTTGCTGGTGATCCTTCAGCACCAAGCAATCTTAAACGTAAGCAGTGAACGGAATATATTCCGGGCTGGATATCATCAAGTTTTAGGCCTTCCACAAGAATGATATCCTGCAGCGGATGTCAAGCATTAGAAATATGCGTTAGGTCACTGTTTATACCACATTTCTACCCCGGAAACAGATTTACTTCCGGAAACAGAACAGAGGAAACTTACTAAGACACGTAGGAGGAAAAGGAAACAAAAAATCAAACCCGAACTTGGAGCAGATGTATCATTCTCAACTAGCTAATAGATTATAATGTGTTTAGAATTTAGATACATTAGAAAAGCCTTACTAAGTTTTACCTAGATCAGATGTAGAAGAGTTGCAATGTATAAAACTACCAACTCAAGTGAAACACAAACGACTCTATCAGCATAGCAATTTAATGAGAAAACTAAGTATTGTCCCTGACACTTTGTTCATCCAAGAATGATGGTTCAGTGAGTCCATAACCATCAGATCGAACTAAGGAACAAGAAGAGGAACAAACCATTGATCACTTATTTCAAATACTTGTAGAGACTTATGGGATTGTATTTTATCTAAGGTAGTGAGTGAGTGAGTACAAAGAAGTTCTATTTACGTTTCTTTTCTATAATTTTGAAAATGTGAAAGCATTGGTGCCCAAATATCAATTACTATAAATTGGTTTTGATGGAACCGGGAACTCAGATATGGCCAAGAAGACATTATAGAATCAAGAAATCCAAACACACGCGATAACAAATACACACAACGATTCATAAACTTATGATGCAGGAAATCAAATTTTACTCGGCAATAATATGAACTGATCATACTGGAAAAACATCGAATTCAGCGATGCATGAAACCATTATCAAAACCAAAAACACAAAATCCAGTTAACACAAAAGATGGTGATTTCTTACCCGGCCTTCAAGGAAAACTAAATGAGATGGAATCAAATCATCAAAGGCAGCAACGGATAAGTAATCAATTCCTGAATTTCCAGAATAGAAAAAAAATGTCATCAAAATTCTAGCAAGCAAGAACCAAAGTACATAAAAATTGCAAGAATTTTGAAGGCATTTATCTCACCAACGAGTTTGATGTCAGTGTTTTTAACCAACCACTCTGCCCCTTCCTTCATAAACCCCACATAGCTTGTGTCGAACTCTTTCTGAAACATTAGCCGCCTGTGAAAATTTAAGTTCAGAATTTGCTTTGTTTTAACAATGAAAGCTGCTTATATCATTCCATGGAGTTTTTATGTAATTATCTGTCAGTATTTAACGTTCTGAAAAGAACTCTACGTACTCCCTGGGTATTTTCAAAGACTCCATAACCTCAACTATAATTAGAAAGAAAGAAAGCATATATCTAAATATATGAAAAAAGAAAACCCAGAAAATTGCGAAAAAGAAGAGCCAAAGAAACAAACCAGTTATGTTTTTATCCCTTGGAACATCTATCAACAGCGCAGGACCTATAAGGTGATGTTCCAACCAAAAAAAGAATAAGAAATTAATTTTATCAAATGAGTGAATTTTTTTAAATATTAGTTACCATTAAGGCTTTCCAAATCGATGGTATCGACATCGAAGCCGGCATCGAAGTAACGATCGATGACGTGTCCGGGAGCGTCAAGGTGGGTGCCGGTGTGAGTGGGAAGTTTCATCTCCGAATTATTTGCGAGGGACCCGTTCTTCATGCTTTTAAGCAACCAAAGGAACTTTCCGACGCCGTCCTTTGATTCCCAGGACGGCATGTCGGCGGTGTACCTATGGCTGATGTCGAATATCTTGCCGTTACCGTAGACTTCGCGACGGATGGGAATCGAATTCTCGTCTCCTCCGGATAGGGCGCAATCAGTGGTGGAATCGGTTCCAGGGATAGAAGGGTATGCGGTTGTTGAGATGACGGTGGTGGTGGCTAAGGCGGCTGAGAGGAGGAGGAGCTGGAGGAGGCAAAAGGGAGACATTGTGGAAGACGGAATTGGGAAGTGAAGTGAGTTTGAAAATTTTATTTTACAAGCATGGTTGCGTTGAGAATAGTGCGCTCGTGTCATTGCCTTTGGTGTGACAATTATCACGTGCGTTTCAGGGAGCGTGATAGATCAGCTTAGATTTATTTTGGGTAAAATACACTGGTGATCCTTTTGTTTTCAATCTATTTGATTTTGGTCATCTGTCTCGAAAGCTACATTTTAATCACTAAAGTTATAGATTTATTACATTTTGATCACTATATCATTAACTATTGTTTCTTTGATGACCTGACACGTTAAAAATGACAATTTCTAATTTTATCTCTTAATTTTAAACAAAATATTAATTTGACCCATAAGTTTTAGTCAAAGTATCAATTTAGTAAAAAAATTATAAAAAAATTTGTTTCCTGGAAATGGGCCACGAGTCATGGATAACAGTTTCGGTTTGCTGAAGTGGGTCTTGGGGTCTGTTTGTTTGAAGTATTTGATTTTCCGGAAAACATTTTCTCCCATTTCCGGTGTTTGGTTGGTGGAAACCAAATTCGGTCAACGGAGTTTCAATTACGGTCAAACAAAAAAATAACAAAGGCTCTCCGTAAAACGACTTACCCAATATCTTTCTGTAAGTCATTTTCCTCTTCACCCCTATTCTCAAATTTTCTCTTCTCACCATCCTCACTCCAGCTTCGACAGTCTCCACCTCTCACCGTCACTCTCCGATTGTGTCACCACCACTCCCACATCTTCAGCAAAGATAAAACTTCACCAAAATAATCTCTTTTAAAACAAAGAAACAAATATACGTGAGTGATGTCGAGACCTTAGCTTCTCATTTTTCTAGTGTTGGTAATTGTTTTTTACTTTTCAGTTTGAATGGAAGCAACAATTTGGTGAAGAAATTGAGCCAATCCCATTTTTCTTAAAGATGAATATGTTTCAAAACATCAAGATTCTGCTAAAGAAAGGTTTCGCCTCTCCATTCTTCCTTTTCTTAATACATCTCCTCCCTTTTTTATGAATTCGATTCTCAATTGACTTGCTGTAGGTTGAGTTTTATAAAATTCGAAATTTTAATTGCTAAGTAAGTAAGGTTCTTATTCAATTGGTAAAACTGGGATTCTTTCTCATCTTGAACTACTTTTGGCTAGTGTTTCTCTCATGTGTTTTGTCCTCCGTTCTACTTAAAATATTGGTTCTACTCTTTTCTTGTTCATTCTCTTGACGTTCTCACTTTCTAGAGTTAGAATCTTGAGATTTTGTATAGGTTGTTTTAAAGATCAATACACAGTTTAGTTTACACATACCTTTTAGTTTTAGGGGTTAGGGTTTAGACTTTAGGGGTTTGGGTTGTAGGATTTAAAATTTAAGGTTAGTATTTAGAGTTTAGAGTTTGAGTTTAATTTTTTAGGGTTTAGGTTTAATTTTAATTTATAGTAGAAATAGGCAGGCTTGTCTGTGTATCAAATTTAAACTTTGTTTTAAATGAAAAAAGATTTTACCATCTTGATAAGTTATAAAATAAGACTTGAATTCAAATTAGACATAAAAGTGTGTTTTGGTACAATTTAAATATATATATATATATAGATAGATAACTACTGTGATTTTGCTAAAGTTAATATCTGCTTACTTTAGTTATTCATATTATATGGTTGTAGTGTGAAATATCTTGTTTCGCTCATTTAGTATAAAGCTTAAAGGATACCTTGCCCTTCTCTGTAAATCTAATCGCAATCATGTAATGAATAAGAATTTTTTGTTTCTACAAGAGCCTTAATTTTTGGGTTTAGGATTTTGAATTTAGAACTTTTAATGTGGGGTTTAGAATTTAGTGTTCATTGTTAGAATTTAAGGTTTAGGCTTAAGTTTTTTGTCTTAAGATAATATGGTTATAGACTTACGTTTTAACCTATAAATTCTGGACCCGGAATTTTATCAACAACCCCTAATTTCAAAACTACTACACTTAAACCCTAAACGAAGTCTTTAAACTTTCAAATTAAAGCGTTTGTGTAAACAAAATTTTCACAAGCGTTTGTGCGTAAAATAATTACTCTATAGTATAATAGAATATTTTTTTAGGATCCAAAGAGCTAATGCTTAATATATTGTTACCGGATATTATAACTGTAGTAACAAAATATGTTATTTAAAAAAAATGTTAATGTTTTGTAGTACACAATTTAAGGCTCCATAAGAGCTAATATATTATTCAAAGAAACAAAACTTGAGATAATTAATGTATTATGTTATAGAAAAGCTCAAAGAAATGATTAATTTATTAAATATATTTATAGAAATGAATATACGAATAAGGAAAATAATAATTTCTATGCAATATATTGTGTAAAAAATTTATATGAAAATTTTATTCACATTTTTCTCTTGTTTGTGTCACGCATATACTAGAGTAGTTAAATTACATGTGATAGTAAATCTGGAATTTATTACTTCAAAAACGTTAATTAGTTGACATCATCAGTTAAACTATTTCGATCATTAATGATTTAAAATTGTAAAAGTTATATTAAAAAAATAAAAAAGTTTATTTAACCATCTATTAAAGAATCGTAAGATTCTTTAAAAATTATAATGTATAGTTTGTTCAAAAAAATATTACTAGTTTTTAATTTAAAAAACATTACCATTAAAACATCATTAGTTAATGTTGAAATCTGCATATTTGAAATGAATATGGTCGCATTCGTCCGCCACACACACAACCAAAGCAGAAAGGAAACAAAGCAAAACGCCAACGGAAAAAGCTAAAGAGCTGTTCGACTTCCTCGAGGGAATCGCAAGAAACAATAAGGGAAAACCAGCAAAATGAGAGACCTTCTGTATGTCATATCCGACTCATCGGAAGGGGAAATGCAGAGAGAGATCAGAACCACCATCATCGTCTCAAGATAAATGGGTAAAGGGTAGCGAGGTGGAAAAACGAGCAGGAAAAGAGCTCGAGCACACGTCTAGTCCGGGGGATCAACCCACCATCTATCCTTCTCGATGGCCCTTTCAATTGGCGTGGGGGCTTCTTCAATCTAGATGACCGGAGCTGAGAACGATCGTCCAAACTGAGCAATTTGATGAGCCACTTGCTTGTTGCTTCTCGGAGAGAATTGAAAGGTAATTTTGTCGAAGTTTCTGGCACAAATTCGAATATCTTTAACAACCATACTGATCAAAGATCTGTCCTCCACCTGAGACTGAGTTTTTTTAATTACTGTGAGTGAGTCCCTTCAAAGTTAACTACTAGAATAACATCTAAAATCAAAGTTAACTACTAGACTAAGAAAATAACATGATTGAAAATGAAAGTGTAACTTGAGAATTTAGTTGTTATGTGTTGAAGTCGAGAGATCAATTTAAAAATTAACTTAGAATTTGAAAAATATGTAAAAATAATACGACGGCTATTTTGAAAGAAAATTAGAGCTTTTTATTTTATTTTTGAGTTAATCGACTATCGGCAATTATTTAGAAGTTGATTGTCGATCGCCGATGTTTTTTTTTGTTTTATTTCTTATGTTTTTAAGATTTTAGTTTTTTATTTTAATGAGAATTTCTACTTTTGTTGCACATTTCTCCTCTGCCTTTGTGACATTTTTTATTGTTGTGATTTCGTTTCATTTGTTGTTTTGACAAAATTTCAGCATGCCTTAGTGATCGCTTGATGCTCGCACAGGAATTTTCACGACGCTAATTTTTTATTATGATTCTGTCGGTGGTCATAAAAAGATAGATCCCTACTCGGTTGATGGTTATTTGCCGATGTAATCAGTTATGGGTAGCGGAGCAATCTGCCTGATAGTTTGGCTCGCTCACCATTCCTTTTTCATCCTATAATACGTCTCATTTGGACAGAGATAAAGAAATTCAAGAAGATTTATAAAATTTGACGCTATACTAATATCTATGTAAATATTTACTTTTCTTTATATTTTTAGGTTTTTGTATAAGATTTTGATAAATTAATCTCTATTATTCTCCGTTATAGAAGCATTGTATTTATAATATATTTTTTAATAAAATTCCGATATTATAAAAAAATATGTAAAAAAAATATAGTGATACTATAATAGCAAGCGGGTATCCAGTCCAAACCACTAACCCACCTTGAAATTTGAAACACCATAACTTTGATTCATTCACAAGCTCTTCTCTTCCATCTCCAGCTCCAGCTCCAGCTCCAGCTCCAGCTCCACTCTCTCCTTTCGGCAATGGAGAAGAAGAATTTCAAACCAAGTAAAAACCAAAATCCTGTCCCCATCTTCAACGCCCTGTGTTTTTTTCTCCTCCACCTTCCTCTAGCTCAGGGCTTGACTTTCCCGCCGGACATTACAGCTCTCAAAGCCTTCAAGGCCTCAATCAACCCAACTTCAATCCCTTCCTGGTCTTGTCTCGCTTCATGGGACTTCGCCACCGACCCTTGCGCCACCCCTCGCCGCACCCACTTCACCTGCGGCGTCACTTGCTCCCCTGACTCAACTCGTGTCACCCAAATCACTCTTGATCCTGCTGGTTATTCGCCAGCTCAGCCCACTCGTTTCCCAGCTCACCCAACTCACCAATCTTGATATTTTTTATAACAAATTCTTTGGCTCTATCCCTTCTTCCATGTCTTCTCTACCTAGTCTCCAGAGTCTGACTCTCAAATCCAACTCGTTCTCTGGTTCAATCCCCGACTCAGTTACGGCTCTCAAATCACTCGAGTCCTTGGACCTTTCACATAGTTCTCTTTACGGACCTTTGCTGAAAACCCTGAACTCTGTCTAGTTTGAGGAGACTCGATCTGAGTTACAACAGACTCACCGGTTTTCTACCTAAACTGCCGTATAACTTACTAGAGCTTGCTTTAAAGGGGAGTTCTTTATCCGGGTATATCTCGGAATCATCTTTCGATGGGTTAGCTCGGCTGGAGGTGGTTGAACTCAGTGAAAACTCGTTCACCGGGACACTCGGAGCATGGTTCTTTCTCTTACCGTCTTTGCAACAGGTGGATTTAGCCAATAACAGCTTCACACGCGTCTAGATCTCGAAGCCCCCCGATGGCAACAGCGACCTCGTGGCCGTCAATCTGGGGTTCAACAAAATCGAGGGAAACGCTCCCGCCAGCTTCGCTGACTACCCACTGCTGCCTCTTTGTCGTTGCGTTACAACCGCTTGCGTGGGTCCATCCCACTGGAGTACAGCAAGACGAAGTCGTTGCGACGGTTGTTTTTAGACGGGAATTTCTTGATCGGGAAGCCTCCGTCAGGTTTTTTCGCCGGAGAGAAGTCGGTTTCCGGTAGCTTGGGGGGACAATTGTCTGGAGGGGTGTCCAGGATCTTCTCAGTTATGCAGTCCATCGCAAAAATCTTACGCAGCTTGCAAGCAAGCTTATGGTGGAAAACCGAGGTCTTAGTGTCAGATTTGTCGGTCCATGTTCCTCATTATTATTATTTTTATCATAAATTCTCATTATTTTTAACTTATGGAGGGTTTATCATGTACAAATAGGTTAGTACACTCCTTCAGTCTCATTTATTGTATATTATTAATTTTTTACACAATTTTATAAATAAAAAATTTGTATAAGAATATGTAAGAAAGATAATATAAAATAATTATAACAATAATTTTATTCTTAAAAAAAATAATTTTATTTTAGTGGAAAATTAAAAAAAAGTATAAAAAAATGTGTCTTATAAAGGTTGTTGAATTTTTTAATAAGTGAAACAATTTTAAAACATAAAAAGAACATATTAAGTAGGACAGAAAAAATATTATTTATTACTATTTTAAACAAGAAAATTGTTTCTTTGGGGGAGAAGAAAGAGAGGAGGCGAAATATGATCGTCAATCAAGTTAAAACAAATCTAAAGCATTTTTTCTCTTTCAACATTTACGTTGTCTTCTTTCTAACAAAATTCTTACTTTTTTCTATCGTTTATTGTTAGCAGTCCTACATTCTCTCTTTCGGCAACTTAATCTTTTTATCGCTGTTAAGGATCTTTAAATCTTTTTTTATAGCGGCGATGGTGTTTGTCTTTTGTGGCAGTTCTCTTTATCTACAAGAATTGAGTTTTTAAAGAGAGACTTTCATCTTTCAACGATAATTTTTTAACCTTTGTTCGGATAAAATTTTGGCGTAACTTGAAGAAAAACGACATCTTTCTTCACTGTTGTTTTACTTTTCTTTTATTAATTTTCTTTTTTTTTTAGGTTTGTAGGTCTTTATTTTTTTCCCTCAGTTCTGATAATTTGAGCTTCTATCGTTTTTTCAGTGGCGGTCCATTTGCTTTTTCTGTCGAAGGTTGACTGTTGCTTTAGATCTCTGGCCTGACTTTTTTGTTTTTGTATTTTTTTATTGTCGAACTCTGATTTATGAGGTGATGATTGTCAATAGCGCATCCTGTTTATTTTTCTTATCGTTTCATGTTTCGACGACCACCGAAAGGATTTGAAGCGTTTAAATCATTGTTTCACTTTTCTTTCGACCTTGGAGACTCGTTCGCCTCTCCCTTATTGTTTGTGTTTTCTGTCTGTTGTGTTGCCTTTATGATTCTTCTTTGTGCTTTTATGTTCTTTTTGCTGAATTGTTTTGTATTTTTGTTTATTTTTTTCCTTGTATTTTTGGGTCTTGTATTGTTGTTCTTCTCTCTATCAATGAGGCTGGCTTGTTATATATATATATATAATTTAGGAAAAAACTTCGATGTAGGCCGTGTAAATTAAATAAACTTGTTAGATTTAATATTTAAAGTTTAAGTTTATGATTTAAATTTTAGAGGCTAGGTCGTAGGATTTAGAAGTTACGAGTTTAAGATTTA
Source organism: Hibiscus mutabilis (assembly GCA_019671005.1). Taxonomy (NCBI): domain Eukaryota; kingdom Viridiplantae; phylum Streptophyta; class Magnoliopsida; order Malvales; family Malvaceae; genus Hibiscus; species Hibiscus mutabilis. Next base: position 15,865,281 of record CM033748.1, read on the forward strand.
GATTTTAAGGTTTTAAGTTTTGTAATTTAGAATTTAGATTTTAAAGAATGTTGTGTAATATTTTTTATACGACTTGTGTATTAAAATATAATTCTATTATTTAATATGTTATTATGAATATTTTATTATTTTGTTTAGTTTACATAGCTGAAATATAAGATTATAGTATTTAGTTGGTGAAATATAAAATTATTTAAGAATAATTATATTGTATTATTATTGTAATAAATTTTGAATTTAAAATTAATTAAGTGTGCAATATGAATTAATTTAAATTAATTAGGATAAAATTATGAGAAATCTCGAGGCAACCAAAAAAGTATGGAATAACATAAAAAAAACTAGTGCTATTTGTATTTTTTGGAATATGAGTCGATAGATGAGATATGAAAAATTTTCGAGCTCCAGATTGGTCTTGGCCCTTCTCACCCCATATTATTATTTTTAATTTAAAAATAATAATATTATAATTATAATTTTATATTAATGTTAATATTCTTTTTAAATTAATTTATTTTAATTATATTTGGATCAAACTTATTTACATTATCAGAGATAATGTTCCAAAATAAAAGAATAATCTTCTATAATCTCCACTCTTGAATTTTGTGCATCAATAATCATAAAAGTAAAATATCAATTTATATTAAATTAAAATAAAAAATTAAATCTTAAATTCTAGGCCAGGTATAAAAGAGCCCTTGATCTGTTGAAAAATATAATCAAGCCTATGAATGTTTTTTTTTTTTACACTTAATTAAGTTTTTAAACTGAAAAATTGAATCAATTAAGTTTTTTGATTAATTTTAATCAATAAATTTTAACAGTTTTTTTGGATCTATTAGTACAGTGTATCGTATCACAACACTTTTACTTGATATTTTTATTTTACTTTATTAATTTTTTAAAGTTCTAACAGTTCTAAAAAATTTATAGTAAAATTTATAAAAAATTTGAAAAATCTTTATATAATAAAACTGTAATGTTTATGTGTCAGTAATATTTAAAAAATATTAAAATTTAATAATTAAAATTAATTAAATAACTTAATTAATTTAATTTTTTAATTCAATTATTTTAATTAGGTGCAAAAAAATGCAATATCTTTTAAGTTAATTTTTTTTAAAGTTCAAAGACATGTTAGACTATTAAGTCTAAATTCTAAATAAAAAATAATTTAAAAATAGTTTAGCTATTAGTGACAAGAGGCTATATAGATTACTGACAGAACTGTCAGAGATATATTGTTTGGTGAGTAATTTAAATATTTGAGCTTTTATATATATAAAATAGAAAGCATTAGCTTTTAGATTGCCAATTATGCATTTCTGATGACTTATGAATGAAGCATCATGAAAAGGGATGAAATTTTACAGCTTGGGATGAGTGTTTTAGATTCTTTCAAAAGTAATAAAGTTATTACCTTTTTTTCTTCTTAGCTTTTTACATAAATAATATCATAAAAAATTAGCATTCATTGTCGATTAATTATTGAAGACTTAATAGTTTAAAAATGTTTAAATCAAAAAACAACCCTTAAACTATTTTTTTTGCCTTTAAATTATGATTTGGATAAAATAAGCCATTAAATTAGTATTTTTAGGCAAAATAAACCCTTAAACTATTATTTTTGGTCACTTTAAGTCCCTAATCTATTTTTTGGTTAAAATAAGTACCTAAACTTTGTCATTTTTCTTCTTTTAGTCCCCAAAACTAGGGGTGTTCAAATCCGGGTACTTGAAATACCGGGTACCCAGATCTTCGGGTAGTAGAAAATGCAGCCCGTGTCCCGACCCGAGTTTTGCGGGTACCCGAAAATTTAGGTATTTGGGTACCCGAATATAAATATATATATATATTATTAATTTAATATAAAAATATGTATTTATCAGCTTAATATAAAAATATGTATTTATTAAATATAAAAATTTAAGATTTTCTATTAGTTTAATATTTATTAGTTTAATATAAAGATTTTTTATTAGTTTAATATAAAAATATGTATATTAAATATAAAAATATTAATTTTAAATATAAAAATATGTATATCAAATATAAAAATATTTTTTATTAGTTTAATATAAAAATATGTATTTATTAAATATAAAAATATAAGAATATTTTATTAGTTTAATATAAAGATTTTTTATTAGTTTAATATAAAAATATGTCTATTAAATATAAAAAACATTATTTTTAAATATATTCGGGTACCCGGTTGTAACCAGGTAATTAAAAATTCTTAATTTTGTGACTCGGGTAAAAAAGTTATGGGTAAATACCCGGTTATTTATGTTCGAATAATCGGGTCGGATCGGGTATTTTTGAACACCCCTACCCAAAACTATCAATTGGTCAAAAAATCTTTGTGATGTGTCAACATCGTATTAGTCAAAATAATTTTCTTTTGACTTAAATAACTATCGGACTCAAAATGACCAGAAATGATAGTTTAGGGGCTTATTTTGATATATGATATTTTAAAATTTAAAAAGAACATAAATATTTATATATGTTAGAAAAGCCTATAAAATGATATTTTTGTAATCATGGACTTAAAGTGACCAAAAATGATAGTTTAAGGGCTTATTTTGCCCAAACCATAGTTTAGGAACTTAAAGTGACCAAAATGATAGTTTAAGGGCCTATTTTGCCCAAATCATAGTTTAAGGGCCAAAAGCAGAAAAAAAAAAAGCATAGTTTAAGTCTGTTTTTTAGTTTAAGCCTTTAAAAAACTCTAAACTTTTTATAAGAGTTTAATTCAACCTTTTATTTTTATCAATTAAACTCTTATATTAAAAATTAAATTAATTAATTTCTCAAATTACAAAATTGTATTAATTATTTTTTACCACAAATTAAATTAATAATTTGAGATGATCTACCATATGACATTTTTAGAGTTTTAAAATTTTATTTTAAAAAACACTAAAAATTTAAAAATATATATTTTAAAGGGAAATTATAGATCGAGCGACACACACCGGTGAACACTACTAACACAGTACACCACAATTTACCACTAAAATTTTAACGACTCTTAAATTATTATTAAAAATCTTAAAGATTGAACATATAATTAAAATTAATTTAAAAAATTAATTTAATAAACCATTTAGATTTATTTTATAATAGTTTTAAATTAAAATATAAATCAAATCTTTCATCATCCACAAACCTTACCTTCAACCCTAAACTTTTTTTGTTATAATCTTCACCGTCGCACTCGTCATTGTCGTCGTTGGTGTCATTGACACTTCTCTATTGGTGAACTTGCATGATAACAATTTACAGACACAGTTCAACATAACCCAACACCGATAGTGAGATTTCTACCTGCGATCTTGCACAATAACCCTCTTTGATTTCGCTACTCGCTAAACAGGTCAACGTGTAGATATACCGGTGAAAATCTGCAAGGTTTCCATGCTTCTAAGTTAATATTGGTGATTAAGTTGGAAGAATGACATGTTGGAAATTCATGTTTTAAGATTTATTTATATTGGAAATGAGGTTGAGATGTTGTTTCTATGCTTAAAAGTGATGAAATTTCTATGGTATATGGTTTAGGGACCATTCGGCAATTAAAGAAAATTAGGGGAGATATTGCAAAAAAGTTTAGAGATGAAAATAGTTTGAATGATGTTCTTTATTATTGATTATGTAATTGAAGTTAATTTAGAGTGTTGGAATGGTTAAAGAGTGATAAATATTAGAATTATGAAATTTGCCTAGAATTTATTTTTTGGAAGTAAGTTTGGAAATTCACCATAAATTCTACAAAAATAATTAGAAAGTGATCCTTATATCATTGTATTCATGGTTCCGTCTAGTTTCTTTTAAAACAAACGGTGACTAATTTCGATTTGTATATCAAAAGATATGAATTTTTAAGTGATGAAAGGTCAGAAAACATAGTACTAGTCTGCTCCGAAATTTAGCACTGTAATTGACTTTGAAATTTCGTCATAAATCGTACGAGTTGAATTGGGCTATTAAATTATATGGTTGAAAATCTTATCGAATCTAGTTTCTTTTAGAACAAACAGAATCGAATTCTGAGTTATAGATTATTTTATAGAAATAAATATTTGAAGGTAGCGCAAGCTGTCAGAAAATGGAATGTGAAACATTTTGTATTTAAATGTTAGTCAGCAAGCTCGGAAGAATTAATGGAAGTTCAAATTGGTCACAAAGGACCATAATGAGTTGTTGAACAGTACAAGGAAGAAAGAAAATATTTGGAAATTTTATATTCAAGTGATTATATTAGAAAGCATGTTTAAGGTATTGTTAGATTTGAATTTAACAAATATTTTATTGTATTCATGTGATTAATGAAGTCAAGTTCGAATCAAAGAAGGTTCGAGGTACTATGAAAGAAAGGATCGAACTAGAACTTAGTGTTAAGTGGCCTAGGTGAGTGCAATTGTATACATATCATGACACATTGATGTTTTATATTCATTGGGATGGCTTGCGATGAGCCTACCCAAATTTTATTGTCATTATATTTATGTCATAGAGCATATGATTGACATGTTTTAAATATGTCAAAAGTTGATTATAAATGCATGGTTCACTAGTTATATATAATATTATATTATGAATGTTATTTCGGGTATGAACTACCCTATGTTAAATTATGTTGATATACATTGCCATTGATGAAATAAACATGGAAAATATGCCCAAGTAAGTCATAGAGGGACAAGGTATAGTTGGCATACCATAGAGTCCAACGGTTTAGCACTTTGTGCGGGCACTATAGTGTATATAAAAGACACTTAGTGCATATGGTTAGCACGACCTTATGTCTATTACGGTTAGCACGACCTTATGTGCGGATAAGGACGACCTTATGTCTATTACGGTTAGCACGACCCTATGTGTAGTTTTGACTCGCGTACTCAGGGTCCTCATAGGCTTATATTTGGGCTATGGTTTATGGTTAATAAATAATAAACAAGTGAATAAGCTTATGAGCTTTTGGAATAAAGGGCAAGTATATTGGTAAGAAATTTATATGTGATTTATATCATGTTAATATATGAATAACATGATGGATTTACATGTCTAGTGATCATGATGCATTTATGCGTATAAGGCATATTATGACAAATAAACAAGTATGAAAGTCTTATGACATTATGATGTAGTAAATCATTACTAATGCAATGTGAAAGTTGATGCTTTGGCATTTATATCATGTTATATAAACATAGCCATGAAGTCGAATAAAGTTTAAATTATTGTTATTAACTTCCTTTATTGTCTCTCTAAGTTCGTACTTAGCGTGTGTTTGATTATGCACACATAGGTAAATCAAGATGAGAGTGAGAAGAGCATTGCATCAATATTGGAAAGCTAAATATGTAATCACAGTAATGACATCCTAATTGAAGTTTGATTATTATAGTGGCATACATACTTGCTAAACCTATTTGAGTTGTGATTGGCCATTAAAGTTCGTTATGGTTTCATGATAATTGGCGTTTTTGGAAAGATTTAAAGTTAAGAGTAACCTCAGGTGATGAGTTGCATGCTAAGATAATTGAGAGCATGTATGTTTTATGATAGTCAATTGTTCTCTATAAGCATACATAACATTTGAATACATTTAAAAAGTAAATTAGGATAAGTTAGAAATATAAAACTGCAAGAATGTGCAATTTGGGACAGGGTGTACCAGTACTCAAGATTTGGGTTCAAAATTATCAAAACTTGAATTTTGTTTCAAATATCATAAATATTTAAGGATAGTAAAGTTGTAACATTCTTGATTCGTATTCATCGTATGGACACGAAAAGGGGTGTTTCATTGCAAAACTTATATCAAAAGAAAGAGAATTCCATAGAGATAAAAATTTATTTCATGACTTAATCCAAAAATACACTAAATCAAGATCAAAAATTGAATTGAATTTTTTTCTTACATATCTTGGAGACTCACTGCAATGGAGGAGAAAATGAGCTAAAATCCACACTTTTCTATTTTTTTAATTCATGCCAAATGGCATTATTTAACCATATTTTATAATAAATATCTCCTTAATAGTCAAATGACTATTTTACCCTTAACATCCAATGCTTCTCATCTTGCCACATGTCATCATCCTTCATCCAATGGCCTAGATTTAATCTTGAGTTAGTAGTTACCATCTTTGCCCTTATAATTTTCCAAAATTACGATATTGCCATTTTTTATCCAATGACTCATATTTAACATGGAAAATCAACTTAAATCCATGGGTTCATATTCTTCCAACAGAAAGAAAATGTCTTAGACATGTAAAATGACATAATTAAACTTGCCTTATCATCATTCAAAATATCCTAGATATTTGATTTGATCCGATTATCCGAATATTTTTCTGAACTTTATCGCTTTTTATCCATTAATACAAACTCCGTACAAAAAATTGGATAACACGGAAACGTCATTCTTGGAGGTAAACTATTCATTTACGGGGTTAAGATACACAACTTTTGAAAATTACACTTTGGTCCCCAAACTTTTCCAAACTTTATACTTTAGCCACAAAACTTTCAAAATTTACATTTTGGTCACTAGCCAAAATTAGGATATTACAATTCTCCCCCTTAAAAAAAATTCTTTCTCGAATTTTTAATACGTATCTGGTTCAAAAAGGTGAGGAAACTGCTTTCTCATATTTTTTTCTCTTTCCCAAGTCATTTTTTCGACTTCATGATTTCGCCAAAGAACTTTAACAAGCGAGGTCATCTTATTTCTTAGTTCTTTGACTCCATGTTTCAGTATCTTTATCGATTCTTCTTCATAAATCAAATATGGTTGGATCTCTATTTCTTCCGGGGTAATGATATGTAAATGATCTGATCGATACTTCTTGAGCATCGATACATGAAATATATTGTGAATCTTGTCCATTTTTGGAGGTAAGGCTAGCTAATAAGCCACCAGACCAACTCTTTTCACAATCTTATATGGCACAATAAATCTCAAACTCAGCTTCCCTTTTTGTCCAAACCATAACACCTTCTTCCAAAGTGAAACTTTTACGGAATACTTTATCCTTAACTTCATATTAAATATCTTTTCTTTCAAAATCAGCAGATACTATCAATCATTCTAAAGCAATTCTAGACTGCTTCGAACCTTTCTTACTTTATTTTTCACATCCTGAAATAAATCAGATTCAAACACATTTTAGTTCTCTTTCTAACTCAATAACATCGGGGATATAAATTACCCATTGGTAATATGAACATCCTTTAGACTTAACATCGAAATCTTTAATTTTTCCTTTTCACGTTACTGAATTCTTTCCAGGCATATCTTATCTTTCATCTGTAAATCTTTGATTCGGTTTGTCAAAGTAGATTGAAGCTGAAGCTGTGTAATCAATATACTATTTCCAAAGGTAATTGGGCAATTAATGTTTATAAGCCAAATAATGACTATTGGCTAAATACATCAATTACTACTTTAGCCTTATTACATCAATACACATCCCAACCTATTATGGGACGTATTATTGAATAAGGTAGAATCCTTACTAGATTCATACTGCACTAATACTAATGCTACTATCAAATCTTATCTACGAGTAATAATATAATCGTAATTTAATCTTAGAGGAATATTATTGCTTCTTTTGACTAACATCACCGGAGCTTTCTAAGGTGATATACTGGGTCGTATAAAACCTCAATCTAATGACTCTTGCAACTAGACCTTTAGCTTTCTCAATCTAGTAAGAGCTATTATGTAGGGTGCAATCGATATAGGTCCAATATTGGATTAAAATCCAATCCTAAACTGAGCCTCTCGATTAAGCGTCAAGCCTGACAGCTCTTTTTGGGCAACCCATTTAAAAATCACAAACAATAGGAATGCTCTCCCAGCTTACCCTTGATGCTTGATATCCATAGCATAAGTTAAATAATTTTCACATTGGTAACAAATTCCAATAAAAACTCTACATGCTCATGCATGCCAATTATAACAACACTCACATGATTGGTTTTGCGGTTTTCTTGAATCTCCAATATTAATTATAAATGTCAGAGAGTCCTTAATTTTTCTTGTCTCGATCTCTTAGTGAAACTATGTAATAAATTCAGTTTGATATCTTTGTCGGAAATCCTCACCACTTTTAGAAGTGATGAAATAAATAACGATTCAATATTCCTCTTTACGAGCTGTGACCTTTGTTTAGATATTTTCTCATTCTGAACCCATTGCATTGCATTTGGCATAATTTAATGCTTAATGGAATTTTGAAATATATAGGGCATTCAGTACTTCTTTGTACCTGACCTCTAGCCCTCTATGAGCTGTCATAACATGCTCTCCTTCTGTCTGTAGGAAGTAGTTTAGAAGCCAATCAGCTCAGTTTATTAAACTTGCACTCATACCCGTAAATAATCCAATTGCCCTAATTAAGATGCAAGAAACTCCGTTGCATCTCTAAGATAAACTTTGTTGTGGAACTCTCAAAGAAAGAATTTCTAGTTAATAGACTTTTGAGTATGTAGCGTAACATTACTTTATCAAATACGAGTCTAATCCTTTCAGATGAGATAATACCTTTGTTTAGTCTCCTTTGATCATCAATACAAAGTTCCTTTAACATGACTTTTATATCATTAAACCATAGATTAACAATCTGTAACATCCCTTTCCCATATTTATCACCAAATATGAGTCAGTGATGTTACTAACAAAGATTAAACCCTTATATTTTCTTAATATAGAAAAATTGACAGCCTGCACCGCCTTTACTTAAAAATTTATAAAAACAAATTATAGACATGGAAAATTAGTTCCGAAATTTTCTAATTAAGCTAGATTCATTAAGCTTTCTAACCATATAAATTATTAGCCTAAATTAATTACAAAAAAATTCAAATAAATCCTTCGATTCACGTCACAGCCCAGAATTTCAAAAATTCTGCTACCCTGTTTTCTGACCTTCCATCGAATAAAAATTAATAACTTTTTACATACCACTCAAAATCAGTCACTGTTAATTTTTTAAGAAACTAGACAAAAATTTTAGTTCATACATATAAGATTCACTGTCTAATTCCAATTGTGGAATTTATGCTAATTTTTCGAACACACTGCTTTTGCATACATTTCAGCGCAGATTTTTAAACTTTCTATCTTAGAATCCATATTTAATAAAAACTTAGTCCATTACCATTTATAACCACAATAGGACTTACTAGGTTCATCATCCATATTCAACAACTATTAAACCACCATATTTAGTGATAAGTTATTACAACCCCACTAATTATACATGCCATCTAGTACATTTCCAAAAGAAAGGATGGATGTCATTACATTACTATGAGTATGGAGATATACCTCCCAAAATATGAAAGTGATGCTCGGCTACTCTTCACTCGAAGCTCCTTTAAAACCTATGCATGAAAGTCATCATACGCTAGGCATAGACTTAGTGAGGCAACAACATTTAATTCAAATGCAATTTAACATAGATGTCAGTATATTATAGTGACAATGCATATGATCACCTCCCATTTTATGCATTTTAACATATATGACATGATATATATATAGTAACATATTACATGGTAATAACCTTGATTCTTACTAATACCGTTGCCATATTCATCATCGAGCTTTCAAGCCTTTTTAACCTGTTTTTCAATTCATTTAGCCTAAGTATTGAATTAAGGAAATTTTTGGTGCGTGAGTCACCCCCTATACTTACTTGAGTATAGTATATTGGTGCACTTTACTAGAAGTGCTTAACACCGAAGTGTTTTTGTATACTTACCGGAGTATACAATTATTAATTATTTTGCACTTTACCTGAAGTGCTTATAATATATTGCACTCTATCGGGAGTGCTAAAATGTTTATACAACTATTTATGACTCTATGGATATCCAACTATAATTTTAATTTCCTATCTCATACTTTGGGCTTTATATCAAATCATAATCTCATACATGGCAACATATATACATATTATGCAATTCATACGTAAAATAACATTCCATGGATAAGTAGTGATCCATGCATGTATTCTCAATTCTAGACATATTTTTAACATGTCAATTATATAATGAATGACATAAAAATCATGCTATGCATGCATTGCACTCACCTTGACACTTTCAAAGTTATAATTTATACTAGTCTCACTAAGCTCGATTGCACTTTCTAATTTCTTTCTTCACTCGTTTGTACTCAAACTCGATTGTATCTGTTGTACATTAAATACATGACACAAGCAACTATAAGTACATGTCCAACCTTTACTAATACATGTACATACCAATATGGAAAAATTAATATTTTCAACCAAGTACTTCTTTGTAACCACCATTCTCCCAATGCTTTAATCTCATCTCAAGTTACACATTACAACCAATAGTTTGATAATCTCCCTTTAAACCCTAAATTCTTTCTCTTAGGGTTTATAAACTAAAATTTGGAAACTTCCACATTTCATCTCCATTTTCAAAAATATTAAAACCAAAATGATCATTGTATCATAGCAAACAACATACACATGCTTCTTGAATATTTTCCATTTTTTCACTTATTTCACCCAATTTACACAATTCACAAATTGGTCCTAAAATGATGTTTTCTTCAACCCAACAACATAATTCAACTTATAAAACATCATTCTAATCAAATCCATCATCAAAATAATTTTTACAAAATTTCCCCTAATATTCTTCATTTTGCCGAAATGGTCGCTATAGGTTTTCCAAGAAGTTTCCATATTTTCAAGCATCTAAACAACACTACAACGCCATTTCCAACTTGATTAAGCCTTAAAACATGAAATATTAACATGTTCTTCAACCACCCTAATCATCAAACTCAACTTAGAAACATGGAAACTAATCAAAACTTATGTCAAAAGATAGAGAATTCCAAGGAGATCAATTTCTTATTTCATGTCTCTAACCAAAAACCAAGTAAATCAAGCCAAAAATTGAATTGAAATTTTCTTACCTAGTCCCCTTGAGGTTTTGGCAGCCTTGGAGAAAGATGAACACAATTCCAACTTTTTTTCTTTCTTTGATTAATGCCAAATGTCTTTAAATTTGGCTATATAATAATAAAAATCTCTAAAATAGTCAAGTGACTATCTATTTTACCCCTTAGATATAACCAATTACAAGCCAACACCTATGTCTTATCCTCTTCCATAAACAATTTTTATTAAAAAGTATAGGTGAAATGTCTAAAATGCCATTAATGAAATAATTTATTTTCAAAAATGCCATTCCATCACCTATACATAATACTGAATAGAATCGAATCTAGACTAATTTAAAAACAATTCAAAACTTCGATGCTATGCTCTTCGGGTCTTTTTAAGTCTTCCTTCAAATTTTCATAAAATTCTGAGCTCATACGATTACCCGAATTACACTTAAACTTTAACCGTAATTTCCAATAATAGAAACATCATATCAAACCATAATTTTTATATTCGATCCACACCCTTAGATGATCTATCTATTTATGGAATAAAAACAATTATTAGGAAAATTACCATGTTGGTCCTTGAACTTTTCTCAACTTTTCACTTTTGTCACCAAACTTTAAAAACTTTACATTTTAGTCACTGAACTAAAACCACTAACTTTTGATTCTTTACGTTTTGGTCACTAATCAAATAATGGGATATTACAATTCTCTCCCCCTAAAAAATTCGTCCTCGAATTTTTAGAACGTACCTAGATTAAACAAATGCGGGTACTGTTCTTTCATTCGTTCTTCAGTTTCCCATGTTGCTTCTTCCACTTTGTGGTTTTTCCAAAGCACCTTAACCAATGGAATCGATTTGTTCCTCAATTTCTTCACCCCATGAGCTAAAATTTTTATTGGTTCTTTTTCAAATGTCAAATCAGGTTGTATCTCAACTTCCGCAGGTGAAATGACATGAGAAGGATCCGACCTATATTTGTGAAGCATCGATACACGAAAAACATCATGAATCGTGCTCATTTCTGGTGGTAAAGCCAATTGATACTCCACCGGTCCAACTCTTTTCAAGATTTCATACGGACCAATAAATCTGGGACTAAGCTTCCCTTTTCTTTCGAATCTCATTAATTTCTTCCATGGTGAAACTTTCAAAAATACATTGTCTCCTACCTAATACTCAATATCTTTTCTTTTTAAATTCGAATAAGCCTTTTGTCTATCAGAAGCTGCCCTTAGATTATCTCGAATTATCTTTACTTTTTCTTCAACTTCTTGAATCAAGTCAGACCCGATAATCTCGTGGTCTTCTAACTCAAACCAATTTAACAGTGTCCGGCATTTTCTTCCATATAAAGCTTCATACAGTGCCATTTTAATACTTGACTGATAACTGTTGTTATACACAAATTCAGCCAATGGTAAGTAATTTTCCCACAAACCTGCAAACTCAATGAAGCACGCTCTTAGCATATCTTCCAAATTTTGAATTGTCCTCTTTGATTGTCCATCAGTTTGTGGGTGGAAGGCAGTACTAAAATGCAATCGAGTAACCAATGCTTCATGTAGTGCTTTCCAGAACCTAGAAGTAAACCTGGGATCTCTGTCAGACACAATGGAAATAGGAACTCCATGTAATCTAACAATCTCCCGAATATACAACTCTGCATATTTATTCAAAGAGAAATCTGTTCTGACGGGCAGGAAATATGTTGATTTGGTTAATCGATCCACGATCACCCAGATTGAGTCTTTCCTACTTGGAGTCAATGGTAATCCGGTTACAAAGTCCATAGTCACTTTTTCCCATTTCCATTATGGAATAGCAATTGGTTGAAGTAACCCTGATGGCACTTGATGTTCTGTTTTAACTTGCTGACAAGTTAAGCATTTAGACATGAATTCTGTTATAGCTCTTTTTATTCCTGGCCACCAAAAACGGCTCTTCAAATCTTGATACATTTTATTTCCTCTCGGGTGCATCGTTAAAGGACTATAATATGCTTTTGTAAGAATTTCCTTTTTCAATTCATCATCTTCAGGAATATAAGCACGTCCTTTATAATATAAACATCCATTGGACTTTACCTCGAAGTCTAAAGATTCCCCATTTCAATTTCCTTCTTTTTTTCTAAACAATTTTCATTTTTTCCTATGATTCTTTTATTTTGTCTATCAAAGTAGACCTGATGTTCAGCTCAACAAGTAAAGCACCATAATCCAATATTGATAATTGAGCATTCGATATCCGCAGGGCTAAAAACATCTTTCGGCTAAGTGCGTCTGCCACCAAATTAGCCTTTCCCGGGTGATAATCAATAATTGCATTATAATTCTTAATTAGCTCAATCCATCGCCTTTGTCTTAGATTCACCTCCTTCTGTGTTAAAAGATATTTTAGGCTTTTGTGGTCTCTGTATATATAACATCTTTCACCATATAAGTAGTGGCGCCAAAATTTTAAAGCAAAGACAACCGCACCTAATTCCAAATCGTGAGTAGGATAATTCCTCTCATGAGTTTTAAGCTGCCTAGAAGCATAAGCCACCATTTTCTCATCTTGCATAAGTACACAACCCAAGCCATTATGTGATGCATCACTATACACCACAAAATTCTTACCCGATTCAGGCTAAACTAACACCGGAGCTTCTGTCAAGACTTTCTTCAATCTTTCAAAACTTTCTTGACATTCTTTAGTCCATATAAAAGGTACATTCTTTCTGAGCATTTTGGTAATAGGTGCAGCAATCATTGAGAAATCTTTCAGGAACCAACGGTAATATCATGCCAATCCGAGAAAACTTCTAACCTCTGCAACATTTTTAGGAGGTTTCTACTCCATGATAGCTTGAATTTTCTGAGGATCAACCTGAATTGCTTCAGCCGATACTATATGTCCAAGAAATGTCACCTCAGAAAGCCAAAACTCACATTTAGATAATTTGGCGTATAATTTCTCCTCCCTCAAAATCTGAAGAACTATTCTGAGATGAACATCATGATCCTCATTGGTTTTAGAATAAACCATGATATCGTTTATGAATACCACTGCAAACGGGTCCAGGTATGGCTGAAAAATTCAGTTCATCAAATCCATAAATGTTGTTGGGGCATTAGTTAATCCAAACGGCATCACCACGAATTCATAATGACCATATCGAGTCCTGAAAGCCGTCTTTGGAATATCGTACTCTTTAATCCTTAATTGATGATAGCCCGATCAAATATCAATCTTAGAGAACACTGCTAACCTATTTAATTAATCAAATAGATCATCAATTCTTGGCAATGGATATTTATTCTTGATCTTCACTTTATTAAGTTGACGATAATCGATACACAATCTCATCGATCTATCTTTCTTCTTTACAAATAATATAGGTGCTCCCCATGGTGATATGCTTGGTATAAAAAACCTCGATTTTACAATTCTTGCAGCTGTGACTTGAGCTCCCGGAGTTTAGCAGGTGCCATACGATACGGTGCCATCGATATGGGTTTTGTACCCGGTAACACATCAATTCCAAATTCTACCTCTCTATTTGGAGGTAGTCCCTGTAATTCTAGGAATACATCTGGAAATTCTTGCACCATAGGTATATCTTCTATTTTTACTCCCTTCTTCAAAGTATCAATTTCGGGAGTTGTATCTATTTCACAACCATCCATCAACATTTCATTCACAACAACAGCCGAAATAACATCACTACGATGATTCGGCTTCTCCCCCACAAATATTATTCGTGATCCATTTGGTGCCTTTAAAATTAATCTTTTTAATTAGCACTCCACCACAGCATCATATATAAATAACCAATCCATCCCCAATATTATTTCGAACTCACAAAATGGTAATTCCATAATGTCAACGAGGAAATCTACATTTTGAATTTTAATAGGACACTAACGGGAAATCCTCTTAACCTTAGCACTCTGGTCTAACGAATTGGTTGCTACCACCTTACTCTTAATTAGTTCTACTGGAATGTTTCTTTCTAGTATGATTCTAGAACTAATATATGAATGAGTGGAACCAGGATCAATTAGTGCAAAAATAGGTCTATTTAAGAGTTCAAGCATCTATGATATCACATCAGGATCATCTTTACTCTTTGTGGTCTTGATATTATATACACGAGCAGGAGCTTTGCCTTTTAGATTTGATGCAACTTCCGATGCACCTTGATAGGAATTCCACCCTCGGTTCCCTTTATTTCTTTGAGAAATAGCCATCGATTGATTCTCATGTAATTCTGGACATGCTCGTTTGAAATGACTCGGCTTTCCACATTGATAGCACACTGTATCCGGTGTATACCAACATCGATCATGATGTCTTCTTCCACAAGTCTTGCATTCAGGTCTATTCCAAAGTCCATCACCTTTACTTTCACTAGTTTTATTGTGGACTTGCTTGGATTTACCCGTAGAAAAATTTTTCTTTACGGACGACATCGACCCAACTGATCCTTACTGCTAAAAACCTTTACCCCGTTTAGACCAGGGTAAAACACTGGGCTTCCAGGTAGCTTAATTGACTGTGTTTTCTTCTCAGAAGCTTCTTCTTGTTCCACTCTTTCCATTTCTTTAGCTCGGTTAACCACCACTTGAAATTAAGACAAATTAAGAGCAACCAAGACTTTCTTATACTCCGGATCTAGGCCTCCCACAAATTTATTAACTCTGTGCTTCTCAGTCGGAATAAGCTCTATAGCAAACCGGCTAAGCTTATTAAACTCACACTCATACTCATATATCGATCTGCCTGCTTGCTTTAGATTCATAAACCGAGTCCTCATATCCTCGATAAAAACATCACCAATGTACTTGTTCTGGAACTCTTTTAAAAATAATTCCCAAGTAACTCGTTCCCGAGGAATCTGATCAGTAATGGTGATCCACCAAATTCGAGCAGGCCCCATCAGAAGTGATGTTACACCTTTCAGTCTTCCTTGATCATCACATCAGATAGAGTCCAACATAATTTTAATATCATTTAGCTAAAAGTCCGCAGATTTCGGATCAACATCAGAATCACCTTGAAATTCTGATGCCTTCAACTTCCTCAACTCCCTTGGCACCGATACTGGTTTCAGTCTATTTAAGATATCATCTAATGCCTGCAGGAACAATCCACGATCCTGAACCGGCATGTTTTGATGTCTTTGTGCATGTGCCTGACCTTGATAATGCTCTTGAGGTACATTATAATTTACCTTGTTACTTCTACTCTGCACAGGAACCTCTTGTTCCAACGCATGTCTAGAACCCTGATGGTCCGACATTTGAACAAAACACATTTTCAACAAGTTTCTTAATATAGAGTAGCATTACTAATTATAGAGCATCAGAGTATCTGTACATAATCATTAGTAATTGTGACATCCTAGTGGCACGTATGCAATTCCCACTCATTTTTAAATTCAATTTCTATCCAGAATCGACTAAACATGAGGTTCTGAATAAATGTAACATCCTTTTCCCATATTTATCACCAAATACGAGTCAGTCATGTTACTAACAAAGATTAAACCCTTATATTTTCTTAATATAGAAAAATTGGCAGCCTGCACCGCCTTTACTTAAAAATTTATAAAAAAAATTATAGACATCCAAAATTCGTTCCGAAATTTTCTAATTAAACTAGATTCAATAAGATTTCTAACCATATAAATTATTAGCCTAAATTCATTACACAAAAATTCAAATAAATCTTTAGATTCACATCACATCCCAGAATTTCAAAAATTTTGCTATCCTGTTTTCTGACCTTCCGTCGAATAAAAATTCATAACTTTTTACATACCACTCGAAATCAGTCACCTTTAATTTTTTAATAAACTAAACAAAATTTTTAGTTCATACATATAAGATTCACCGTCTAATTCCAATTGTGGAATTTATGCTGATTTTTCGAACACACTGCTTTTGCATACATTTCTGGGCAGATTTTTAAACTTTCTATCTTAGAATCCATATTTACTAAAAACTTAGTCCATTACCATTTATAACCATAATAGGACTTACTAGGTTCATCATCCATATTCAAAAACTATTAAACAACCATATTTAGTGATAAGTTATTACAACCCCACTAATTATACATGTCATCTAGTACATTTCCAAAAGAAAGGATGGATGTCATTACATTACTACGAGTATGAAGATATACCTCCCAAAATATGAAAGTGATGCTCGTCTACTCTTCACTCGAAGCTCCTTTAAAACCTACGCATTAAATTCATCAACGCTAAGCATATACTTAGTGAGGCAACAACATTTAATTCAAATGCAATTTAACATAGGCATCAATATATTATAGTGACAATGCATATGATCACCTCCTATTTTATGCATTTTAACATATATGACATGATATATATAGTAACATATTACATGGTAATAACCTTGATTCTTACCAATATCGTAGCCATATTCATCATCGAGCTTTCAAGCCTTTTTAACCTACTTTTCAATTCATTTAGCCCAAGTATTAAATTAAGGAAATTTTTGGTACACGAGTTATCCCCCATGTACTTACTTAAGTATAGTATATTTGGTGCACTTTACTGGAAGTGCTTAACACCGAAGTGTTTTTGTATACTTACCGGAGTATACAATTATTAATTATTTTTCACTTTACCTAAAGTGCTTATAATAATTGCACTCTACCGGTAGTGCTAAAATGTTTATACAGCTGTTTATGACTCTATGGATATCCAACTATACTTTTAATTTCCTATCTCATACTTTGGGCTTTATATCAATCATAATCTCATACATGGCAACATATATACATATTAAGCAATTCATACGTAAAATTATATTCCATGGATAAGTAGTGATCCATGCATGTATTCTCAATTCTGGACATATTTTTAACATGTCAATTATATAATGAATGACATAAAAATCATGCTATGCATGCATTGCACTCACCTTGACACTTTCAAAGTTATAATTTATACTAGTCCCACTAAGCTCGATTGCACTTTCTAACTTCTTTCTTCACTCGTTTGTACGCGAACTCGATTGTTATCTATTGTACATTAAATACATGACACAAGCAACCTTAAGTACATGTCCAACCTTCACTAATACATGTACATACCAATATGGAAAAATTAATATTTTCAACCAAGTACTTCTTTGTAACCACCATGCTCTCAATACTTTAATCTCATCTCAAGTTACACATTACAACCAATAGTTTGATAATCTCCCTTTAAACCCTAAATTCTTTCTCTTAGGGTTTATAAACTAAAATTTGGAAACTTCTACATTTCATCTCCATTTTCAAAAATATTAACACCAAAATGATTATTGTATCATAGCAAACAACATACCCATGCTTCTTGAATATTTTCCAATTTTTCACTTATTTCACCCAATTTACACAATTCACAAATTGGTCCTAAAATGATGTTTTCTTCAACCCAACAACATAATTCAACTTAGAAAACATCATTCTAATCAAATCCATCATCAAAATAATTTTTACAAAATTTCCCCTAATATTCTTCATTTTTTCGAAATGGTCCCTATAGGTTTTCCAAGAAGTTTTCAACTTTTCAATCATCTAAACAACACTACAACACCATTTCCAACTTGATTAAGCCTTAAAACATGAAATCTTAACATGTTCTTCAACCACCCTAATCATTAAACTCAACTTAGGGACATGGAAACTAATCAAAACTTATGTCAAAAGATAGAGAATTCCAAGGAGGTCAATTTCTTATTTCATGTCTCTAACCAAAAACCAAGTAAATCAAGCCAAAATTTGAATTGAAATTTTCTTACCTAGTCCCCTTGAGGTTTCGACAGCCTTGGAGAAAGATGAACACAATTCCAACTTTTTTTTTCTTTCTTTGTTTAATGCCAAATGTCTTTAAATTTGGCTATATAATAATAAAAATCTCTAAAATAGTCAAATGACTATTTTACCCCTTAGATATAACCAATTACAATCCAATACCTATGTCTTATCCTCTTCCATAAACAATTTTTATTAAAAAGTATAGGTGAAATGTCTAAAATGTCATTAATGAAATAATTTATTTTCAAAAATGCCATTCCATCACCTATACATAATACTGAATAGAATCGAATCTAGACTGATTTAAAAATGATTCAAAACTTCGATGCTATGCTCTTCGGGTCTCTTTAAGAATTCATTCAAATTTTCATAAAATTTCGAGCTCATACGATTACCCGAATTACACTTAAACTTTAACCATAATTTCCCAATAATAGAAACATCAGATCAAACCATAATTTTTATATTCGATCCACACCCTTAGATGATCTATCTATTTATGGATTTAAAAATAATTATTGGGAAAATTACCATGTTGGTCCTCAAATTTTTCTCAACTTTTCACTTGTCACCAAACTTTAAAAACTTTATGTTTTAGTTACTAAACTAAAACCACTAACTTTTGATTCTTTACGTTTTGGTCACTAATCAAATAATGGGATATTACACAATCATAGGATCTCCATAATTATCTCTCTGAAAATCTAGTGTGCCAAAACTTTCAATTCTTTTGCAATCGGTGCCTAAGCATGCTGATTCATGATCACATCTAATGTCTAAAAGAAAAGCTCTTCATCTAGAATATGCATATCATGTTACTCTGTGCCTCTGCACCATGCTAAGATGAGGGTAGAGTATTATCATTAACCTTATCACTCTCTGAATCTCTTGTTGATCCACTCGCCTGAACACTTGACACGATTCTTTTACCCTCACACATTAGAATTTAACATTATTATCATAATGAAATAAGCAATTCCATTCATTCAAACAAGTAAAATCATCGGTAATTCTGACATCCTAGTGGTATGTATATACTTTTGACCTTTACCATGCTTCCTTTAACTCCAGCACCAACTAAACCTATAGCTTTGATACCAATAAATGTAACACCCCTTTTTGTATCCATACGATGAACACGAATCAGGAATGTCACAATTTTACTATACTTAAATATTTATGATATTTGAAACAAAATTCAAGTTTTGATAATTTTGAACCCAAATCTTGAGTATTGGTACACCTTATCACAAATTGCACATTCTTACATTTTTATATTTCTAGTTCATCCTAATTCAATTTCCAAATGTCTTCAAATGTTATGTATGCTTATAGAGAACAACTGACTATCATAAAACATGCATGCTCTCAATTATCTTAGCTTGCAACTCATCACCTGAGGTTACTCTTAACTTTAAATCTTTCCAGAAATGCCAATTATCATGAAACCATAACGAATTTTAATGGCCAATCGCAACTCAAATAGGTTTAGCAAGTATACATGCCACTATAATAATCAAACCTCAATTAGGATGTCATTACTGTGATTAATTGTTTAGCTTTCCAATATTGATACAATGCTCTTCTCACTCTCATCTTGATTTACCTACGTGTACACAATCAAACACACGCTAAGTACGAACTTAGTGAGGCAATAAAGGAAGTTAATAACAATAATTTAAATTTTATTCAACTTCATGGCTATGCTTATATAACATGATATATATATGCCAAAGCATCAACTTTCACAATGCATTAGTAATGATTTACTACATGTTAATGTCATAAGACGTTCATGCTTGTTTATTTGTCATAATATGCCTTATATGCATAAATGCATCATGATCACTAGACATGTAAATCCATCATGTTATTCATATATTAACATGATATAAATCACATATAAATTTCTTACCAATATACTTGCCATTTATTCCAAAAGCTCGTAATCTTATTCACCTGTTTATCATTTATTAACCATAAACCATAGCCCAAATATAAGCTTATGAGGACCCTGAGTACGAGAGTCAAAAGTACACATAAAGTCGTGCTAACCATAATAGACATAAGGTCGTCCTTATCCGCACATAGGGTCGTGCTAACCATATGCACTAAGTGTCTTTTATATACACTATAGTGCCCGCACAAAGTGCTAAACCGCTGGACTCTATGGCATGCCAACTAGACCTTGTCCCTCAATGAATTACTTGGCATATTTTTCATATTTATTTCATCCATGGCAATGTATATCAACATAATTTAACATTGGGCATTTCATACCCGAAATAACATTCATAATATAACATATATATAACTAGTGATCCATGTATTTATATTCAACTTTTGACATATTTAAAATATGTCAATCATATGCTACATGACATAAATATAACGACAATAAAATTTGGGTAGGCTCATCGCAAGTCATCCCAATGATTATAAAACATTAATGTGTCATGATATGTATGCAATTGCACTCACCTTGGCCACTTAACACAATGCATCACTAAGTCCTAGTTCGATCCTTTCTTTCATAGTACCTCAAACCTTCTTTGATTCAGACTTGATTTCATTAATCACATGAATACAATAAAATATTTGTTAGATACAAATCTAACAATACCTTAAACATGATGTCTAATATAATCACTTGAATATAAAATTTCCAAATATTTTCTTTCTTCCTTGCACTGTTCAACAACTCAATATGGTCCTTTGTGACCAATTTGAACTTCCATTAATTCTTCCGAGCTTGCTGACTAACATTTAAATACAAAATGTTTCACATTCTATTTTCTGACAGCTTGTGCTACCTTCAAAGATTTATTTCTATAAAATAATCTACAACTTGGAATTCGATTCCATTTGTTCTGAAAGAAACTAGATTCGATAACATTTTCAACCATATAATTTAATAGCCCAAATTCAACTCGTACGATTTATGACGAAATTTCAAAGTCAACTAAAGTGTTGAATTTCGGAGCAGATTGGTACTCTGTTTTCTGACATTTCATTACTTAAAAATTCATATCTTTTGATATACAAATTGAAATCAGTCACCGTTTGTTTTAAAAGAAACTAGACTGAACCATGAATACAATGATATAAGGATCACTTTCGAATTATTTTTGTAAAATTTATGGTGAATTTCCAAACTCACTGCCAAAAACTAAATTCTGGGCAGATTTCATAATTCTAATCTTTATCACTCTTTAACCATTCCAACACTCTAAATTAACTTCAATTACATAATCAAGCATGAATAACATCATTCAAACTATTTCCATCTCTAAATAAATTTTTTCAATATCTCCCCCTAATTTTCTTTAATTGCATAATGGTCATTAAACCATATACCATAGAAATTTCATCACTTTTAAGCATAGAAACAACATCTCAACCTCATTTCCAATATAAATAAATATTAAAACATTAATTTCCAACATGTCCTTCATCCAACTTAATCACCAATATTAACTTAGAAGCATGGAAACCTTGCAAAACTTATATCAAAAGAAAGAGAATTCCATGGAGATCAAATCTTTATTTTATGACTTAATCCAAAAATCAACTAAATCAAGATCAAAAATTGAGTTGAAATTTTTTCTTACCTATCTTGGAGACTCACTGCGATGGAGGAGAAAATGAGCTAAAATCTACACTTTTCTATTTCTTTAATTCATGCCAAATGACATTATTTAACCATATTTTATAATAAATATCTCCTTAATAGTCAAATGACTATTTCACCCTTAACATCCAATGCTTCTCATCTTGCCACATGTCAGCATCCTTTATCCAATGGCCTATATTTAATCTTGAGTTAGTAGTTACCATCTTTTTCCTTATAATTTTCCAACATTGCGATCTTGCCATTTTTATCCAACGACTCATATTTAACATGGAAAATCAACTTAAATCCAAGGGTTCATATTCTTCCAACACAAAGAAAATATCTTAGACATGTAAAATGACATAATTAACCTTGCCTTATCATCCTTCAAAATATCCTGGATATTCGATCCGATTATCCGAATATTTTTCTGAACTTTATCGCTTTATAGCCATTAAAACAAACTCCGTACAAAAAATCCGGATAACACGAAAACTTCATTCTTGGAGGTAAACTATTCATTTACGGGGTTAAAATATACAACTTTTGAAAATTACATTTTAGTCCCTAAACTTTTCCAAAGTTTATACTTTAGCCACAAAACTTTCAAAATTTATATTTTGGTCACTAGCCAAAAATTAAGATGCTACAAAATCAGCCATGAAAGTGATGGAGGAAGATGGGTTTAGATATACCAATAGTGGGCTTGGTTTTAAGCAGTTTGCCGATAGGGACAAAAACAAGATTTGGGGTTAGAGGGTAAAACATCAATATTTGAAAGTATGGGTAAATTTATAAATAAACCAAATTTTAAAAAATATTATATAGAGGGGTAAAAGGAAAAAAATCTTGGGGGTGAGAAGGGGATGTGTAAAGAAAAAATCTTAGGGGCAGGAAGGTAGCTCCGCCCCTCGTCACCGAGCTTTAGCTCGTAAAGAAGGGTGGTTTTGACAGAACAAAGGAGTTCTTCAAACACGAAAACCTATGAAAGGACAAAGAGAAAACAAAGGAGTTCCCATGTGTTGCAAGGTTACGCCTGAAAACAATTGATTGTTTGATTAAGATGAGACTTAGAAGATCATTTCCTAGGCCAGAAATGAGCTACGAAAACTGTAAAAAGAAAACTTTGTTGAAGAAATGTAATGGATTGAAGAATATCTTCTTATAAAAATTCCATCAACCAAAGGAAAGACCCTTCATTCATTAAAATCAGATGAGAATCTCTTTGTTGCAAACCTCAATTATTCATTCTCCACCTCTCTCGTCACCCTAGAAGCTACGACACAACATACTCGAATGACAGTTTTCAAAATTGAACACAACGATACAATGTAGTATAAAAATGCCCAACCATCCATATTAAGGAAAAGATATATTTGGTACAAATACAGCCAGACTACAACTTGAGGAAAACAAACTCCTCAATGGCAGGGACTTCACCAATCCTCTTCAAACTTTCCTTGCTGGGTTGGTCGTCGACTCCAATGGCCATCACTGCATGCTTCCTCGGAGCAACCCTCCCAACACTCATGAAGCTCACATTCACGTTCTCCTCGCCCAAAATACTGCCAACAGTGCCAATCATACCTGGCTGATCAACCTGTCTGCAAAGTATAATACTACCCTCCAAGCTCACATCTACTTCGAATGACCCTACTTTTGTCAAATGGGGAACTCCGTCTTTCACCCTTCCTTCAACCCTAATCTCGCCTGTCTCTGACATGGCACTGGCAAATTTTGATTCCACGTTCGCAATCTGAACTTGGATGGACTCCAGTGGACTTTCGGGTGAACCATCTAAAAGGACACGTTCCTCTGTAATCCGTAGTCCTCTTTGTTTGGCAGTGAAATCAGCATTAACCAGGTTCACAAAAACACTGGAAATTGGCTCAATTATGCCCTTTGTGATCATTGCACGGAGCAATCTCGTGTCAAAGTCATCTGGGGCTCTAGAAGTAGCATACGATACTTTCACAGTTTTAACACCACTTCCCCCTGCCACCAGTTGGACAGCCAACCTCCCAAGTTTCTCAGCGAGTTCAACATATGGTTTCAACTCTGTCAAAACCTATGGGAGAAGAACAGATAAGTGAAACAGCAATCCTCAATGAATAATTAAGTAAAATAAATAGCAAAAACAATACAACTCATTGTACCTCAGCAGGAACCATTGGTGCGTTGACTGCAGTCGCAGCAAGTTCCCCTTTCAAGGCTCCAACAACAGCTTCAGCTATTTCAATAGCCACTCCTTCCTGAAAGGTATACCAATGATTCATTCAATAATCCCTTTTGGAAACAAGCGAGACATGAATCTTTGCACTAAACAATTAACTAACCTGAGCCTCCATTGTACTAGCACCAAGATGTGGAGTGACAGTAACCCTCTCATGCTGCACCAACTTGCCGTCCGGTTTTGGAGGCTCCTCGCTGAAAACATCAAGAGCAGCCTGAGCTACAATTCCATCATCCAATGCCCTCACAAGCGCCTCTTCATCAATCACTCCCCCACGAGCAACGTTGACAATACGAACACCTTTCTTCATCTTAGCAAATGTCTCGTCGTTGAGCATCTTATTAGTAGCAGGGGTGAGAGGCATGTGTAGAGAGATGAAATCAGCAGTCGCTATGGCTTCATCAAAGCTCACTAGCTCCACACCTATAGCACGAGCACGATCAGCCGGGGCATAAGGATCATGAGCAATAACATGCATGCCAAGTCCCTTGGCTCGTCGAGCTACTTCTGATCCAACCTTTCCAAAACCCAATACAGCAAGCGTTTTCCCAACAAGGGATACACCCACATATTTGTTCCTCTGCCACTTCCCTACATATAAAGCACATAAAAGTTGAAACTTTTTTCAGAAATCTAATAAAGAACCGAAAAATCAATGTAATTCATAAAGAATTAAGAACAAATGATCCCACATACTGGCTAAAATTAATATAAAAACTCAACCACATCAATGTAAAACTGCCATTATCATGTTCAAAACTTGTAAACATGGTGATATCAAACACCTGAGTCACTAAAATAAGCAGTGGCGATTTCCCTTGGACCTCAATCTACAAAGCCAATAACTCACCTTAGTATTAACTAAGGTAGATCCATAAATATATAACATTCCTATATTTAAAATGGTATTAAATTGCGGCTGCAATGCAGAATAACAACACATAACAGCTTTCAAGATCGCCGCAATTCAGAAACACGGTGATTTTTTGGAAGAAAATCAGTACATAACGTCCTCAACATAAAATTAGGGTCTAAGCAATCAACATGTAATATAAAAAATAACCCGTTGTTTTATTCTCAAGTACTCACCAGATTTAACGGAAGCATCAGCCTGAGCCACGTTTCGAGCCATGGCAGCCAAAAGCGCGATTCCGTGTTCAGCCGCCGCAACGGTATTAGCAGTAGGCGCATTGACGACCAAACAACCATGCTCAGTGGCGGCAGACAGATCCACATTATCGATCCCAACACCAGCTCTCCCAACGACCTTCAATCTCCCGCCAGAAGATTCGAATACCTCGCGGTTAACTTTGGTCCCGCTGCGCACAATCAAGGCATCGCAAAGCGAGATCTTGGTGCAGAGCTCTTCGGGGGAGAGGTTGTAAGAGCAGTCCACGTTGGCGAACTGCTTGAGCAGCTCTAAGCCCGCTTCGCCGAGCTTTTCGGCGACGAGGACGGTGGGTTTGTTGGAGGAGGCGGAAGCGGTTATGATTAAGAAACGGCGGCGCTGCGGGTGGGAGGGAGGGAAGTAGAGGGTGTTGGAGAAGGAGGCGGAAAGAGCAGACGGGAGGCGATATTTAGAGGAAAGGGAGAGGGAAGATGGATTTTTGAGTGTTGGGATTGCCAGAGAAGCCATTATCGATGCGATGTGGAGGTGGAATCGGAGAGGAAAGGGAAGGGAAGGAGTGTAAGCGAACAAGAAGCAGCGAGGGAAAAGAAGGGGGAAGAGTGGAATTTATATGAAATTTTTTGGTTGGTTTGGGGTATTGCACGCGCCGCTATCTGTGGAGCTGGAAAGTGGGAGGGTAACTACGCTACGAGAATGGTAGTGGGATTAAAGGGTTTTAATTTCTTTCCATCAAATCTGACAATTTTTGGTACAAAAATAATTGCCCATTAGCTGTCTTTTCTTGTTATGGAGGATTTAAATTTGATATACAGAGAATATAAAATAAATTTTATATAAGTTTATGTATTTTTATTATAAATTAAATTTAAATTTAAATTCTAAAAAATTAAATTTTAAACCATAAATTCTAAACACTAATTTTAAATTATAAACCTTACAATCCAAACCCATATACTCTAAACTAAACCCCTGGAACTAAAAGATCTATGTAATTATAGATCATTAAGGTTTTTTTAGTGTGTGTATTTCGGATATTTCATACGATCCGATCTAAAATTGTAAATATTCGAAATTTTTAATCTATAATTTAGCGAACTATATTTGATCTAAAAATTTTGGATGTCCAACTTTTGGGATATTAGATTTTTGTATCAGATATTCGAATATTCGAATTTATGACTTAATTTAAGTATTTTTAAAATTTAGTGGTCTTATCCATGAAAATTTTAGGGTTTCAAATATAACAATTAACAAACTATTGAATATAACTAGATTTGTATCCATAGAGATTTCAATTTTCATATGTAACTAGTAAAAATATCGAATATAACAAGATTCATATCTATACTTTTTTTAAAATTTTCGGATTTTGGATAATCAGATATCCGATCCGAATGTGAAATAACTATTCGTATCTGATCGAAATTGTGAGATGTCTGATCTAAATTATCTGAAAATAAAAAATGGAACAAATATCCAAAATTTCTAATCGGATTTGTCAGATCGGTTTTTTTTTTTTTGCACACCAATATATTTTTAGTATATGTAAAAAAATCAAGGTTTTTTACTGGTTTAAATTAAGGGTGGTCAAAAATCGGCTCGACTCAAAAAATTAAATTATTTGACTCGACTCGAGGCAAAAAAAAACTGAATCGTTTTGACTCATCTCGTAATTTCATAGACCCGACTAAAAAAATTTCAAATAAAGTTTAAGTTATTAAATAGAAATTCGAATAGCTCAAAATTTTTAGTAATTAGTTTATCAATTTTTATATTCGAGCTAGTTTTTCAATTCTACGTGATATATTTATGTATATCACATGTGAAAATATAAAGAAATATATATTTATATCGTATATGCATATAAAAAGTCGTTAAAATTAGAATCTATATGTGCACCACCTAGCCCTAAGTATATGCATATAGAAATATATATAAAGAAATATATATGTACAATTAAATTTGTACAAAAACTCGAAAACTTGACTCGAATTTTATAAACTCGATTCCATTAAAAAATCAAATAAAGGTTAAATCGTAAAATAGGACTTGTAAACTTGAATAACTCAAAAAAAAATTTACTCGAATTAATCGAACACCCAGTCCTAGTTTAAATGGTAGCGTTTGAATCATTGAAATCGTAATTTATTAAGTACGATTTTAGTATTTAAAATTTTTTCTTTAATTTGGTCACTAAAATTTTTAAATGTAATTTACTGTACAATATTTTATCAAATGTATAATAATTTAATTCTAAAATGTAAAAATATTATACCAATCACAATTTAACTTAAATATAAATTTCCGAATGTTTTAAGTGTAAACCTAGATCACAAGTCTTATGTTCAATCCCCTTTGAACCTAATCTATATTTTTCTTGGGCGAGCTAGGAATTAAAAGTTAAGGGGCGGAAAAAAAGCTTAAGGGTATAAAAAGTCATTGAATATTTGAAAAAAAATTAATTAAGCCCATAAATTTTTGTGTACTCAATTAAGCATTTGAACCAAGAAATTAAATCAATTAAGTTCTTGAACCAATCTTGACCAATAAATCTAGATAGTTTTTTTATTTGTTGGTGCAGCGCGATGTGTCACAATATCTTGACTTGACATTTTTAAAAAAATTATTTTATTTAAAAAATATTTTATTTAAAAATTGTTTAAAAGTTTTAACAATTCTAAAAAAATGTATAAATATAAAAAATATTTTTTTGAATAAATCTATAAATGCAATATGATAGAACCGTAGTGTATCATGCGTCAGTAATATCTAAAGAAAAATATTGTCAAGATTTAACAGTCAAAATTGATCAAAGGGCTTAATTAAATAAATTTCTTGGTTCAAGAGCTTAATTGAGTGCAAAAAAAGTTCATGGGTTTGATTAATTTTTTCCCAAAAATTCAAGGGTTTTTTTACACATAAGTCTAAAAAGAATAAAAGACTAAAAAAGTCATCAATATGATTCAATTCACTAACTTTAAGTAAAATAAATTTAATTTTCTGTACACACTTTACTACTAAGGCAACACCCACTCTATAATATTAAAACAAATTTAAAATTTTAAAGAGGTTTAATTAAAAAAAAATAAACCGTAAAAATGGATCACGGGGCCTGACGCCTGCCAACCCCATGTGGCTTCGCCCGTGATATTTTCCTTAAAGTTTGAATCATCTTCAGTTTAAATCGAATATATTTTTTGTCAATTATAAAACGAATACTTAGCTTGATGCAACAATTAACTTATCCTAGGTTCGATTTCGTTGAAATATATTTTCCATAATTTTCCCGATAAAATTACATATGTCATCATTTTATTGAATGATTAAATGTATTCAATATTTTTTAATTAAAATTAGGATTAAATTAATCAAATATAAAAAATAAAAAAAATAAAAATATAATTATATAAATTCATTTAATCGTTAGATTACTGTCAACAATTACCAATTGTAAATAATGTTTAAATTATAAAGCAGGGCTCATAATAAGACCAACTCAAAAAAATTTAATTCAATTCGAACTAATGTTCACCCCAATATTATCTACCTTGATTAAGGGTGTGATCAGATTTGTTTGGTTTCAACTTTTCTGTTTTCCAAATTCAATTGGAGTACTCGTCTTTTTGATTGTAGAATCGATGGATTAAAATAGGATAAACTACTTAAATGACCACTTAATTACGAGGTAAGTTCTATTTTGACCACAATCATATTAGTTTTATCAATCAGACCACAAAACTATTATTAAAATGGTATTAATTAAGTTACATATAGTTTAAAATTAATGAAAGAGGTAATGTGACAATTAACGAAAATTAATATAATTATACATTTAATCCATGTTATTTTTATATTTTATTAATTTAATCTTAAATTTAATTTAATTCAAAAACAATAATTCTTCAAAATCCAGTGGGAGCTCCCTACCTTCCGTCCCTAATTCAATCAAAAACAGAAATATGCTACAGCAATTATAGAAAAACACTATTAGAAAACTATGTCCCAAACTATACACAACTGGACATTAACAATTATCAACACTTCTTCTTCTTTTTTTAAATCGACTGGGTTAAATAAGTTATACCCTTAGACCAGCCTATGCGAAATGACTAAGTCTAACAATGCACATTTTAATTTTAAAATTTAAGTTAAAAACATGTTAAAAATTCAAACGTCTAATTAGAAAACATACTTGCGTGAATCGATGTAGAATGATGAAACTATATATATAAACATATTAAATAATAGTTACAAAATAAACTATATCAAATATAGTAGTAAAATACTTATAACATAAAACTTCATACATCCTAAAATATAAGCACATGAACAAAATGGTGGATAAAATATTAAAATTTGGATAGAGTATTGAATGTTTCGATCCTCTTAATGTCAGGTACAAGGTAGCCTATCGAAAATATCTAAAAGAGATAAATTTTAGGGAGTAAGCTAGAGAGTTCAATGTGTTTCAACAATGCAAAGTTAAAATATACAATGTAAACAATGTTGTAAACATTTTATTTCAGGAAACACTTAATCCAAGTAGCAGTAAAGTTCATTGTAAATTCTTATTTACCCTTCAATCGAGAACTACATCTACGAAGGCGTTAACTAGATCTATTAAGTGTAAGTGCCATCCTAAGAGATACTTTAGGTTCAATAAGAATCATCCTAGTTGAACTACTTAGCAAAATGACACAAAAATAATATAATAAATATTTTTTTGTTGGTTGTGACTATAACCGATATAATAAGTCATATCTATAATATCATTTTTCGTAGGATTGGGTTGGTGGATCAAAGAATGTGATGGGAGAAAGGTGGAGTTGCCACGCTCTTGAAAGTCGCGTGAAACCTGTGCAAGTTGAAGCAGGTGGTGGTCACCGGAAATAGAGATACCAAACATGTAAAGATCTGAGCATCAGATATGAAGTGGAGATGGGACCCAGCCGGTTCGTAGATCTGTACAACAACCGGATGTTAAACCAGGTTCTTAAAGTTTGAAGGGTGTTAGCATCGGCGAACTACAGCTATGTGAATGTCCAGTTACAACCCTTGCGAATATATTAAGAGAGCCAAAGCCTTTTCATTGCAAATTCAACATATGAATATTATTTGAATTACATAACAGTTCATGTGATCCGCGTCAATACTCGAGTCATAATGAATCTAACTCATTAACACATATATCCTTTTTAATTGATACGTGTTTTTATTCTATTTAAGCATTTATAAGGAGCCATGCATCTATAAACAATAACAAACCCAGACCAAAAATCACGGAGGACATACAACAAGAAGGACCGTCCTAAAAAGGTTGTTTACATAAGTGATCAACAAAGGGAATTCAACAGGTTCTGTTTACATTTATAATAAAATATTAAAGGCACAAGAAACAAGGTCTGATTAGGCGCAACTTTTTTTTTAATCCTACTCAAACTACATCCTGTTTGTTTGTTGTAGCCCAGATTTATATAATTATATATTAAGAGCAACAAGGGAATTTGGATTTGTTTTCTTTTTGGATGCTACTGCCCATGGATTCTCATGGCTTCCAGTTTAGTTTTACAGGTTTTTATGCTATCTCAATTTAATCCTTCTTTTTAAAACTGGTATCTAAAGCTTTGTCTCAAAATTGTATTCAAATTTAAAAAAATCTCAAATTATTACATGTGTTGACTTAACATTTAATAATAATAAAATTAGTCGTTTACGAATTTTGCTCTCTCCCTAACCATTTAATTCGTTATTTTTCTTAATTAGCGATGACACCAGTTTTAGTGTTAGTCGTCATTCATCTATAATTCATATATATATATATATATATATATATTGTTTTTTATATTTAATTTTTTTATTTTTTACATCTTGTTGTGCTTTCCTCTGCCTCTATGACACGTTTTCTCTGCCTTATGGCATGTTTTATGACTATTTTATAGGTACTTTGTGTTCGTTGACCCTCGCGACTTTATTTTTTTTAGTCGTGTTTGTTGATGGTCTTGGATAGTTTGGTCCCCTTTTGGATTGTAGGATGGTGTAATTAGAATTGTGTAGCGGATCGTTGTCTTTGGGAATAAGCGTGAAAGATGGTTGTTGATTTTAGAGATTTCATCTAACTCATATTTTAACAAATTCTTGGTGACCCTTCCTACAAGGAACCACAAAGATTTCTTTTAGTGCAAAGCGAAAGTGTCTAATCTGACCGGTGCAATGCTTATATTTTCTTTTTAAATCCACCATTTTCTTTTTTGTTGTTTTTGGATTGATAGGTTATATTCTTGTTTTACTTTTCTTTATCAATAAATTTGTTTGGTTGATGTGTCAAAAAAATTTAATAATCAATCATGTTATCAATGTGACATTAATCGACCGATTAATAATATCGTTATTAAATGTAACCTGACATACTTTGATTGATTGTTGTAATATCATATCAATATTAAATTGATGTTTTTTAAAGCTTAAGGGTATAAAAAGTCCCTGAACTTTTAAGAAAAAATCAATTAGGCCCTTCAACTATTTTTGCACTCAATTAAGCCTTTAAACTTTGAGTTTTTATCAATATACCCCTTTGACTAACGGAATTCGTTATTACCGTTAGTAATCTTAAAAATACTGACTTATATGTTAAAATTGCCACATTGCGTTCTTTAAAATTGCCACATCCTACTGCTTAATTAATAATTAATTAAAGTTTTCAGTCTCGTTAATTTTCGAAAATTAATTATATATTGTAATATTTTTTATTAATTGATTTCCTTGCCATGTCAGCATAATGTATCAGTTTTAAAGAAAGTGATGTGGTAATTTTAACAGAGAAGTTAGCATTTTTAAGAGAATTAACGATAAATAACGAATTCCGTTAGTCAAAGGGATACATTGATGAAAATTCAAAGTTTAAAGACTTAATTGAATGTAAAAATAATTGAAGAGCCTAATTGATTTTTTCCTAAAAGTTGGGGACTTTTATACCCTTAAGCCATTTTTTAAATAGATATCTATTTATTTTTTTAAATTTAAATACTATAATTTAATACAAAAATTTAAACAATATTTTTTTTGGATAATTTGTTTAATTTTATTACCCAATAAGCATAAACTGCTACAAATTTATAAGAGTATCAAAAATTCTAAATAATCTCACAAGGTATATAATTTACATGTGTAAATCTATCTATACTTTTATTCGACAGTTTAATTCGAACAATCTCTTTAACTAAATTCAAAACTTCATCAACATATCAAAAATTCCCACGAAACTGCCTTTTATTCATTTCTTTCCGTATCAAATAAATCACAACTTTCCAAGAAAACTTTAGGATATATGTCAGTAAATACTTGCTTTTCATAAAACCAATAACTCAAACTAACTCATCCTCCCAAGTGTAACACCTTTAACAATACTCGTAAGCTAATATACATTAAAGATGTCACCGAATTTTTTAGTTAAATTCCCACCCCACCCCCATTTTTCTTTTGGACAATAAAACGAAATTGATTCATAAAGGGGGAAGTCATACATACCAAACTCACAGAAAACAAGCAAAGCCACCCTAGGGCTTGACCAAACTTTCCACAAACCATGGGAGACGTATGCGGAAAAACAAAACAAAGGACAAAGGACCATATAAGCCACCCATTTAGCTCATCCCTGTAAGTTCCAATTTACATAATAAACCAGATCTTATATGCTTTTTTTATATATATTTTTGCCCTTGGGTAAGTCTTCGTCTTTTGTGCTTATTGTCTCCTTTGTCGGTGGTGATTTCTCCACAGTCACCGTCGACACCTGTTCTCATATTATTTGGTCGTATCTTTTAGGACTATGGGATTTAAGGACTACAGTTGTCTGTTAGTTTGGTTGGCCTCTCAACACTCTCTTTTTGCTTTGTTTTCTATTTGCTCACTTTAGCCGATATGTTATTATCACCTAGAAAATATGGTTATCAGTAGGGATCAACATTCAATCGAGTCGAGTTGGAGTTATTCGAGTTTTTATTCAAATTTAATTGTAGACAATATTTATAATGTTACGGTACTAATTGATTTCAATTTAAATTACTTTCTATAAGCGCGCACGCACACACACACACACACACACACACACATATATATATATATATATATATATATATATCACGAAGAGTTGAGAGACTCTACTCGAACTTAAAAACGATCCACGAATTAATAAAATTTTGAGTTATTCGACGTTCTATTTTATAACTCAAACTTTATTTAAATTTTTTCTGAGTCGAGTTTATGAAATTACGATTCGAGTCAAGTTGAGTCGAATTTTTTTGCATTGAGTCGAAAAAAAAATCAATTTTTTTGAGTCAAGTCGAGTTTTGCTTACCCCTAGTCATAAGACCTTATAATCACTCTTTTTGGGCATATCTTATCTAGGGGTAAGTAAAACTCGACTTGAAAAGTTATTTTTTATTCAACTTAATATGAAAAATCGAATTCAATTTGACTCGAATCGCAGTTTCATAAAAAGACTAAAAATCAAATAAAGTTTGAGTTATAAAATGAGACTCGAATAACTCAAAAAAATTTAGTAATTTGTCAATCGATTTTCAAGTTTGAGTTGAGTCTCTAAAAGTTGATTGATATATGTATATCACATATGAAATATATATATATATATATATGATTATAGAAAGTTGTTTTGAGGCTATGCGAAATCGAGTGGGTCAAATAAGTTACACCCTTAGACCAGCCTATGCGAAATGACCATGTCTAAAAGGGCACGTCTTAAATTTAAAATCAAAGTAGAAAACACGTCAGGAATTCAAATGTCTAATTGGAAAATATACTTGCGTAAATCGATGTAGAACGATGAAACTATAGATATATATATATATATAAACATATAAGATAATAGTTACAGAATAAGCTATATCGAATATAGCAGTAAAATACTCATAAGATAAAACTTCATACATCCTAAAATATAGGCACATGTCACCCTGAAAGAACAGAATGGTGAATAGAAACATTACAATTTAGATAGAGTACTGAATGTGTCGATCCTCCGAATGTCAAGTATAGGGTCGATGGAACTTCAGTAGCCTACTGAGCACTTGTGTTACGCTTCGAAGCTATGCTAGAACAAGTCACAACAGGTTCATGCGGTCGAACGAATCGAGAGGAGCTTGGCTGGGTAGATGCATGATCGGGAGAATTTCTAGTACCTTTAAACAAACAATATCATACATCAGTCCTTTTTCAATAACTTCTCTTAAATAAATTAACTTAATACATATGCATGATCAGATTCAAATT
Organism: Hibiscus mutabilis; assembly: GCA_019671005.1. Taxonomy (NCBI): domain Eukaryota; kingdom Viridiplantae; phylum Streptophyta; class Magnoliopsida; order Malvales; family Malvaceae; genus Hibiscus; species Hibiscus mutabilis. Next base: position 15,900,332 of record CM033748.1, read on the forward strand.
CAATTTTGAAGGCTTTCAGGTTAGAATTTCGTAAAACGTGCTTCAAAAATAGATGCAAGACGTCGAAAAATATAGGATACAAGTTTTTGAAAAAAATTAATTAATTTTTTGGTCAAAATCAACGGTCAGAGTTAACGGGTCAAAGTCAACTAAGTTGGCTCAGTCAGGTTGACTCAAACGGGTCGGGTTAGACTGAAACGGTTCTAGTCAAATTGACTCGGGCCGGGTTAAACTTGGGTCGGGTCAAATATAGGTTCAGACCAAATGGGTTTAAGACCCAAGGCCATTGATCCTTAAGAAATAGGCCAGCCCAATCAATAATGCAGGCCTTGTTGCCAGTTCGATAGGTCTAGCCAAACTGGTTTAAAGCTGAACCGACTCGGTTCAAGGACGAACCGACCATGATGGTCAAAAATCACGTCTGACAGCCCAAATCGGTAAGAAACACCTCGAAAAGAAAAAAAACTTGATCATTTTCATATTTAAGGTTTACCGAGCTTGAAAACGGTGAATACTAAGGCGAGGAAGAAGAAATAGAACAATATCTCGAACTTCTAGCGACCTTCGAAATACCAATGGACGAACGATCAGCAGAAACAATTTTGATCGCCACGGTACGAAGATGATGGCGTAATCGCCAAAAATCAAAACAAGAAATTAATGAGTTTCTGACGAATCTACAGGCGAATTCCCACAGCAAACGACGTGGAGATCCAGCGAGTAATGAATAGGGGCTTGATCAGGACACGACTGTGGTGGTGGTGGCAGCCACGCCGAAACGATGACAGAGATCGAAGAGGCCAAATGAAGTTTAGGTAGGTGAAGGGTCTCGAAAAACTCTAGAATATATGGTATTCTCTCCAGATTTAGAATGAGCGTTAAATGAGACAGATGGGGTTGGTTAGGCTTTAATTATTATTGGATCAAATTAATAAAATATAATTTAAAAGAAAATTGGTGCAGGATTTAACCAAAAGTGGTCCTTTGTCCAAACAGTTAAAAGCTTCCAAGCTAAGGCTTTGTTTTTAGTTGTAAACTAATTTTTTTATTTAAAAAATTTTAAAAACAACAAAAAACACTCAAAAGTTTGATCCTAAGTCACATATTCAACTCCTCTTGACCGTAAGATTCTATTTTTTCTTTTCAAATGCTTTTCTTTTATTACATTTAAATAAACTTTATTATTTTACGGGTGTTACATTTTCTCATTGCATTTCTTATGATCAGTGGGTTGTAATCACTCATTATTGTCCGGGTTTATAATATAATTAACATATAATATTAGTGTTGTTTAATTAATATGTATGCATACATGTGTATTAATATATGTGTATGTGTATAAATATACATAATGTTTATTATATATGTATGAATATTTGTATTAATGCTTGCTTGTATAAGTATGTATTACGTATAAATGAGTATGTATGTATAATATATATGTACATATATGTTGCATGTATGAATGTTTATCTTGTTATTATTGTGTGTGTATATAAATATATATATATACGTATGCATGTATGTATAAATATTAATGTTGTATGTATTAATTAATATTAATATTATAATAAACAAATATAAAATATTTAAAAGCCAATATTATTTATTAATAATGTCCAGTCCATTTACAATGTAAAAAAACCCAAATTTAAATTATTACAAGGCCCAAACCGGGCTACCCAAACCCAATATCCTAAAAAACTCTAATGATATTAGAAACCCTAACATTTTTTTTCTTATGCGCAGCCAAATCTAAACCGTCAGATCAAATTTTGATCCAACGGTCTAGATGAAAGAAGAAGGGCTCTTCATTTGTCGCGTATGATACACGCGCCAACCCTTTGCCTCCTCACGCGCGCGTGTAATCTACACGCAGACTGTTCTGTTTCCAAAGAGCCATGTGTCGTCGTCATCGGCTGCCACGACACCCACAAGATCGTATCTGGGCCATTCGATCTTTAAGTAATCCTAGCCGTTGGATCAAATATGATCCAACGACCAATAATAAATCTGGCTGATTGAAGTCCTTTCATCTCCAACCACCAATACACGTGGCTGCTCCGCCCGTTCTTCCCGTGGCCGGCGTACGCTTTCCTTCATTGGCTCACCAACCGGACATGCCAAAGACAATAAAAATTGGGGAAATCGTCAGAATCAACCATAAACCACAATATTTTCATTTAATGTTACTTATCAATGTAAACAAATAAAAAATCAGAGAAAACCAAGTATATATATCCAATGTAATCAACTATTATGTATTCAGAGAGAGAATCGGTAACACCTCATTTTTGGGTTTAACGGTTTTGTGGTTTATTAGACGGTCCGGTGGACTGGGTTAGAGGTTCGAGTCAGATTCGGGACTGTATATTTTTCGGTAAGATAAAAATATGGAAAATAGTTAAAAATCATCTTTTAATATATATTGATTTTTTGTGGAATCAATTTTAGAAAAATGAATTTGGAAATATGACATTTTGGGTTAGTGACCAAAATGCGATTTTTGAAAATTGTTTAAAGTGACTAAAATCAAAAGGGTCAAATCCTTAGAATCCTTAAGGAGCTAATCCACCAAGTGTTTGCTGGTGGTTTCACTCTTCAATTAAAACATTTTAAATGTGTGTTTTAAAAGGGTGTTAATAAGGATCAAATATCTAAAGTTAGTTATTAGCTTTTAAAAGAAATTCACGTAACTTTTTCCTAAACCTTTTCTCTCAACTTCTTTTCTTCCAAACACTCAGAATTTCATCAAAATCCAGAGGTAAGGAACTCTTTTCACTCAGATTATTGATTTTAATTTGATTCTTAACTTTGTTTTGCAAAATCTCATTGAAATCTTATATTTTCTTAGCTTTAAACAAGCCAATTGAGGGAGAAATCATATAACAGGGGTAAGGTTTGTGATCTCCTCTATTAAATGGTTCTTTATTGATATTCCCAAACATTTAATCCTTGATTTATAAGTTGTAGTGTGATTTTAATGTTTTATCCATGTTTAATTGAGTTATTTTGGAAATATTGATGAAACATGGTAATTTTCGAAGTGGATCTAATTTCTAGTACTTGAGATTGATTTAATATATGTTTTAGATGTGTTTTGATGTTGATAAGTTGTTTTTGTCAATAGAATCCTGAAACTCTTGAATATCTAATTATTTAAGTTGCTAGTTTTGAGGTATTGTGGAGATAATCAAGTTTAATCTTTGCTGGAGATAAAAGGATGTTAGGAAAGGGTTTTTGGATGTTATTAGATGTTGGTTGATGGCTTGAATTATTTTATGGCTGGGTTAAGTTTCAGAAATGTTTGATGTTGATTTTGGTATGTTTCGGATGGTTTTCAAGTGGGCAACTTGGGAGTTGCGGGAGATTGCTGTTAGGCAATGGTTTTAATGCATTTGTCCTTTGGGTTTATGTATTGAAAATAGGGGATAGTCAAGGTGACGAAGCTTGACATTGTTTGGTGGCTTGTCGTGAGCTTGATTCGCGTTGGCAAGGAAGGCGAGACGTATTGGTGAGTGGAAACTGGTTTTAAATGCTTTACAAAGGTTTGTAAAGGTTGTTGGGAGTTTAGGGTAAGCATGAGACACTTACCTAAGCTCAGAAGTAAGTTTCCCTTATTTTGTTCTTGAATAGAGGCTTGGATATGAGCATGTTGTTTGCATGTTTTGGTGATAAACATGGTATGATTTACTTACTGGAAATGCATGATTTTGAGTACATATGCAGGCGTTTGAAAGTATATTAAATGCTATTGAGCATTGGTTTTCATTCCGGTTGGGAATGGTGTTATTGTATTGGCAATGAGATTTACATATGTGGTGTTCTATGAAATGGGTTGTAAAACAGTAAGTAAATGGTATTGTAAATAATATATTGGCTATGTGATAAAGTGAGAAAACAATCGGATATAGTTGGCATGCCATGAGATTAAAAGTGCACTATAAAATATGAACAAAATCGATTGTGGCCATGGGTCCTTGAGGTATGGCGGTGTAACAAGGCCACTAGGACTGTTGGGAACCTCATTTGGGGATTTGCGATTTAACTAGGCAACTCAAATTGATGGTGATCTTGTGGATTAACTAGGCAAGGTCGGTATACTTTCGGTTTAACTAGGCAAAGGGTGAGATCTCGCGGTTTAACTAGGCGAGGGTGTCAAATCTTGCGGTTTAACTAGGAAAGGTTTAGGATATCATGCGGTTTAACTAGGCATGATATGAGAGATCTGTGTATCCAATATGTGAATAGGATAGAGGTAGTCTATCTGGGCCACTATAAATGCCAATATATGAGAAAGTTCATGTGTTGAACCTTGTTTGTAATGCTTTGGGATTTAAACATGGTTGCTTAAAATGCTTTGAGAATTAAGCATGGATTGTATATGATGATAAATGTTGATAATTATGTTTTGATTCGGTTGGAATCATGAGAAATGCTTAGGTTGTAAGCATGTTTTGGGAAAAGCAAGCACGTGGTTTTTAAATGGTTTTAGCCCATCATTGATTATTAGCATCCTCACTAAGCATGTGTGCTTACGCTCTATTTTTCCTATTGATGCAGAGCATTAAAGTTCGGGCCAGCAAAGGCAAGGGTTGCAAGGATCCAAGAGATAAACTACTTTTGAGTATGAACTCAGTTTATATTTCCGGTTAATAAGGATCCAAGGTTTTTGGGAGTTGTATATATGTTGCATTGTGGTTTCTTAGAATGATTCTATGCTGGTTTTTGATGATGGTTATATGTTGTTTAGCTTGATGTTATTACTTGCCCATGGTTGAGGTTGAATGGTTGTGTAGGTATGCATCTAGAGGTTCCTTGTTGATTGCTATGTCGTGCTAGTTTGACCAAGTTTAGTATGCTATGTTAAGAGTTTTGGCATGTTTCTTATGCTGAGAATGGCTTAATTGTGCATTTTGGTATGTTTGGCAAAGTGGTCTAGGAAGCATGCCTCTAGAGTGGTCCCTTGAAAGCTTGGTGTTGTTTTGCTTGCCTAATCTTGGCATAAATGTTAGATTATGTATATTGAGGTGTTGATATGCATGTTTGAAAGTTGATAGGGACCTATTGCATCTAGAATTGTGTGAAAAACCAGCTAATCTTGGCATTACAGGCCTAGGCGTACCGATACGCGAGAGACCGTATCGTTACGACTAGGCAATTTTGGGCAAAGCGTTTCGGTACAGGCAGAGGTGTTTCGGTATAGACATGCAAACAATGACAGAGTGTATCGATACAGGCAGAGGCATTTCGGTACGCCTAGTGGTCACTGGAATTTTACTTTTTTGAGACGGGGTCGCGTACCGAAACACCAAGGTATCGTATCGGTACAATGAGAAATGAGTACCAGTACGGGCCTCACCATATCGAAACGATGTGTTCACAATCGTATCGATACAGGCCTCAGTGTATTGATACATATGTCGTTAAATCTGTTAATGTCATGGAAGACCAGTTCTATTTTCTTTCATTTCAGTCCTTGAAACCTGTTTGTCAATTATTTGAGCATGGATGATCGTCTGAAGCTGATTTTTGACATATAAGCATGAAACGAACTTAATTAAAGGCTGGTAACTTTAAAATTGGAAAAGCCCTTTTATATTGTTGAATTTATAATTTGGTCCCTGAATTGTGTTGTGTCCAATTAGATGTCGTTACGATGCCCGATTGAGATGAGTGCTCACCTATGAATAGTATGATCATGTAGGAAAACGTTAATGCATCTAGACAAGATAAAGGGAAAAAATGAACGTGTTTTTAGGTTTAATCTTCCTGGTTTACTTCGGTAAACCTAATGTAGCTTGCTCGGACCGGTCTTGCGACTAGGTCGGGTCGAGGGGGTTACAGAATCAATAACAAAAAACATTTTAAAGGTATCAGTAGCCTCTTTATTCTTGCATGCTTTCGAACTAAGAAATATATATAAAAAATAAAAATAAAAAGGAGGGAAAGTATACCCTTAACTGGTCTGGCCACCGCTTTGCATGGTGGCCGAGGTTGGTGCCGTCGATGAACGACACAATTTTCATCCTTGTTTCCTCTTTTCCTTTCTTTGACCGGTACCGATTCAAGTTTTCAGAAAATAAACAAAAAAGAGTTTCATTTTTTATAAAAAAAGGGTTTGGGTTTGAATATGGAAAAGGATTTTCAAAAAGGGGTGTCTTTTCGTCTTCCCGATACCGATTAGCAGTAGCTGGGGCTGAGGGCGGTGGCCGGAGTAGCTGGATCACCCCATTTTTTGGAAACTATGGCGATCGGATGAGTTTTTCTAGGTTTTAGGGTTCGGCTGAGAAAAAATAAGGAGAGAGGGGAGTTATATATTTTATAGGGTTTGAGAAATGAAAAAAAGTCGAAATGAATCAGTAGAGACGCTTTTATAGACTTTAACTTTTCAAAAAAGGTTTAATATACTCTTAAGTCCCTCCGCCCCAATTTAATCACAAGATCAGGGCTTCCGCATGGCCAAATTACACCATCTGTCCCCTTATGTTTTCAAAAATTCACAATTTCATCCCTAAATTAAGCCGAATCAAGATTTTCAAAATGGGTTAATACCCAAATGGACCCTCCACCCTTATTTAATAACTCCAGTACCCTTCCGCTTTTTAAAATCCGTTTCGTGATCGTTGGTTTTTTTAAGTTTTCAATACCGTCCCCATTCTGGTTTAATTAAAAACTGAACGGTTTAATTTTTTTTGGTCCTCAAAATTTTAATTCTCTTTCAATTTATTCCAGATTTTAGTGGGTTATTCCTTCATTTTTTTCCTTGTATTTATGCATCATTTAATTTCAGTTTTGTATTTTAATTATAATTTAATTTTAGTACTGTTTTTATTTTCTTTAATTTTAGTCCTTATTTTGCATTCTTGTTCAAATAGTTATTATATTCGATACATGTTATTATTTTCTAGATTTATTTATTTATTTATTTATTGATCTATGCCATTTATTTCTTTTTTATTTATTAATATATATTATTGTTCATGTATTTATAAGCTGTATATATATTAGGTTATTAGTGCTATTATATATATATAAGTATATTTTATCATTTATACTATATTATATGCTACATGTAGTTATTATATATTAGAGTATTTATATTATGTATATATTATTATCCATACATTATGTCTATTATATATATATATATTATCATATCTGTATACATTTAATATATGTTATTATTTTTTTATTTATCTATATTTAGTCGTTATTTACCTATTTCATTTTATTTATGCCCGTCATTTATTTCCATTAATATTTTAATATCTATGAATTAATTATTCATGTCATATTTATTTTTATTACGTATAGTTTTAAGCTTTTTATTCCGGTATTTGAGTGAGTGTCATCGCGATTTTCGGGTGTCATCTCTTTTGGTACCGTGGATTAAGGGAAAATTAATATTCTAAATAGGCATTTTAGGAATTAATTACGAAATTAAATCAAATTTTTATTTTTCTTTATAAATACGATACGAATCTATTAAATACCGATTTTGGGTGGTATGAGGTGCTAACCCTTCCCCATCCGTAAATAACTCCCGAACTCAATTTTTAAATCTTAAGTGTTTGTTTTCGGTGTCCGGCTTACCTTATCCAAGTGGTCGGTAGCGACTCCATGTTTTCAAAATACGAGTTTTCCTAAAATTTTCCTTTTTAAATAATTTTTCAATAAAAATAGAAAACTCTCCCTAAATACGATTTTCTTAATTTTTCGTAGGGACACTTAGTAGCTAGATGGGTCAAATAAGTTGCACTTTTTTTTTTCTCATATCCGCAATGAAGAATTAATCTATCCCGTTGTCTATGCAAAGCATTCACAACGAGGAAAAACAAAATCACTTTAAAACACAAACGATAACAAATAAGACGTAAATGCGTCATACATAGGTTTAACATGAAGAGGAAGAAGATGAATCAGAAGCCATTTTTTCCAGGATTCGAACTGCTTCTTTCATGGAAGGTCTCTTTTGTGGCACATACGATGAACAACTAAAACCTAATCTAAAACATGCCACCACGGCCTCTACCCTGCCTTCCATATCACCCCTTATCGCCACGTCAGCCAACCGAACAGCCCGGTTCTTCTCTTCCCCGACGGAGCACACCGGTACCACCCACTGCCCCAACTCTCCGGCCGAGAAAACTCTCCCACTCAGAAGTTCAAGCAAAATTATGCCAAACGAGTAGACGTCCCATTTGGGGTTTGGTTTGAGGTTCTTTGTTGACTCGGGTGCTTGATACGGCGACGACGAGGTTGGGGGGTCGAGTGGGCCGTCACGGGAGGTTGTGGACCGTTGGCTGCTTAAAAACCTGGGCGAGACTAGACGGTCTTGTCCTAGATCACTTATTAAAGGGTCCATATTGGAGTTCAGTAGGATGTTGCTAGGCTTGATGTTGCCATGCACTTGTTTCTTTTGGTGGATGTAGGCCAGCCCCCGAGCCACTCCCCTTGCGATTTTGAGACGGGCTTCCAGTGTGAAATGGCAAGGCGATGATGAACCCGATCTTCCTGTTTGTCAATAAAACAAAACAAAACAATGGTGTCTTAAGTTAATGCCATCATTTCTGTCGAGCATTTGGTAATTTCAATCAGGCAAACTTTGTTTTCTTCCGTGTAGAAAACACTAAAAGAGAATTACATTCTTAATACTATTAAAAATGTCAAGTATTAATTTTTTCTAAATCAAACTTTTTAAATTTAGACTATTTATTACTTTAAATGTATTATTGAAAAAAATATATTTTAAGAACCTTATATCAAGTAGTTTAAAAATATATATTTTATAAAATTTAATTAATTTAAATATTTAAAATAATTATAGTCAAAATTAAAAAATTTAACTTTTTAAAAATTAATATCAAACAAAATTAAATCCTAAAACAAAAAAGGGGACACTTGTTCCAAGGCGCAAGAAAACTTATCCCACACTCAAGGATTATCCCACGTTAGAAGTGTCTCCGTATCTCTAAAGATTGCCTGGGGTTAATTAACATTGTTGTAAGCACAACACATAAGATGTAATATATGTTTAAGTGTTTAATATATTTTAATTTGTGAGTAAAAAAAAGGTACGAGTAGTGTAAACATTGTATTAATTGTTAAAAAATTGAGTGGCTTTAAAATAAAAGGTCTAGTTATAGTTTTAGTCCTACTTTTATTAGTAGGTCTAAATAGACTACATTAATTTTGTTTTACTATTATCAATCATAAAATTAGAATCACCGCTAGCGTGAAAATTCAGTCAATTATATTTAATCAATTATAAATTTATATTCCAGTCGAATCATTAAAGTTATTATTTTTCAAACCATGTCATCAATTTGGATCCATCGACAATATTATACAAATTAAAATATAGAGATGAAATTTAAAAGCCTAACATATTCAAGGGGCTAAAACCAGAAGAAGACCAGAAAGGGACAGTATCCCCCACATGCCACGCCCTTGGCGTATTATGCAGTTTTCTTTAAGTTTAACTGTTCAAATTATATTTTCTTTTTGTAATAGGTATTTAAAATATTTTTTAATTAAAATATGTATTTATAGTTTTATTTTTAGCTGAAATAGTTGCCTAAAATATTTTATTAGCTAAAATAAAATCTTAAAATTTTATTTTTAATTAAAAAAAGTGCCCAAATAAATACTTCAATTGACTTTAAAATAAATTAAAAATAAAATTTTAAATACCTATTTCAATCAAAATAAAACTTTAAACACTTCTCACAAAAAAAAAATAATTTAAACATAATTTAACCATTTCTTTATTATCGTTACTTTTACCGAGTACTGAGCTGACTCACTTACTTCTATTATCAAATATCTTTTGTCACCATTTTTTACGGGCTACCGTCCATTCAATACCCACACTTATTCTGACACTACTGTCAGAGAGAGGGTGACATTCTACACAAATCTAACGGTTCAAATTTAACGGGCGTAATTTAGCAAAATGGTATACGTCATACGATATGCACCAGTAATGCAGCTTATTTTAGTGAAATGAAAAGAGTCTCTACTAACGTACGCACATAATCGGGAAAGTAGAGAATATGGACTTACGGTAACCGGAGCAACCGAGGCTGCCATTGGAGATGTATTCATAGATGACGAGCTTCTCATCGTTTCCCCAGTAAAACCCGACGACCTTAACCAAATTCGGGTGCTTTAACTTTCCGATACTTCTTACTTGGCTTTCGAAATCCTTTAATCTCTCCACCGAACTGTCTCCGATCCTTCTCACGGCAAACGCAGTGCCGTACTCCAGCACGACTTTGTACACGATGCTCGACCCACTCGTCCCCAAAACATAAGCAGATGATTTCAACAAAGTCTCTAACTCCAGCTGCTCCGTTTCCTCGTTCACCGTCACCAGCTTCCCTCCTTTCTGGTACGCCGCTGTCGGGTTCAAATCGAACACTTGTTTTTTCTCTTCCATTTCGCTGTCGGAGCTGGTCGTCTCCGATGTCTCTACCAGCTTTAACTTGATGCATGAGCACGACGACGACATTATCGTCGAGAGTGAAACGTCGACTGGTTTTTTCCCGAGGTTGCTTGTTGTACTTGTAATGCTTTGTGTGAGAGCTTTTCGCTTTTTGAGTTGGTATACGTAGAGAACGATCATGCCGATAATGGAGACGCCAGCTAAATCCGCCACAGCTATGGCTGCTATTGTGCCCGGATTTAGACTGGCTTTCGCTTGGTTTTGTATGTTATTTGGTTCTCCAGGGGTTGAGTCTATTGACTTTGGTATCACTGCAATGGCTGGTGATATGGACTGGGACGTGTTGGGCGGAGTTGAAAGTGTTGAAGGAATCGAGCAAGGGTTTTTCAATGGTTTCCCACATAGATCGACATTACCTGAAAACGACTCGGTTTTCTGATTGAGCAAAGCTGCAGACTCCGGGATTGCACCGGTTAAGTTATTGAACGAGAGATCAATGGTGGCTTTACGAGGAATTTGCTTTGCAAACTCTTGTGATATGGACCCTGAAATCTTGTTGTAAGATAAGTTCAATAACTCAGATTCCCACCACCAAAATCTAAAGGGAGAGAACCATTGAGCAGATTTGAGGACAAATCCAGTACCTCAACTGAATCGAACCCACTTGGTATATCACCTGAGAAATAGTTACCCCTTAAAGACACGACAGTTAAGTTCTGTAGAGCAGTCAAATTCTTGGGTACCTTCCCAGCCAAGGCATTATCGGAGAGATTCAAGATCTGAAGACTGGTCATCCCACCAATGGACTCAGGCAACTCACCGGAGATGACATTACCAGATAACGACAGTACCTGAAGCTCTGTTGAGTTGAACATAGAGCTCGGCAAAGTTCCATTAAAGAAGTTGTTGGAAAGATCCAAGTGGCGAAGGTGCTGGATATAGCCAATGTCTTCTGAAATCGAACCGAGAAGTTGGCTATTGGGGAGGACCAAGCTGGTTACCCTCAACACATCTGGCGTCCCTGGAATTCCAATCTCAGTGCAGTTCACTCCGGTCCATGCACATGGGGTTTCATCGTCATAGTTCCAGCTTTGCAAAACTGATAATGGGTCACTGAGGATGGAGTATTTGAAAGAAAGCAAACGGACTCCGTCATTGTTGAGAGCTATTGAATGAGCTAAGAGAAGAGGAAGAAGAAAAGTGAAGCAATGAAAAGATTTCATGTTGAAAGCCAAAGATGATGAGCTGAGTTTGCATCTCAGGCTTCATATTCATATTGTGCCATGGAAGGTGAGAAAGAGAGACAGAGATGGTGACCGACTGCAGTTATACCTGCTTTGGTCACCAAATCGACGGTGGAGTTGCTAAAAAGAGGTGATATTAGAAATGGGTAATGAAAGGAACCCACTAAATGAACACAAGAGTTTATTATAATTTGTAGTGAAAAATTGAAGGGGGAGTTTGGTTTTTATTGCAGAATTTTACTGGAAGTGGGAGTGGGAGTTGATATTAATGATGAATGGAACTTTGACATAGAAAAGAGTGGCTGACATTGTTCTGTGCTGTGTATCCCAAACTGTGTTTTTGCTACGGATACCTAAGGTTGAGAGGGAATCCCCAGTCTGGTACTACAAGACAATCAACAATCTCCTGTTGAGATTATTCTTACCTCTTATTTTTGTGTTGGCAAAAGAAGCCTCAGGGACACTGTTGCAGTGGTTTTTCAATGATCAAGTTCTAGTTCCTCATCTTTTTAAATATTTTGATACTGACATATACGTGTTTAAGATTAGTAACTAAAGAGCATTGGGGTGCTAGAATTATAGCAACTATGTCTGTCTCCACATGAAAGTTGTCACGGGCGGTTCTCGGCAATGCTAGTGTTTTAGTAGTTGTCTTCAACGACTCCAACTCCCCCCACACTCTCTTACCTTACGGAGTATTCCATTTCCCAAAACAATGGTTTCAACTAATCCTTATTTATTAGTATAAACAATGGCAATATTGTAAAAGGCATAATCAGAAGTGGTATATAATGCAAATGCAGAGTTGGAATCTCTAGGACTAGGATCACTGTCACAAGCTGATGTCGTTTTTATATATAATCTCTCATATCTCGTACTCATCTCAACGTTTCTAACATTTATCAAATCTATAACTTCATTGGTTGCTCTAATACTTACAGGTGGATTTAAATGGTAAGAGTTTGCTCCTTTTTATTGTATGAATACAAGTCAAAGTTTTATTAAATACAAACTTTCACCATTATTCATTAGTTTCTATTTATATCTAGTTATTTATTTTTAAGCAAGTTTATCGTTAATAATTTAAAAAATGGTCTAACATGTTTATTTAGTATTTGAAAATATAATAAAAAATATAATAAATTAACATGCTCACGGTCACTAAACAAACATATATTTAAACAATTAAAAGTATGTTCATTAATAATGAACATGTTTCTTTTCTTTTCTTAAATTATAAAAATTATCAAACATAAATTTAATACTAATGAAGGAGCATATTCACGAATATAAACGAACCTAACACACTTATGCTCAAACTTGTTCATTTAATAAACGAGCATAAAAGTTTTGGTCATATTTATATGTTTATCTCAATAAACAAACAACACGATCACTTTTTTATCCACAACCCTATTATTCATAACCATACACACGTTCTTAAAGCTTATGTTGTTCCAAACAAGGATATAATTTTTTTATATAAAAAAACTCCTAATAAGTGAGAGTATGGAAACAATTGAACATGAATCTTTAATGGTTTGATGACTACAATTTACAATCGAAGACCTGGAAATTCACCTCAAATTATGGGATTTATAATGCAAAACAAGTGGCGAACTTTGGAATTTAGAATAATACAGATTCCCATTTATGTCAATTACACAAAATAATTCTCCTAGAAATCAAAGCAAACACTATACAAGTACTCTACAGTCTACACCTCTTTCCAATCCATACTGGGATGATGAGAAGTACATACAGAAAAAAAAAAAACAGGAATGTATACACTGCAGACCAAAACTTAATCAGGATAATAAGGATCCCACATGGAAAATTACAAGATAAAGCACCCCCAAAAAACAAGTTATTAAGGTTAGCCCTGTTCACAACAACTGCTATAACTCGGATAGTAAATGAAAACTGATGAAATCCGAACAAAAGGGAAACAAAAGCTTCACATCATGAAAACCCAATCCTATGCCCCAATTCACGCTCAACAACCTGAATACCCTGTAAAAGATAAGTGCATATGCTTTGGTGAGAGAGAAACAGAGCGGCAACAATTGAACCCAAACAAGGCAATAGGATTTAACGGTTAACATTTTGTCTCAGGAGTTCAATCTGTGTCTATATTTATCACATCAAAGTCCCAAAACTTTCCTACCTTCTCTGGTAAAGCATGCAAGTTTGTGTTCAGCAGAGATTTTAAGTCGAGATGTATTGTAAAATTCTTGAATCAATAAAATTACACGATTCTCACTTTGTACGAACTGCACCTAGATCACAGTAGCAGCATATGATCATCAGATTGAAGAGAACATCCAGAACTTGCCGATGACCGACTCCTGGTTAAATGTTTTAGTCACATTAATTTTATAATCTCATCTAATCTAGCCTCAAAAGTGGACCTGCTAGAGGCAAAATTGTTTGCTATCGCCACGTCATGGTTTGATAGTAGCTCTCTTGGCTAGGTTTTCCAATTGGCTAAACTCAGCTAAGTTTGCTCAAGGTGACATTACAGCTTTATCATAAAGGTATCATATCTCAAACCCGTGCATAACATGGATAGATTTCTAGCTCAGCATAATGACATTATAGATCTAAAAACTTTTAAATTGTGGAAAGCATATGTCATCTGATATTTAGATAATCCCTGTTTCTCAAAGAATATTTAAATATAATGAAAATTATTGCAAGGATAATAGACTAAAATATCTTTGTTTAATTCGTTTTCATACTTATTCCATAAAAAGCAAAACTTTATAGCATGAGGAAGATATCCAATAAAATCATGAACAGCTCCAAATGAAGAAAAAGGTGTAAACTGATACAATCAAAAGGCAGAGAGAAGCAAACTTACCTACTGCATCTTCTTTACTCTATTAGCGGGCAATGGAAGCTTCCTTAATACTGTTTCGTCAATTTTCCTGTACTGCGCTTGCATGATTTTGTGTGTTACGGAAAGCTTCTCATCGACATGGTGTTGATACTTATCATATAGCATGGGAACTGATAGACTAAGAACAATTCCTGCAGAACATACTGAATGAAATAAGCATATTTGAATAAAATTGGACTCATACCTTTCATAGAAGTGAATAGGGTTCAATCAAACTCACCAATATAGACAAAAGTGAGGAGGTTGAAGAAACTACCGATGTAAGAAACAAACCACAAGCCAACAGTAACCTGAGAACCAGACACATAAGGCAAAGATATTTTAAAGTTTTATATCAAACCAATGGAGAATGCCCTTATAGAATGGTAAAAACTAAACCTTCAAAAAGAGTTTTAAATCCCTGCCAAGGGTAATGTCGTGTGCAATCGACAATGCACGATTGACCCACACTTGTAACTCCTTAGCAATCTTCCCAGCATTCCTCTCAGAAATTTCCAAATTAGGAAGGGGTGGCAAAGGCCTGTATCAGAAGTCAATCACTTTCCACATTAAACCCAAATCAAACAATACAATTAACTTCCATTTTCTCCTTTATAAAATGGATTTCCACTAATAAATCCTCACATATTGTCTAATAAAGGAAGGGTACCAGCTAAAAGGCTAATAAAGCAATACCTGTTGAGAAGTGAAGCAGATTTGGCCCAGAAGAAGAGAATAACAACAAGAAGCAATAATACGTTGGCCGCGAAAGACACGATACTATAAGTAGCTAATTCAAAGAGGCACCAAAACGCCGTTGCCGAGGTTAGAGTTACAACTCCGCCACACCATTTTCTCCATAACAGCACATCAGCAACTGCGACAAGAAAAATGGCATAAATAAAATCAACCCCCCCAAATCCAGACCCAACAATTAAAATTAGAATAACAAACACAGAAGAATGCAAACTTAAAAGAATACTGTTGAACAATATAATTAACTCATTTTTGCACTGTAACAGAACTCTGAAAATATTAGTAATCCGTAAAAAGAACGAAAACCCCAAACATCAATTCATAGAAATGATGAGAGAAGCGTTAATGGAAGTGAAACAGATCTTTCCGAAAATGAAATGAAAAGGGTAATACCATGTATATGAATATTCAACCAATATAGATAGATAGATAGATAGAGTACGAGAGGGAGAAAGATGAGACCTAAGCCAGCACCCAGAGCTTGATGAACCGAAATGCGAGAAGTAGGGGTGGAATCTCCCATGGGTCGATGGATGTGGTCGTCGCTTCGTAATTGATTTGAGTGTCGGGGAGATGAACCAAAATGGGCTTCTTCTTCTTTTTACCTACGCCTTGTTTGCCTGAAAGCTGGGCTTATTTGCTCACACCTATTAATTATATTAATTAGGAATACTAAATGCAAGCTCATAAATATTCCTAGTTTCAATTTTACTTGTTTTTTTTTTTAAATTTTTTGTTATTAAAAATTAAAAATATATTAATAAAATTTGTATTTTTTTTATAAAATCAACATCTAATTCATTAATCAACTAATATGGATCAAGTTTTATAGAAATTCATTTGGAGACGAAAGCTAATTTTTTTTCATTCACGCGTCAAGATTTAAAACTATAGTTTTGCTTAAGGGATTTAACGTATCGTTCCACTAGATCAACTAATTATTAGTTTAATAAAAATTATATTTAATGCATGTTATTCATGATATTAATAAAACCGTTTAACTATCTTTTTCTTAGTTATTATTTAATTTTTATCATTCTAATTTTTAAATTAATATTTTTACTAATATTTTGACGTTGTGAATAGAACAATATGGATTGAGAGGGCCACCCCTATAACGGGCATCTTCAATACCCGATTTAAATTAGTAAATCAATAATTAAACAAAAATAATAATTTTTTTTGTAAATTAATATTTTGAGTTAACCAACATCAACTAACAATTATTTTTTTCCCATCACTTGTAAATGTTCTTGAAAATAAAATATGATCTTTGTTTAATGTAGATTTATATGTTACTTAAAAATAATTAGGCCTCCAACTTGCAGCCCAAACCAAACATTCTTTTACCTTATTTTTAATGTGATGTTTTTTTACCTTATCAACCATCAAGCAAGTAGTAGAAACAAATGAAAACAGTGGGACACACAAGAAGATGGGTGGTTCAAATATTTAATGGATCTGATATAATTTATTAAAAATAAGTTTTTTTTTTAATTTTAAAAAACTAAATATTCATTGATTTATTATTCCATGATGGGTTGATTTTTAATTAACAAATTGAGTTTAACAAGACCCAAACTCATGAAATATAATAATGTTTTATCTTTTTTGTGTGTCTTATTAGTTATTATTAGTTTAAAATTAGTATTTTGTTTTTATCTTGTAAGTATTTAATTTAACTCGTTTTAAATTTTTTTTACAAAATTGTACAACTGTTCACCTTATATTTGTTCAAAACTACAAAAAAATTTAATTGGTCGAGTGATCAACAGTGTTTATATTATTTTACTTTGTGTGAGTTCAGATCTAAGTATTTATCTTTAGAATATAATATTTTATACTTAATCGAAAAAAATATTAGGACACAAACCATGGTCGCATAACAAATCCAGAAAAACAGTGGTATATACTATTCCAATATATACAAACAAATAATCAAAAATATATAGATACATGTAAACGGACAAAAAATTTCTATCTTTTTTCGATATTTTTGTATTCCAACACTAAAAAAATTAAATTATAATTCTTAATCTTAAACCTAATATTCTAAACCATAATCTTAAATCCTAAATCCAATTACTTGTTCCGTTACACTACCTTGCTTCATATACGATTCTTTTAAAAATAAATTCCTCACTGTTTTACTTTTTTAAAACTTGTTTAAAATAAATAAAAATCACTTTTTAAATATCATTTGTTTTTAAATATATCTTTATATGATTTTTTTTTCATTCCCTTCTCCTTGAAAACATTTTACAGTACTCACATCCGTCGGTGTGTTACGGTAAATATGGATAAATTAAGGGGTGGTTGCATCACTTGAAAATTTTAAATACTCGTATAATATAAGTGCTTCATATGTTCTTTTTAGTTTCTATTGATGATTTAATTTTGTACCTCTAAAATTTTATAATTTTGCACCCTCTAAATCTAAGATATAACTTCTTAAGAGTCCGCACCTTCAGACATAAAATTATGTGTCAATCCCTCATGATAATATATCATTTTAAGATTTTATATTACCTAGGTTCGACTCCGTAATGTGTATATCATATGTGAATTCTATGTAAATTATATTATGGCTTAAATCTAGTCATATAAGGTATTGTCTATAATTATTACGGTCTAGGTTTATTCAATTTATGCTTGTTAATTTTACTTCTTGTGATTCATATGTATTGTTTTTTGTATTTGTCAATAAACATTATTGTACTTGCACTCCTTTGTTATGATATACGATAAAGAAAATGACAAGTATATGATCACATATAAGAACAAAATATCAAGATTTACGAGAAAACCTCAATAAGGAAAAAAAATCATCGGATAGGGAAGAATAATTCACTATAATGTCGAATATTACAAAAGGTTCGTGTTTGCTCACTAAAATCTCTAATTCATATTATTTATTTATAAAACTAACTTTTTTTATTACAAAGGAAACTTGTGTACCAATAAATATCTTGATTACAAAAGAAACTTGCGCACCAATAAATCTACCTCACACCCTCCTCATCCACCATAGATCCTCACTTTTCTCAATTTTATGTTTTTCACCAAACGAGTCATGCCATCAAATTTTTTGAATGAAACAAAGCGAAATCGAAGAACAAACTCCAACATACAGGGGTGAGTATTTGATTGAGTCGACTCGAGTCAAAAATTTTTGAGCTATTTGAGTTGACAATTCCTATTTTATGACTCAAACTTTATTTGAAATTTTTTCGATTCGAGTTGAGTTTATCGAGTTCGAGTTGTGTCAAGTTTTCGAGTTTATGCACATTTTTAATTGTAATTATGTAACCCCCTCGACCCGGCCTAGCTGCAAGACCGAACCGAACGAGCTATATTAGGTTTACCGAGGTAAACCGAGAAGAAGTAACCCGAAATGCATCCATTTTTTTTTATCATTTATCTTATCTAGATGCAAATTATTATCTTATGTGTTCATGCTGACCACAAGTGAAAACTCAACTCAATCGAGCATCG
Organism: Hibiscus mutabilis; assembly: GCA_019671005.1. Taxonomy (NCBI): domain Eukaryota; kingdom Viridiplantae; phylum Streptophyta; class Magnoliopsida; order Malvales; family Malvaceae; genus Hibiscus; species Hibiscus mutabilis. The sequence continues at coordinate 15,919,158 of CM033748.1, forward strand.
ATTCGGCATCCAAATGGGGTATAATTGTAATTTAGGGACCAAATTGTAATTCTAGAAAATTTCAAGGACTTATCCCATTTTTATGTTACCAACCTTCAATTAGTCAGGTTTCATGCATGCATGTTGAAATTCAGCTCAAAATATTCATCCGTACTCATTCAATTGCATCTACAATATTCAGGGATTAAAACGTAAGAAAATAGAACTTCAAAACATCCAAATAACTGAATTAACGGTTAGCCGTATAGGTACAATTACACACATATTGGTACTTGTTTGCTATTTCAAAATCCCCAAATTCTAGCAACCAAAACTCGTATCGAAACGCCATCGCGTACCGATACGCCCTACCTATTACACTTACCCTGTACCGAAACGCTAAGCTTGGAAAGACTTACATGTACTGAAACAGAGGCACGCGTACCAATATGCATGGACCTAAAATGTCCTGATTTGCTGGTTTAACATGCTTTCAAACATACCATAACACCCTAACATGCTTCTAACATGAATCCAATACATTCAAGAGTCAAACCACAGCAAAACATCACAGATTCATCAACAATTCATGGCATTTTGCATCGAATATAAAACTAGAGGCATGCTTCCTAGAATCCAAGCCAAGTAAACACAAAACACAAAACCAAAGCAACCAACAGCTCAGAATGGCCAATTACAAACCAAGAACAGCAAACAACATTGCTCAACCAGGAAGTTTAACAAACCATCTCCCAAAACAACAACGGAAACCACATTGCCCTTATTACTTGTAGTCTAATTCAAAACATACTTTTAGTATCAAGTCTTTAGCAGTCTCTTGCTTCTTCGCTGCCTTCGAATCTTTAATTCTCTGCATTGATGGACAAAGAGAGCGTAAGCACACTAGGCTTAATGAGGAGTGCTAAAAACAACATGCCATCAATGCATTTAAAACCGTTTCTCATCAACACATTGAAATCTCATTTCAATAATCTTTTAGACATTAATTAAACCATCATTTGAACATCATGCCTTGAAAACCATGCACTTAACACTTTCAAAAACCAGCATATTAAACCATATACAACATATGTCATTAACCATCAGCAAATTCCAATGTTAAACCTCAATTTAAGCCTTCTCATGCATAACAAACCATATGCAAAGCTTAAAGAGTAAACATGTATAAGTCACATTATACAACATAAACCATTACATGACACATCAACAATTTTATTGGCTTACAAGTGACCATTAACCAAATTTTGTTAACAAAATAGTTTATCGGATACACGGATTCAACAAATGTCCTCACAACACTTCAAGCCATCTTAACCGGAATAGCGATACAATCACAATCGTGGTACATTACAACCGGGTACACTTACAACTCACGGGGACACCAACCCCAACCCTCGGTTAGATGCTTAATCCACTAACAGGAGTTTACAGTACCATATAATCCCTCGACCGTTAGGGTACTTGGATGGAGTATTCGGTACACCGTATAAAACCCCTCGACATCCAAGGCGATACTTTATAGTGCACTATCAATCCTATGGCCGACCAACTATATCCGATAACATGTTGAACCACATCACTTGCCAATATAATTCACAATTAATCATGTACCTCACTGTTTTTCTATATGCATTAAACCAAATCATTTCCAAAGCAACAAATTATGCTTTTCAACAAGTATTTCCACATACTTACAAGGATCACTTACTATGTGCATCCTTCAACATTTCATAATCAAAACATTATTAAACATACTTTAAAACCTGCTTAAACAGTAGGTACCATGTAATTCAAAAACAAGTGCATAAACCATTTTGTAAAAGCACGACCGAGAGAGAAAACCACTTTATACTTACTTTTGAGTTTAAACCAGCGTTTCAATCTAAGTTTAAACTCACATAAACCACCTTTAAATCATTTCAAAGCTGCAACCCATGTTCTCACTCACCGATACACGAAACCTTAATTTGCTGATGCAAATTCAAATGTCTGAAGCCTCCAAAGCTTCACCAATAGCTTTCGGACCAGCCTCCCCTGTTTTAACCACACAACAATAAAGGATTAATGCATCTCAATGCATTCAAACCATTGCAGCAACATTCCTCACAAACATCAAAAATCATTTCACAATTACGCAACCACAACAACCGAAATCATCATCTAACTCCATCCAACCACAACCCAGCCACAAAACTATCAAAATAACACTTCCATTAATATCAATCATCACTTAAAAACATGATTACATTATCCTTATATCTCCAGCAACTAAACAGCCACCACAACACCTCAAAAACACGAATCTAACAACCTCAATAATTAGGGATTCAAGGAGTTTTGGGATTCCAATGTTAAATACAACTTATCAACATTATAAAACATCCAATACATGTTTAAAATCAATCCTCAACACTGAAAAACAGATCCAATACGGATCTCCCTCAATTTTATTAATTAAACCCAATTTAATCAAATAATCATCATAAAAACATAAAATCAAATTATAAATCATAAATGTAACACCCCGATTTTGGGCCTTGTGGTTTTGAGGCTTGTTAAATGGTTCAGTGGACCGGGTTAGGGATTCGAGTCATATTCGAGATCGTATATTTTTTCGGTAAGAAAAAATGTCTAAAAATCATATTTTAATATATGATTATTATTTGTGAAAACAATTTTGGAAAATGGGTTTTGGAAATATGACATTTTGGGTAGTGACCAAAATGCAATTTTTTGAAAACTGTTTTTAAAGTGACTAAAATAAAAAGGGTCAAACTCTTAGAATCCTTAAGGGGCTATTTTACCAAGTTTTTGCTGGTGATTTCTCCTATCAATTAAATCATTTTAACATGTGTTTTAAAGGTTGATTAAAAGAGAATTGGTTATTAAAGTTAGTTATTTGCTTTTAAAGAAAATTCACGTAACTTTTTCTTAAACTTTTTCTCTCAACTTCTTTTCTGTCAAACACTCAGAATTTCATCAAAATCCAGAGGTGGGAGATCATTTTTACTCAGGTTATTGATTTAAACTTGATTCTTTAACTTTGTTTTACAAAATCTCATTGAAATCTTATGTTTTCTTAGCTTTAAACAAGCATATTGAGGGAGAAATCACACAATAGGGGTAAGGTCTGTGATCTCCTCTATTGAATGGTTCTTTATTGATATTATCAAGTGTTTGATCCTTGATTTATGGTTTACAATCTGATTTGATGTTTTTATATTGAGTTAATTGATTTAAATGAGTGAAATTGATGAAATAGAGAAAGATTCGAATTGAATCTAATTTTGAGTGTTATGGATTGAGTTTAAACACATTTTGGATGTATTATAATGTTGATAAGTCGATTTTGTCAATGTAATCCCGAAACTCTCGAATCTCTAATTGTTAAGGTTGCTAGAAATGTGTTTTTATGGTGTTATGGTGGCTGTTTAGTTGCTGGAAGTATTTGAATGTGTTAATCCTATTTTTGATTTTTAATTGATGATTTTGGAAGTGTTAGATTGTTAGGTTGTGGCTGGGTTGTGTTTGGAAAGGATTAGATGATGATTTCAGTTGTTGTGGTTGGGTAATTTTGAGAGGATTGTGGAAGTACGTGATGATTTGTTGTTACAGTGTTTTGAATGTATTGAGATGCATTAATCCTCTGTTGTAATATGGTTAAAATAGGGGTGATTGATCCGGAAGTGATTGGTGAAGCTTTGGAGGCTTCGAATGCTTGATTTCGTGTTGGCAAATCGAGGTTTCGCGTATTGGTAAGTGAGAACGTGGGTTCCAGCTTTGGAATGTTTTAAAGGTGGTTTATGGGAGTTTAAACTTAGCTTGAAATGCTGGTTTAAACTCGAAAGTAAGTAAATGTGGTTTATCTCTCTCGGTCGTGCTAGATTGGAATAGTTTTATGTACTTATTTTGGATTGCATGTTACCTACTGTTAAGCATGTTTTAAAGTATTTGAGATACTGTTTTTGAGTATGAGATGCTGAAGGATGCACATGGTAAGTGATCATTGTAAGTATATGATTTATACTTATGGTTTAAAACATGGTTGTTGCTTTGGAAATGGTTTGGTTTTATGCTTGTTAAAAACAGTGAGGTAAATGGTTAATTATATTGGCAAGTGATGTGGTTTTAAAATTGTTATTGGATATAGTTGGCCGACCATAGGATTGATAGTGCACTATAATAAGTCGCCTTGGATGTTGAGGGGTTTAGATTCGTGTACCGAAAACTCCATCCAAGTACCCTAAAGGTTGAGGGGTTTTACAGTACCGTATACTATCGTTAGTGGATTAAGCATCTAACCGAGGTAAAGGGTTGGTGTCCCCGTGGGTTGGAAGTGTACCTGATTGTTAGGTACCACGATTGTGATTGTATCGTTGTTTCTGGTTGAGATGGCTTGAAGTGTTGGGTAAACACTTGTTGAATCCGTGTATCCGATGTACTCTTTGGTAAATGAACTTGGTTAATGATCACTTGTGAGCCAATATAATTGTTGATGTATCATTGGAAAGTTTATGTTGTATAATGTGAATTATACATGTTTACTCTTTAGGCTTTGCATATGGTTGTTATGCATCACTGCTGGTTAATGATACTTGTTGCATATGGTTTAATATGCTGGTTTTAAAGATGTTAAGTGCATGTTCTAAAGGCATGATAATATTTTAAGAGATGATTGAAATGAGATTTTAATGTAATGTTGAGAAATGATTTTAATGCATTGATGGAGTGTTGATTTGAGCACTCCTCACTAAGCTTAGTGTGCTTACGCTCTCTTTGTCCATCAATGCAGAGAGCTAAAAGCTTGGGAAGGCAGCGAGAAGCAAGGGATCGGTACAAGACTTGGTAACCAAAGTATGTTTAAACTAGACTATAAGTAATAAGGGCAATGGGAGTTCCGTTGTTGTTTTGGAAGAGGTTTTGTTAAACTCCATGTTTCAGCAAGTTTGTTTAGTTGCTCTTGAATTGTAAATGGCCTTTATGTTTTGATTTTGGTGATGGTTTGGAGTTTCATGTTTTACTTGGTTGGTTAACTAGGTTGCATGCCTAGATTTACAGTTGTTGCAAAATGCCATGAAATATTGTTGAATTTGTGATGTAATGTTGTGGTTGGATTTTAGAATATGTAGGCAGTATGTTAGAGGCATGTTAGAATGTTTTGGTATGGTTGAAAGCTTGTTAAACCAACAAAAATGGATATTACAGGTCCAGGCGTATCGGTACGAGTGCCTCCGTTTTGGTATGGGTAAGCCATTTCAAGATTAGCGCACTGGTACGCGGGCAACCATTTTGGTACGGACAAAGGCAAAAATGGCCAGTATTTTGGTACACGAGAAGGCGTTTCGATACGATTAAGGGTTTTCAAGAGAGCTGTTCCGATACGCTCAAGGCATATCAAAACGGTATTTGGTCACTGGAATTCTGGATTTCAAATGATGGTAGGCGTATCGAAACACCCCTTTCCGTATCGGTACGGTGACCGTTAAGTCTGTTATTTGGAGTCTTCTTAAACTCTATTTTTTGCATTTTAGTCCCTAAATATTGTGGATGCAATTGGTTAAGATCGGATGATCGTTTTGAGCTGAGTTTTGATATGTAAGAATTTAACCTATCTAGTTAAAGGATGATAACTTAAAATTGGGCTGAGTCCTTGTAATTTTTAGGATTTACAATTTGGTCCATAAATCGCATTTGGGTTCAAATGGATGTTAATTCGATGCTCGATTGAGTTGGGTTTTCACCAGAGATCAGTATGTACACATAGGGTAATAATCATGCATCTAGACAAGATAAAAAGAAAAAATGGGCACGTTTGAGTTGTATCTTCATGGTTTACTTCGGTAAACCTAATATAGCTCATTCGATTCGATCTTGCGCCTACGCCGGGTTGAGGGGGTTATAATAAATCAAGGATCAAATACTTGGGAATATCAATAAAAAACCATTCAATAGAGGAGAAAATGAACCTTACCTCTATTGTGTGATTTCTCCCTCAATTGATTGATTAAAGCTTGAAAAACACAATATTTCAATGAGATTTTGTAAATCAAAGATGAAGAATCAATTATAAATCAGGAATTCAGGAAAATAGATCTCTCACCTCTGAAATTTGATGAAAACAAGAGTGTTTGGCAGAATAGAAGTGGAGAGAAAAGTTTACGTCAAATCTTATAAAAATCAATAACTACCTTTTATTATAAAAATCTCTTTTTAATTAGCTAATAAAACACATTTTAAAAACTTTAATTGAGGGAAAAACCACCATCCAAAACTTGGTAAAATAGCTCTATAAGGATTCTAAGAATTTGACCATTTTTCTAACTAGTCACCATTTAAAATAGTTTTAAAACCTTACATTTTGGTCACCAACAAAATGTCACCCTTCCAATTTCAATTTTCTAAAATTGATTTCGCCAAAACCATTTATATAATAAATAATAATTTTTAACCATTTTTCCATATTTTTAACTCACTCAAAAATATTTATTCTCGAATCCGACTTGAATCTCTAACCTGGTCCACCGAACCACCTAACTAGCCCTTAAACCGCTAGGCCCAAAACCGGGCTTTACAAATTATTTCTAATGTTATTGTACGGATTGGTCCTAATTTAAACGACTTTATCTAATCATATAACTATAAGCTATACACATATATATATTTCTTCATATTCTTTTTCACATGTGTAAGTAAAATTTGTAATGTTATTTTTAAAGAAGAAAATTTTGAGGATAAATTATTTATGTGAGTATAAAGGAGTTGGGCAAAGTGTAAAATTTGATTTTTTTTTAATTTTTCGAGTTGGGCAAACTCAACTCGAAATCAAAATTTTCACAAGTTATTCGAGTTGACTCAAATAACTCGACTCGAGCAACTCAAAATTAAAAAATAAATTAATATTTCGAGTCAAAATTTTCTCACCCCTACCAATATATATATATATATAATTGATTAAATTTTGATTTTAATCCCTTACCATACTCAAATTAGGAACACGGTTTATACCCCTTAATTTTACAAAAGTTTATAATCTAATTTTATAATGCCATTAATTGATCTAAATAACTAACATTGTTATCTATTTTACTTAAAATATGCATTTTAGAAGAAAAAAAACTTTTTAACTCATCATGCTCACGTGTGATTTTGTGTGCTTGGAAATAATGATTTTTAAGGCAAACTACATGTTTCGTCACTAAAATTTCAACAAGTTATGTTTGGGTCACTCTATTATAACTTTTTTAATTTGGCTACCAAACTTTCAAAATTTATTTTTTAGTCACTGCATTGTTAATTCTTCATTTCCATTATGACATGACAAAGCGTCCTATAAACTTTCTGGTAAAACTGTACAAGAACCCTTGAAACTTTCCCCCACCAAAGTCTTGTAATACCCATTTTTCGTCCGGGCATTATACCCAATAATTTAAATTGAATTTAAAATTCTCCCCAAAAATTCCAAATGTCCAGTCAATTCACAAATTCAATTCAATGTCCTTTTACATACCCAAATCCATACCCATTCATACCATTGACCCAACATCACACCAAAAGCCCATTACATGATCTAACCCGACCCACTAAAACACTAGCCCAATTAAATGCAGCCCGCATCTTAAACCTCCAGCCAACTAAAACCCTAAATTGAACTAATGCAGCCGCCGCTCACCACAACTCCTCAACTTCTACCCTTCTATCTCCACAAAGGCCACATCAACGCCACATCAATACCGCTTACCAACCGTCATCATCCACGTCACCATTCGAGCAGCCATGTCGTCACCCTCGTTTCCAGATCCTCACCATGCCACGCAGATGGTCTATAACACCCCTTTTCGTATCCATACGATGAATACAAATCAGGAATGTCACAACTTTACTATCCTTAAATATTAATGATATTTGAAACAAAATTCAAGTTTTGATAATTTTGATCCCAAATCTTAAGTACTGGTACACCCGTCCCAAAATGCACATTCTTGCATTTTTATATTTCTAATTCATCATAATTCAATTCCTAAATGTCTTCAAATGTAATGTATGCTTATAGGGAACAATTTACTTTCATAAAACATACATGCTCTCAATTATCTTAGCACTCAACTCATCACCTGAGGTTACTCTTAACTTTGAATCTTTCCAGAAATGCCAATTATCATTAAACCATAACGAATTTTAATGGCCAATCAAAACTCAAATAGGTTTAGCAAGTATACATGCCACTATAATAATCAAACCTCAATTAGGATGTCATTACTGTGATTACCTGTTGAGCTTTCCAATATTGATGCAATGCTCTTCTCACTCTCATCTTGATTTACCTATGTGTGCACAATCAAACACACGCTAAGTACGAACTTAGTGAGGCAATAAAGGAAGTTAATAACAAAAATTTAAACTTTGTTTGACCTCATGGCTATGTTTATATAACATGATATATATGTCAAAGCATCAACTTTCACGTTGCATTAGTAATGATTTACTACATGCTAATGGCATAAGACTTTTATGCTTGTTTATTTGTCTTAATATGCCTTATATGCATAAATGCATCATGATCACTAGACATGTAAATCCATCATGTTATTCATATATTAACATGATATAAATCACATATAAATTTCTTACCAATATACTTGCCATTTATTCCAAAAGCTTATAAGCTCATTCAATCATTTATTAACCATAAACCATAGCCCAAATATAAGCCTATGAGGACCCTGAGTACGCGAGTCAAAACTGCACATAAGGTCGTGCTAACCATAATAGACATAAGGTCGTCCTTATCCGCACATATGGTCGTGCTAACCATAATAGACATAAGGTCGTCCTTATCCGTACATAAGGTCGTGCTAACCATATTAGACATAAGGTCGTCCTTATCCGCACATAAGGTCGTGCTAACCATAATAGACATAAGGTCGTCCTTATCCACACATAAGGTCGTGCTAACCATAATAGACATAAGGTCGTCCTTATCAGCACATAAGGTCGTGCTAACCATACGCATTAAGTGTCTTTTATATACACTATAGTGCCCGCACAAAGTGCTAAACCACTGGACTCTATGGCATGCCAACTATACCCTGTCCCTCAATGGCTTACTTGGACATATTTTCCATATTTATTTCATCCATGGCAATGTATATCAAGATAATTTAACATGGGGCAGTTCATACCCGAAATAACATTCATAATATAACATCATATATAACTAGTGATCTATGCATTTATATTCAACTTTTAACATTCATAATGTTTCATGATATGTATGCAATTGCACTTACCTTGGCCACTTAACACAATGCCTCACTAAGTCCTAGTTCTATCCTTTCTTTCATAGAACCTCGAACCTTCTTTGATTCAGACTTGTCTTCATTAATCACATGAATAAAATAAAATATTTGTTAGATTCAAATCTAACAATACCTTAAACATGTTGTCTAATATAATCATTCGAATATAAAATTTCCAAATATTTTTCCTTTCATCCTTGTACTGTTCAAAAACTCATTATGGTCCTTAGTGACCAATTTGAACTTCCAATAATTCTTCCGAGCTTGCTAACTAACATTTAAATACAAAATGTTTCAAATTCCATAATTCGAGTGTTCCATTCGATTTTCATCCAGTTAAAGGTTTAGGGACTAAAATGAAAATCTTTCCCATTTCAATGGCATTTTCAATATATTTATCACCAATAGAATTTTTTACCTAATAACATTCATCATAAATTCTTCACTTACAACTTTTGTACATTCTAGTCCCTAAATCCCTGATTTTGCCAAAATGCCATTTTGGTCCCTAAACTCGAATTCATTTTGATTCGAATGTAATTTCCAGCATTTAACCACATTTATAACACACAAATACCCTGATTTCCAGATTGTTACACGCTGGTCCTTACATTTTCTCACGTTGCCGAATTGGTCACTAAATACAATCCAAAGATTCAAGCTTCCTAACTCTGCAATTAAGCCTCCAATCACTGTTAATTCATCAAACTCATCATTATACTCAAAAATCAGAACTTGTCCTTTTCGATTTTCATCATGCCAAATTGGTTCTTACAATTTAACAAATTGCTAAAATGGCCCCTAATCAAGATAACATCAATTTTAGCATTCCAACTTCAATTTCATGCTTAGCAAAAACTTATATAATCAATAACAAACTTATTAAATACAAAACAATATCAGTCCTCAATATTAATCAATCAAACCGAATAGGTCCATAAAGATTTCCAAATTGCTGATTTAGTCACTAGTTGAAATAACTAGATTTTTAACCTCCAAACATCAAATTCAAGCTTTAATTATCATCAAATCTATAAATACTCTTAAAAATTCAGATTTAAACACCAGCCCCTAACCTTTAAATGTTGAACGAAATAGTCCCTTAACTTTAGACATCAACCCAATTTAGTCCCAATCATGGAAACAACATAAAATCAAACATAGTTTCTTAAATCTTCAAAATTCCCAAAATTCACATAACCCTAATTTCTTCCTCATATCAAATTTCATCAACCAAGCAAGTATTCTATGAATTATTTACATCAAAAGATAGAGCTCGAAGAGTAGAACAACTTTGTAGTTCGAAATATTACCTAAAAACCGAGATTCAGGGATTAAATCGAGCTTGAATTTTTTTTGTTCTTTCCTCTAGCTCCCATGGTACATGGCTGGAAAAGATGAACATTTGTTCATCTTTTAACTATTATTTTACATTTGTAACTATTAAATGAATTTTAAATTCATTTAAATAGTAAAATTACCAATTTAGCCTTTAAATCCAATGGCTAATTTAATCTCATCTAAAATCAAGGGCCAAGATTAAATCCATGTATATTTCATCTTCCAAAAACGTCCTCAACATTTCAAAATTGTCATCCTTGCCAAATAACCAATTTGCCCTCCAACTAGTCTTTATTTTCTAGTTTGTTTCAAAATTGTCATTCTGTTCTAATATAACTAAATTAGTTTCTTCTCAACCGGCAACTATTCCATAAATATCATTTTATGATTTTCCATTGCTTATGGAACAGCTTCTGAAATTTCAATTCAATCAGATTTCCTGATATTCACTAACTATTTCTACTACGATTTTATCTTTACCGAGCTATCGGATCTATTCTGAAAATTCTATATTTCCATATTCGAAAAATAAATACTATTATCTCATAAAAAATTCCCTTCTTAAGAACTTAGATTGAATTTTCCTAACTCAATCTATTATTCTGATAATTATAAAAAATCCTCCAAATAGTGAAATAACCATTTTGCCCTCAAATCCAATGAATCCATAATGAACCACATGTCATCATCCTTCATACTTAATCTTGATTTAGTAGTTACCAACTTTGCCCTTAAAATTTTCCAAAATTACGATCTTGCAATTTTTCATCCAACGACTAATATTTAATATGGAAAATCAACTTAAATCCAAGGGTTCATATTCTTCCGACACAAAGAAAATATCTTAGACATGTAAAATGATATAATTAACTTTGCCTTATCATCCTTCAAAATATCCTGGATATTCGATTCGATCTGATTATCCGAATATTTTTCTGAATTTTATCGCTTTATAGCCATTAATACAAACTTCGTACGAAAAATTCGGATAACATGAAAATGTCATTCTTGGGGTAAACTATTCATTTAAGGGGTTAAAATACACAACTTTTAAAAATTACATTTTGGTCCCTAAACTTTTCTAAAGTTTATACTTTAGCTATAAAACTTTTAAAATTTACATTTTGGTCACTAGCCAAAATCGGGATATTACATGGTCCCCTCCCCTCTCAGTCGTACGAGCACATGCAAACAAGGATGAATCAGAGTAAAATCGCAGCAACCAATAGTTTTTTTCCTTAATTCACGTAATCAGGGTATAAAACGAAACCCTAACCTATTGTAACACTCAGGTTGGAATCAATACAAAACAAAAAAAAAGCAAAAAAGAGAGCAAAAAGCTTAGGTTTTTTTGTTCTTTCATTTTCGCATAGCTAGGGTTCTTCCCTTGTCCTTTTTTCCAAAATCGAAATCAAAGGTTTTTGTTCTTCAATCTCAAAAAAAAAAGTTTTTAAAACAAAAGGGTTTCAAAATTTATCGAGTAGAATCTATTATAATTAAACCATAACTAAATATGAAATCTAAACCCAGGATCTATCATGTCAAATCATCAAGAATAATAAACCGAATGCGGAAGCGTACCTGAATTAATTGATAGATGAAAAACCTTGAATCTTTTGATGAAGACCGCCTAAAAGGTGGTTGTGATCTTCCAAGAAGATAGGTTTTCTCTTGATGTAAAACTCTCTGACGGGGAAGGAGAGAAAAACAAGTTAACCTATTTCTTGGGGACCACTACCTCTTTATATAGTTGATTTAATAATCAACTATTAAGTATTTATAACTCTGCCCCTCATCGAATTATAAATACATCTTATGGTATCTACACTTTTATTTCCATGACATTTTAATACCCATGACACGCCTAACATAATTGGTCACTTAATTTTGTGTCATACTTTAAAATAGCAATATACATTATACATATGTGCCCACTATTACGGATTTAAATCCAACAATCTCCCACTTGGGCAACATATGTTTCCTGACAAATGTATAACCTTATGAGCTCATAAATTTGCTATTATATAATAGGTATTCTGTAACAATCTCGTCCATCAACTATATCCATATAGGATCAAAGCAGCCTTTGTCGTATCAATCATGACAAGACCCATCAATGGTCACGTATACAAATATAGTCAAATGACATAGATCAATCATGGATGCGTAGCATGGAAAATTACATGAAATGTGAACCAAACATGTCTATTTCCAACTGGTCCTCCTAAACCTTAGCGAGATCAAACTTTACTGAATTCAGAGTGTGCATAAACCAAAAGAACTTTATTTCTGCAAAAATAATCTTAAAATATCCTTAAACCAAGTAAATCAAATTGTGTCTAAAACGAATGGGCATTTTTCAAAATTACAAACTCCCACTAAAACTGAATATCCTTAAATAACATTACACCCACCTGAGTAGTGTGCTCATGAAAGACCTAGGGTGTCAGTTTCTTAATAAGCGCAATTATGGAGTTTGTACCAAAGATGCTCTATAGACACACAACCACTCAATTTTCTTTAACAACTAGGAACTTAATATTTATGTGCTTCAAATTTAAAGTGTTCCTATTGTTTATAAAATAAATGAATGCATATTTATTGTCACAAAATAACCAAGTGATCTTTCTATTCAATCTATAATTAGCAGCCCATGTGACAAAATTCTTTTGCATCAATATTCTAATAGAATCAAGTCTCAGAAACTTGATGATCTCTAACTTACGAACTTCGATATGTGAGCATGTAATTTTTTTTTGTTCTCTAAACATATCTCATAACCCTATTGGCTGCTATTCAATGATCCATAATATGATTGCTTAAATATCTGTCTAACATTCCAACAATGTACGCAATATCCAAACGCATACATACTTGAGCATAAATTAGAATCTCAATAGCTTATGCATATGGAATATTTTGTATTTTCTAAATTTCAAGGTTACTTTTAGGGCATTGAGTAAGACTAAATTTGTCTTCTTTAGCAATTTGAGTATCACTTGGTTTACTCCTCACTGAACTTGTAGTATATACAATTGTCAACCAAATTTATCTCAAAGCCGAATGAAATAATCAATATGAAATTTATAATTTCATTAATGAGAGTCCTACTTAAGCTCATAGATGAATTTATTTAATTTACATATCATTGATTTTGTATCATTAGACACAAATCTATGATTGTACCATATAATTCATTTCTTCAATGTCGTCATTGAAAAACACAAGCCTAACATCCATCTTATGTAGCTCAAGTTTAAAATAAGAAACAAGCGTCATGATTATCTTGAAAGAGTATTTCAATGAAACTTGAGAGAAAGTCTCCACAAAATCAATGTCTTCTTTTAGAGTATATCCTTTAAATACAATACATGCCTTATACTTGTCCAAGATTATCATTTGCATCCCTCTTGGTTTTAAATATCCATTTACAACCAATTGGTTTGCACCTTCATGTAATGAGACAAGTTCCTAAACTTTATTGTCTTGCATAAAATTATACTCTTCTTGAATGACATCAATTCACTTTTGAGAGTCAGAACTTTTATGATTTGATAAAAAAATGAATGAATCATTTTCTATCATTCCATTATTATCTTTATTTTCTTGAAGAAATACAAAGTAATAATCCAGAATAGTATTTCTCCTTCCTCTCTTGGATATCTTTAATGACACTTGTTTTTTAGGTTGTTGAGTTTGTTCTTTTGAAAACAATTACCTTATCTTGAATGAGAGTTGTTCAACATTGTTTTGCTGAGGTACTTGATTCACTTCTTGATTAATGATAGGTTTGAAAACCTAAACATCGTCAAAAGTGATAGTAGGAATTAAATTATAATCCAATTCCTTCTCAAAATCAATGTATCTAACCTTATTTCTCCCTCCAAACTCAACATCCTAAAAAAAATTATAGATCTCTCCTTAAATAATTCCTAATGTGGGATCATAAAACTTACAACACATGGATCACTCAAAATAATCAAAGTAGTTGCTTGGTTTTGAAGTTTAATTTCTTCACATGTGTCCTAACTTATTACAAAAGAATCAACCCTTTGTAACTTATCGTTGTTTCTTTTGAGTTGGACCCTTAGCAACCTTTTTTAATATTTTCTTTTATTGCCCTTATTCTTAGAGACACTAACTAAATGAGCACTAACCGAATGAGTACTTTTACATTTATAATGCTTCAACTTTTCTTCCTCTTTAACACAATTAGAAATAAGCTCATTTAAAGTCTATTTCTCCTTTTGACAGTTGTAACTAATTTTGAATTGGTTAAACTGTATAGGAAGCGATACCAAAATCATAAGAACAAACAATTGTTAGAAAGTTTGATCTTATGTGCCTTAAATTTTGAAGCAATATTAAACATTTTTCATAATGTACTTCCTCACATTTCCTTGACCCTTATACTTCATAGACATCAAAGAAGGCATAAGTGATGTCATCTTAACCTTAATGTTTTGGGTAAATCATTTCTTAATTTCGTCAAGGAAACCCTTAATATAAGTAATCTCTTTAGATTTGTGCTCCTAAAGACTTATAGAATGTTGTTCTTTATGATCATTAGACTCGTACAATTTGAACAATTTCCCCTCTCAAAATCCCTTTTATGGGTGCTTATCATGGTGAGAGGTGAAATTTATTCTTCCCTTAGTGCAAAGTCTGTGTTCATACAACCAAATACTATATGTAAGTGTCTTTTCTATTCCTTGAAACTAGTTTTACTAAACATGAGTGTAGAATGTATTTAATGAGATATTGTGACAAAGAAAGATAAATTACCTAAATATAGAACAAAAATAAATAAATAAATAAAATAAAAACAAGCTCACATAAATATTCATAAGTAAACAAATAAATTCAAAATAATGGCTAGTTCCCCAAAGATACCAAGCACAACATTAATACAAGTCTTTGGACAATAATATTAATCAGAAGCGGTACTCTTTGTTGTAGCAATCGAACATTGACAATAAACTATGTCAAACAATAGATTAATCTTTGGACTAACGTATTGCTTACATAAAATACCTTATAATTGTCACACATTTATCGCCACAGTTGTCGTTGTAATTCTGCCAAATATTAACTTTCCTTTGGGCCAATTAATAAACGCATGAATTACAAAAACTCATAATTATCTTAATATTTTAAATAAACTAATCTACACAAAACGGTCACTTTGGTGACATTATGTTTCAATTAATCCATTAAAATATTAGACACCCAAAACCAAAATATGAATTTAATTGTTTCAAAATATTTGTCTTAATTTTATCTTTCAATCAAATTAAAAGATAACCAAAATAATAATAAATTTGAATAATGGTAAACCTCATATCAAGATACCGAACACTCCATTAATATTTCATCTTTGGACAAAACATTAACTTGCAAGTGATATCTTGGTACAGTAATCAAACATTGATAATAAGAACATGTAAAACATAAATCTTCCTTTGGGCCGATTTATTGCTCACATATAAAACTGAATAATTATCACATGTTTATTACCATAGTTGCACATGTAATAATGTTAATTATTAACCTTCCTTTGGGCTGATTAATACTAACATAATCCGACTTACATGCACAAAACCTTCTATATATTAAAATAAAATAATTTATACAATAGAGGTCACTTTGGTGACTTAATGCTTCAATTAATTTATCTCAAAATATATTACATAAATGTACCGATATTCAAATTTAAAATTTGGTAACAATCAATCAAGTTTCGATAATATTAAGTTTTCAAATAACTTTCGAATAAAGGTTGTCTATATGGGGCTATCAGAAATAGAAAAATTGAATCTTTGACTGTTTCCCCCCCCAAAAAAAATTCCTTAAACATGCATTTACCGAAATTAAAGTCGAATTCAAAACAATCAATCTTTAACTAAAGTCAAAATCAGAAGTATCATGTAAATGAATAATTCATATACTTGATCGCATGAAACTTTAATATGCATAATAACCTTACGATCAAAAGAAATAAAATTCTTGATTAATCGAATTAAAAATCTATCAATTCCTAATCCATGTTATGTAATTCATAACATTAACCACATATTTACTTTATTTATTCCATAACTGATATAAAAACAAGTAATACGTAATATAAAATTGCAAAATAATATGCAACCTAAAATCAATCCTTAGTCCAAAGAGTAAGCAATAATCCACTTGCTTCTAATCAAGATTGATTATAAAATTTGCAAGCCATGTGCCATATTTACAATGAAAATAAACTTAATCTTTTCCTACTTAACAACAAATGCAATTCCAAAACCAAAATATATATAGCCTAACAAAGAGAGTGATTCAAAGCCAAACAAAAACACGATTAAAAGCCAAGCAATCAAGACCAAAAATACATCAATTGATATGTATATTTCTAATTAATACTGCATAAAGATTAAACCCCTTAAGCATGCATCTAAACTGTCCAAACTTGAATTTTAAGAAAATAGGCCCTTGAATTGCAATAAACCTAATTTTGAACAGAATTTTAAGAGTTGAGTTTGCAAAGAAATATACACCAACCATAAAATAAAAAAATAAGAAACTGAAATATCAATTGCTTTAACATGAATTCTCTCAAAATCAACCGGATTTAGTTTATAAATAGAGAGAGACAAAATTGAACATAATAAAAATAAGGGGACTTTGATGTAAAATTTCCCATTCAAAGAACGTGTATCCGAAGTTTGACAATGGCATACTTCATGCGTCCCCTATTCCTTATTACGATTAATTAGAAAACCTAACTTTGCCATGAGCCATATTTTATAATAAAATCAAATGTTAAAAATTTGATTTAATTTACCTTATGCTAGTCGGCTATGATCTTTATCGGCTACAAGTGAATTTGAAACACAACAATCAAAGTTAACATAGTTAAAACTATGATGCTTTAAGATTTTCAATCGCAGAGATATAGTACGATTATGAAAAACAAAATTTAAAACTGAATCAAAAATTCAAATCCACAAAACCTTAATAATGAATCAATAAAAAAAATTAATTCATTCTCAATGATTCAACATGACGAGTCTCTGATGCCACTTGTTATAATTAAACCATAACTAAATATGAAATCTAAACCCAGGATCTATCATGTCAAATCATCAAGAATAATAAACCGAATGCGAAGCGCACAGAATTAATTGATAGATGAAAAACCTTGAATCTTTTGATGAAGACCGCCTAAAAGGTGGTTGTGATCTTCCAAGAAGATAGGTTTTCTCTTGATGTAAAACTCTCTGACGGGGGGAAGGAGAGAAAAACAAGTTAACCTATTTCTTGGGGACCACTACCTCTTTATATAGTTGATTTAATAATCAACTACGCCTAACATAATTGGTCACTTAATTTTGTGTCATACTTTAAAATAGCAATATACATTATACATATGTGCCCACTATTACAGTTTAAATCCAACAATCTCCCACTTGGGCAACATATGTTTCTGACAAATGTATAACCTTATGAGCTCATAAATTTGCTATTATATAATAGGTATTACTGTAACAATCTCGTCCATCAACTATATCCATATAGGATCAAAGCAGCCTTTGTCGTATCAATCATGACAAGACCCATCAATGGTCACGTATACAAATATAGTCAAATGACATAGATCAATCATGGATGCGTAGCATGGAAAATTACATGAAATGTGAACCAAACATGTCTATTTCCAACTGGTCCTCCTAAACCTTAGCGAGATCAAACTTTACTTGAATTCGAGTGTGCATAAACCAAAAGAACTTTATTTCTGCAGAAAATAATCTTAAAATATCCTTAAACCCAAGTAATCAAATTGTGTCTAAAACGAATGGGCATTTTTTCAAAATTACAAACTCCCACTAAAACTGAATATCCTTAAATAACATTACACCCACCTGAGTAGTGTGCTCATGAAAGACCTAGGGTGTCGGTTTCTTAATAAAGCGCAATTATGGAGTTTGTACCAAAGATGCTCTATAGACACACAACCACTCTGAATTTTCTTTAACAACTAGGAACTTAATATTTATGTGCTTCAAATTTAAAGTGTTCCTATTGTTTATAAAATAAATGAATGCATATTTATTGTCACAAAATAACCGAAGTGATCTTTCTATTCAATCTATAATTAGCAGCCCATGTGACAAAATTCTTTTGCATCAATATTCTAATAGAATCGAAGTCTGTAAACTTGATGATCTCTAACTTACCAGAACTTCGATATGTGAGCATGTAATTTTTTTTTGTTCTCTAAACATATCTCATAACCCTATTGGCTGCTATTCAATGATCCATAATATGATTGCTTAAATATCTGTCTAACATTCCAACAATGTACGCAATATCCAAACGCATACATACTTGAGCATAAATTAGAATCTCAATAGCTTATGCATATGGAATATTTTGTATTTTCTAAATTTCAAGGTTACTTTTAGGGCATTGAGTAAGACTAAATTTGTCTTCTTTAGCAATTTGAGTATCACTTGGTTTACTCCCACTGAACTTGTAGTATATACAATTGTCAACCAAATTTATCTCAAAGCCGAATGAAATAATCAATATGAAATTTATAATTTCATTAATGAGAGTCCTACTTAAGCTCATAGATGAATTTATTTAATTTACATATCATTGATTTTGTATCATTAGACACAAATCTATGATTGTACCATATAATTCATTTCTTCAATGTCGTCATTGAAAAAACACAAGCCTAACATCCATCTTATGTAGCTCAAGTTTAAAATAAGAAACAAGCGTCATGATTATCTTGAAAGAGTATTTCAATGAAACTTGAGAGAAAGTCTCCACAAAATCAATGTCTTCTTTTAGAGTATATCCTTTAAATACAATACATGCCTTATACTTGTCCGCATTATCATTTGCATCCCTCTTGGTTTTAAATATCCATTTACAACCAATTGGTTTGCACCTTCATGTAATGAGACAAGTTCCTAAACTTTATTGTCTTGCATAAAATTATACTCTTCTTGAATGACATCAATTCACTTTTTGAGAGTCAGAACTTTTATGATTTGATAAAAAATGAATGAATCATTTTCTATCATTCCATTATTATCTTTATTTTCTTGAAGAAATACAAAGTAATAATCCAGAATAGTATTTCTCCTTCCTCTCTTGGATATCTTTAATGACACTTGTTTTTTAGGTTGTTGAGTTTGTTCTTTTGAAAACAATTACCTTATCTTGAATGAGAGTTGTTCAACATTGTTTTGCTGAGGTACTTGATTCACTTCTTGATTAATGATAGGTTTGAAAACCTAAACATCGTCAAAAAGTGATAGTAGGAATTAAATTATAATCCAATTCCTTCTCAAATCAATGTATCTAACCTTATTTCTCCCTCCAAACTCAACATCCTAAAAAAAATTATAGATCTCTCCTTAAATAATTCCTAATGTGGGATCATAAAACTTACAACACATGGATCACTCAAAATAACTGAAGTAGTTGCTTGGTTTTGAAGTTTAATTTCTTCACATGTGTCCTAACTTATTACAAAAGAATCAACCCTTTGTAACTTATCGTTGTTTCTTTTGAGTTGGACCCTTAGCAACCTTTTTTTAATATTTTCTTTTATTGCCCTTATTCTTAGAGACACTAACTAAATGAGCACTAACCGAATGAGTACTTTTACATTTATAATGCTTCAACTTTTCTTCCTCTTTAACACAATTAGAAATAAGCTCATTTAAAGTCTATTTCTCCTTTTGACAGTTGTAACTAATTTTGAATTGGTTAAACTGTATAGGAAGCGATACCAAAATCATAAGAACAAACAATTGTTAGAAAGTTTGATCTTATGTGCCTTAAATTTTGAAGCAATATTAAACATTTTTCATAATGTACTTCCTCATTTTCCTTGACCCTTATACTTCATAGACATCAAAGAAGGCATAAGTGATGTCATCTTAACCTTAATGTTTTGGGTAAATCATTTCTTAATTTCGTCAAGGAAACCCTTAATATAAGTAATCTCTTTAGATTTGTGCTCCTAAAGACTTATAGAATGTTGTTCTTTATGATCATTAGACTCAGTACAATTTGAACAATTTCCCTCTCAAAATCCCTTTTTATGGGTGCTTACCGCGGTGAGAGGTGAAATTTATTCTTCCCTTAGTGCAAAGTCTGTGTTCATACAACCAAATACTATATGTAAGTGTCTTTTCTATTCCTTGAAACTAGTTTTACTAAACATGAGTGTAGAATGTATTTAATGATATTGTGACAAAGAAAGATAAATTACCTAAATATAGAACAAAAATAAATAAATAAATAAAATAAAAACAAGCTCACATAAATATTCATAAGTAAACAAATAAATTCAAAATAATGGCTAGTTCCCCTCAAGATACCAAGCACAACATTAATACGAAGTCTTTGGACAATAATATTAACTGTAAGCGGTACTCTTGTTGTAGCAATCAGACATTGACAATAAACTATGTCAAACAATAGATTAATCTTTGGACTAACGTATTGCTTACATAAAATACCTTATAATTGTCACACATTTATCGCCACAGTTGTCGTTGTAATTCTGCCAAATATTAACTTTCCTTTGGGCCAATTAATAAGCGCATGAATTACAAAAACTCATAATTATCTTAATATTTTAAATAAACTAATCTACACAAAAACGGTCACTTTGGTGACATTATGTTTCAATTAATCCATTAAAATATTAGACACCCAAAACCAAAATATGAATTTAATTGTTTCAAAATATTTGTCTTAATTTTATCTTTCAATCAAATTAAAAGATAACCAAAATAATAATAAATTTGAATAATGGTAAACCTCATATCAAGATACCGAACACTCCATTAATATTTCATCTTTGGACAAAACATTAACTTGCAAGTGATATCTTGGTACAGTAATCAAACATTGATAATAAGAACATGTAAAACATAAATCTTCCTTTGGGCCGATTTATTGCTCACATATAAAACTGAATAATTATCACATGTTTATTACCATAGTTGCACATGTAATAATGTTAATTATTAACCTTCCTTTGGGCTGATTAATACTAACATAATCCGACTTACATGCACAAAACCTTCTATATATTAAAATAAAATAATTTATACAATAGAGGTCACTTTGGTGACTTAATGCTTCAATTAATTTATCTCAAAATATATTACATAAATGTACCGATATTCAAATTTAAAATTTGGTAACAGTCAACTGAAGTTTCTGATAACAGTTAAGTTTTCGAAATAACTCAGAATAAGGTTGTCTATATGGGGCTATCAGAAATAGAAAAATTGAATCTTTGACTGTTTCCCCCCCCAAAAAAAATTCCTTAAACATGCATTTACCGAAATTAAAGTCGAATTCAAAACAATCAATCTTTAACTAAAGTCAAAATCAAGTATCATGTAAATGAATAATTCATATACTGATCGCATGAAACTTTAATATGCATAATAACCTTACGATCAAAAGAAATAAAATTCTTGATTAATCGAATTAAAAATCTATCAATTCCTAATCCATGTTATGTAATTCATAACATTAACCACATATTTACTTTATTTATTCCATAACGATATAAAAACAAGTAATACGTAATATAAAATTGCAAAATAATATGCAACCTAAAATCAAATCCTTAGTCCAAAGAGTAAGCAATAATCCACTTTGCTTCTAATCAAGATTGATTATAAAATTTGCAAGCCATGTGCCATATTTACAATGAAAATAAACTTAATCTTTTCCTACTTAACAACAAATGCAATTCCAAAACCAAAATATATATAGCCTAACAAAGAGAGTGATTCAAAGCCAAACAAAAAACACGATTAAAAGCCAAGCAATCAAGACCAAAAATACATCAATTGATATGTATATTTCTAATTAATACTGCATAAAGATTAAACCCCTTAAGCATGCATCTAAACTGTCCAAACTTGAATTTTAAGAAAATAGGCCCTTGAATTGCAATAAACCTAATTTTGAACAGAATTTTAAGAGTTGAGTTTGCAGCAAATATACACCAACCATAAAATAAAAAATAAGAAACTGAAATATCAATTGCTTTAACATGAATTCTCTCAAAATCAACCGGATTTAGTTTATAAATAGAGAGAGACAAAATTGAACATAATAAAAATAAGGGGACTTTGATGTAAAATTTCCCATTCAAAGAACGTGTATCCGAAGTTTGACAATGGCATACTTCATGCGTCCCCTATTCCTTATTACGATTAATTAGAAAACCTAACTTTGCCATGAGCCATATTTTATAATAAAATCAAATGTTAAAAATTTGATTTAATTTACCTTATGCTAGTCGGCTATGATCTTTATCGGCTACAAGTGAATTTGAAACACAACAATCAAAGTTAACATAGTTAAAACTATGATGCTTTAAGATTTTCAATCGCAGAGATATATAAATACGATTATGAAAAACAAAATTTAAAATCAATCAAAAATTCAAATCCACAAAACCTTAATAATGAATCAATAAAAAAAATTAATTCATTCTCAATGATTCAACATGACGAGTCTCTGATGCCACTTGTTATAATTAAACCATAACTAAATATGAAATCTAAACCCAGGATCTATCATGTCAAATCATCAAGAATAATAAACCGAATGCGGAAGCGTACCTGAATTAATTGATAGATGAAAAACCTTGAATCTTTTGATGAAGACCGCCTAAAAGGTGGTTGTGATCTTCCAAGAAGATAGGTTTTCTCTTGATGTAAAACTCTCTGACGGGGAATGAGAGAAAAACAAGTTAACCTATTTCTTGGGGACCACTACCTCTTTATATAGTTGATTTAATAATCAACTATTAAGTATTTATAACTCTGCCCCTCATCGAATTATAAATACATCTTATGGTATCTACACTTTTATTTCCATGACATTTTAATACCCATGACACGCCTAACATAATTGGTCACTTAATTTTGTGTCATACTTTAAAATAGCAATATACATTATACATATGTGCCCACTATTACGGATTTAAATCCAACAGAATCTTGTTTTTAAACAAAATAAAAATGGTTTTCAATTTTTTTTTAAATTAAAGTTCAAGTTTTTTCCCTTCTTTTGGATCTTAGCTTGAAATAAAAAAGGAAGGGTTTTGAAGCTCACCTGCTGTTTGAGGAAGAGTCGTCGTCTATAGGCATCTCGGACGTCAGAAATAACCGACGAGACACCGCCGCCGATGAACGACGTCTAATGTTAGAATGAAAGAGACCGAGAAAGGGAGAAAGCTCTGTTTGCAGAAATTAAATCCCTGGTTTTCTTCGTATTTGTTTCCTTTTATTAAGCCTTAAAATGCCGCATTTCCCCTTTTCAATGCTAAATATTTTTAAAATTAATTTTTTCTTTTGTTTAAGCTTTAAAATGACGCGTGGTAATCTGCATCTTCATTTTCGTGGTTTAATCACCCTATGAATTCTTTTGTTGTTTTGCTTCCATGCGTTTTGGTCCTATTTTCTTCTTTTTATTTTGCATTTTAATTTGTTTCTCTTCTCGATTTATACTTTCATTTTGTATATGTTTTCATGCATCATATAATATACATGTACAGTTTCTTTGTATATATTTATATATAGTTTGTATTTATATATATACTGCATATACGCTTTTTTATATACCAAATAATATATAGTTTTTATATATCATAACATACGTATATTATATCTTTTTCGTTTCTGTTTTGCTATATATATTATTTTATGTTTATCTAATTTCGGTTGTCCGATCACGATTTACTTTCGGCCTTATGGTGACCCACAACAGGGTATGATCCGTATTATCTATGTCACGTTTAATCTAACTAACCTCTAACTCACTAACATCTAACTTTTAATTTTTATATTTATTTATTTATTTGTTCTTTATTTTTATTTTTTCCCTTTAATTTATTTCATATTTTTGTTAGCTTTCTTTGTGACATGCATCTATTTGTTATCCATCTAATTCTTATTATTTAATTCTATATTTACCTTGATAATTAATCAATTTTAACTATAAAAAGAATGTATTTATTAACTCAAATATTTGTATCGTAATATCTTGACTTAATAGATATTAAAATTATTTTATATTGTCTAAAGATAAACTCAAAAATGAATAAAATTTGATAAAGTCATAACATCATTCTCAACTGTTTGCATCATACATAAAGGTGATGTACTTGATTCAAACTATAAATTAACACGACAATCAGTCTTATTCGATGTCGGTTTAATATATGATCTGAATGTATAGTCACCCTTATTAATTAAAGGACTATTTAATTCAAACTCACCAAGTGTTAAAGCCCACTTAATTAAAAATTATATTCCATTAAGAACATTTAATAAAATTCAATTTAAATTTTAAGAATTTCTATCGATAAAAGTAACGTATAATTTGGCACCGGTTTCGGGCGTGATGAAGGTGTTAATCATTCTCTACGTAAACAACTTTCGAACCTATTTTTAACGAATCTTTAATTTTATGGTGTTCGATCTACTTAAATTAAGTGACCGATGGCGACACCCTCTAATTTTATTTTAAAATCAAAACTGATTCTCTTAAATAATACCAGAATATTTTCAAATTAGTCGTTACATGTCTAAATTCCAGAATTTTGAATTTCCTTTGATTCTCCGACGTCAGAACATCTTTAAAAGAACATTAAATAATGATTTGGGCTGATATGACAATTGGGATTGTATATCAGTCGTTTTCGTCCAAGGATTTGTTTGAAGTTTTGTGAATTTTAAATAGGTTTTTGGACAAATCTAAATAAATAAAGTGATGGGGGACAATGAAACTAATTTGTCGTATGTCCGTGTCTAGGGTGATAAAAAAATGTCAAGAATAATAGATTTCATGGTGATATGACATGGGGAGGAAATTAGGGTAAAATAGACAGATTATCACTCAATTATTTTTTTATTTTTATTTTGGTTACTTAACTATCAAAGTTTTTAGTTTATTAATTGAATTTTTAGATTGTTCTTGTTTTGATCACTCTCGATTATATTATTATTTTCTTTGAAATTTTTTGCCATTTTTTATTATTTACTTAAAATAATTTAAAATATAAAATTAAATCTAATTGATCGCCGACCACCATTTGTCGTGGTCGAACGCCACCGCCGACAGTTGTAGATGATGGCCATTCAGTCCCAGATTTCATCGGTTACTTCATCTCGACCCCTTGAGTCTGAACTCTACTTTCATTTTGTCGAAAAGTACTCAAAAGTCCACGAAAAAGAGATTGAAAGGGAGGAAACTGAAAAGTTTCAAATGAGATTTTCGGGTTTCGAGACATTTTCCAATAAAAACACTAGATTCGGACTCAGCGTGTTAAATCGAGTTCACCGGTGCAATTTTGGATCAAACGATCGTCAATTTTGACACCAACGGTGCGAGTGGTCAGCGACGGTGTGATTTTTTTATATTTTAAATTTAATAATAATAATAATAATAAAATATGATTTTATTATTTATTTTAAATTAATTTTATATTTAATAATATTAAAAAATTCAAAAAATATTAATAAAATATTTCAGAGTAATCAAAACCGAAAATTCAGTTAATAAATTAAAAAGCTTAAAAGTTGAGTGACCAAAATATAAATAAGAAGATAGTTAAATGATAAACATTGTATTTTACACAGAATTTATTTTTTCCAAGGAAAAAGAATAGTCGTCATTTTTTGTGGGGAATGTTAAATAAAAAATGAAAAAAAAAAACTTAGGCGGCTTTGGCCAAAAAGAATTCCGCATCACATTGTCGTTGGTGACATAACGCCTGAGTGATTATTTTTTTTCTTCAAAAGTTTGGTGATCGAATTAAAAGTTCTTTTTACAGTTGGATGATTATAGTAAAAATAGATTGAAAATGAGCGACTAAACAAGTAGTTTGCCTTTTTAAGAGAAAACCCAACTAAAATACGTAAGGGTAAAATAAACATATCATCACTCAATTATCTTCTCCCTTTTATTTTGGTCACTTAACTTTCAAAAATTTTAATTTACTAACTGAACTTTCAAACTGCTCCCGTTTTAGTCACTCTAAATTATTTTATTATTATTTTCTTATGACATGACATTTTTATTATTAAATATTAAAAAATTAAAATTAAATAAAATCATATTTTATTATTATTAAAATAATTTAAATATAAAAAATTTAAATTATATCCCAAACCCTAAAATATAATCCCCAAATTATAATCGCAACCCATTAACCCAAACCCTCCCCTTCTTCTCCGACCACTCCTTCACCGGTCGGACCTTCAGCGGCCGGATGTGAACACAGTGAAATGCAATGTTTCCGATGAAACGGGCAAGACCACCTTACTCACCAAATGTGAGGGAGAGTTCACGATTGGGTTCACTCACTGCTATTCAAAGTGTTTTCATAGCTACACATGCTGCTTTAGCTTTAAAAGAAAAGCATAAAGTTAGCGAGGGAGAGGATCGGTGAATCAATTTTCTTTTCACAGTGATGAATCCTAATAAGGTGGGATCAAATATTTTTACAGTGCTTTTCACACCAATGAGTGTATGGTTGAAGAAGAAGGCATTTTGGGTTTATGGATTGAGATTATAATTTGGGGAATGGGTTTAGATTTTGGGATTATAATTATAATTTTTTTATTTAATAATAATAAAATACAATTTTATTTTTATTTTAAATTATTTTTATATTTAATAATAATAATAATAATAAATGACATGCCATAGGAATATAAAAATAAAACAATTCAGAGTGACTAAAACAAGAATAATCCGAAAATTCATTTAATAACCTAAAAATTTTGAATGTTGAGTGACCAAAATAAGAGTGATTTACCCAATACGTAATGATATCCACCATTTGAACCAATGACATTATAAAATAGAAGATTAAATTCTATTGAATTAAAAGTACAAGGAGTAAGCCTCATATTTTTTTTTCTAACAAAACCGAACATGACCTATAAAACTTAAAGTATACAGTTTATTTTGACGTGGAAAAATAAATTCATAGCCTTACTTACTTTTTTCCTGGTTTCATTAAATAAATTAAAAAAAAAAAACAAAGGATTACAAACATAATGCGAATCACAGTGAGATAAATTGAAGTGTTGAAGCAAAGAATTAAGAAAGAAACGATAGTGAAAGATAACAAACGCAAGGAAGAAAAGATAAACGATAATAAAAAAGAAAAAATATGTTTTTATTAAATCATAGAGAGAAATTACAAAGACCCAGGGCTCTAACGACCCATTACAATTGATATTTATAAACTAAACCCCACTATATCTGCCAGACTTAGTGAAAGCCTTGTAACACGACCGTCAAGAGGGTTGTTTTTTTATGTTTGGTTGAATTGGCTAAAACCGATAAAAGATTGAACAAAATACACAATGATTTTAGAGTGGTTCGACTACCCAACCGAGTCTACATTCACTACCTTAGCAAACCACTAAGGATTTCCTAATTCACTATGAATTCTTCCCCTTTTCAAGGCTTAGGAGGAAACCTTTACAATCCTGTCTTTTACTGGCTAAGATAGAACCAACTCTAGTTTTTCACTAAGGCTAAACTAGAACCCCTCCTTTTACAAGGGATTTGTTTAGTAAACTAAATACCTCACAAGGTGGGTGTTTACACAATTTAAGCTCACAAGAGTGTACAAGGATAAAACAATTGAAGCACTCTCTTAAGCACTATTTACAAGAGAAATGAAAGAATAAGACTTAGATCTAATTTCTCTTGATCATATTGCTTGGATGTGTTCTCTAACAATCTTCAAGTGTTCCAGCCTTCTTTATATATTTAAGAATGAGTTTGTGGCTGTTTGTGACCTTTAGGGTTCAATTTGAGCCGTTGGGGCTTTTTTCCCCACAATAAATGCAGTTTTGGGTAGTGGTGTATCGGTACGCGAGTTACCCGTATCGGTACGCCCTTCTTGGAAACTAGCCGTTGAGCTCTTAACTACCTTCCCGTATCGGTACACCTTGGCACATATCGGTACACCCTGCAATTTAAATAATCGTTGGGAAATAGCCGTTGGGAGTGATTGAAAATAGGATCGGTATGCGTATAAGCGTATCGATACGATCTTATTCGTATCGGTACGCCTAGGGGCGTATCAGTACGGTTTTTTGGTTCTGGAATTTTCCTGTAGCATAAACCCTTATCTGTATCGATACGGGGTGTAACCGTATCAGTACAGACGTGTTGAAATTTGAAGTTTGGCTACTTAAAAACATTTAAAACACTTCCAAAATCTCTCAAAAACTTCTCAAACTTATTTTTAAGTTGTTTGGACTTAAAAACATTTTTGAAATCTTTTCAATTTAGTCCAAAACCATTTTTCAATTATTGTATCAAAACAAATATCCTAACAATCTCCCTCTTTTTGATATAATAAAACCAACTTGAAAAATTGTTTTTTGAGATTCTCCCCCTTAGTGAAAATAAATTTGAATAAGAGATTTAAAAATCCAAAATCATTAAAGCTCCCCTTTATTCATTTAAAAATTCAATTTTTCAAATCATTCTCCCCCTTTTTGTTATATCAAAAATGGTTCAAACCAAAGTTTGAAAACTTTTAAGTTTATAACAATGGAGACTTTAAAACATAATTTTGACAAAAATAAGAGTTTTGTTTTAAAATGGCTCCCCCTTACTCAATGCAAACAAAAAATAATTGACATTTAGAAGATATTAATTTTATAATTGGATCAAAATAAGTTCAAGAAATTCAATTATCCAAGACTTTAAATTAAAAGAATAGATAACCAAATAAAAAAAGAATTCGCATAGAGGTTACCCATCTTCTTCATTTGTGTGACTAGAGCATTTCCATATCTTTGTTTTGCTTGCCATTGCTCCAAACACACATACAAAAGACATTTACTTGATTTTTGGTATCTAAATTGCTTTAGATCCATTTACATTAGTCACAATGTCTTTAGTTCCCTTAGGAACCCATACTCGTCTAATCCTATAAGTTTTTCTTTTCTTTATAGGACAAGTATGTAAAGAATGACCATGATAATGACAATGTGAGCATTTTGCCATTATATGACAAGATGAATTATTAAAAATAATTTCCTTTTCTTTTGTTAAGCTTTCAAGCTTAACTTTCAAATCAAGATTTTCTTTTTCTAAAACTCCATTGCTTGTTTTTGAAAACTCTAAATCATTTTTCAAAATTTTATTTTGGTTTTCAAAATCCAAATTTGTTTTCGAAAGAAAATCGTTTTCAAATTCAAGTTTATAAATCATTTTCTTAAATTTGGAATTAATGGCCTCCAATTCTAAAAACAATTCATCGAAAGCATCTTGTAACTCGTCAAATGTATATGAATTTAATTCACTTGAGTTAGAAGATACCTCGGGCTCATCAAGAGCCGAAACACCATCCACCTTTGGGTTGGATAGAAGGTTTGCACATGATTGATCGTCATCTTTCTTTTCTCCATTCTTGTTGCCATAGAATTTGTCAAGCTTCTCCCAAATTTCTTTTGCATTTTTGCATGTGGAGACTTTCTTGGAAACTTCTTCATTGATGCCACAAAGAAGAGTGTGCATGGCCTTGGCGTTTAGCATTGCCTTCGTGTCATTTGCACTCATTTGCTTCTTCTTCTTCTTAGTAGCTTTCAAGTATCCATCTTCAATGATATCCCAAACCTCAAAATCGAGAGATTTGATGAAATACTTCATAGAATTGCTCAATTAGAAGTATGTTTCTCATTCGAAAAGCGGAAGACACGGGATAGAGCGGCCTTTTTCAAATCGTGCCATTTTTGCTTAAATAGTAGACTTCGAGCAAATTATCTTTACTCTCGGATGTTAGTCCTTCGATGGAAACGAGGCTCTGATACCAATTGAAAAGCTTGTAACACGTTTGAATCGATCTCCGATAACCATCAAGAGGGTTGTTTTGATACTTAGTTGAATTGGCTAAAATCGATAAAAGATTGGACAAAATGCACAATGATTTTAGAGTAGTTAGACTACCCAACCGAGTCTACATCCACTACCTTAGCACACCACTAAGAATTTTCTAATTCACTATGAATTCTTCCCCTTTTCAAGGCTTAGGAGGAAACCTTTACAACCCAATCTTTTACTGGCTAAGATAGAACCAACTCTAGTTTTTTACTAAGGCTAAACTAGAACCTCTCCTTTTACAAGGGATTTGTTTGGTAAACTAAATACCTCACAAGGTGGGTGTTTACACAATTTAAGCTCACAAGAGTGTACAAGTATAAAACAGTTGAAGCACTCTCTTAAACACTATTTTCAAGAGAAATGAAAGAATAAGACTTAGAGCTAATTTCTCTTGATCATATTGCTTGGATGTGTTCTCTAACAATCTTCAAGAGTTCCAGCCTTCATTATACATTTAGGAATGAGTTTGTGGCTGTTAGGGTTCAATTTGAGCCATTGGGATTTTTCTTTCCCGCAATAAATGCAATTCTGGGCAGTGGTGTATTGGTACGCGAGTTACCCGTATCGGTACACCCTTATTGGAAACTAGCCATTGAGCTCTTAACTGTCTTCCCGTATCGGTACGTCTTAGAGCGTATCGGTACACCCTGCAATTCAAATAGTCGTTGAGAGTGATAGAAAATAGGATCGGTACGCCTAGGGGCGTATCAATACGATTTTTCAGTTATGGAATTTTCCTGTAGCAAAAACCCTTATCTGTATCGATACGGGGTGTAAGCGTATTAGTACATATGTGTTGAAATTTGAAGTTTGGCTACTTAAAAACATTTAAAACACTTCCAAAACCTCTCAAAATCTTCTCAAACTTATTTTCAAGGTGTTTGGATTTAAAAACATTTTTGACAATCTTTTCAATTTAGTCCAAAACTATTTTTCAATTATTGTATCAAAAACAAATATCCTAACAATCCCCCCTTTTGATATAATAAAACCAACTTGAAAAATTATTTTTGAGATTCTCCCCCTTAGTGAAAATAAATTTCAACAAGAGATTTAAAAATCCAAAATCATTAAAGCTCCCCTTTATTCCTTTGAAAATTAAAATTTTCAAATCATTCTCCCCTTTTTGTTATATCAAAAATGGTTCAAACCAAAGTTTGAAAACTTTTAAGTTCATAACGATGGAGAGTTTAAAACATAATTTTGACAAAAATAAGAGTTTTGTTTTAAAATGGCTCCCCCTTACTCAATGCATTCCTAAAATAATTGACACTTAGAAGATGTTGAATTTTATAATTGGATCAAAATAAGTTCAAGAAATTCAATTATCCAAGACTTTAAATTAAAAGAATAGATAACCAAATAAATAAAGAATTAGCATAGAGGTTACCCATCTTCTTCATTTGTATGACTAGAGCATTTCCATATCTTTGCTTTGTTTGCCATTGCTACAAACACACCTACAAAAGACATTTACTTGATTTTTGGTATCCAAATTGCTTTAGATCCATTTACATTAGTCATAATGTCTTTAATTCCCTAAGGAACCCAAACTCGACTAATCCTATAAGTTTTTCTTTTCTTTATAGGACAAGTATGTAAAAAATGACCATGATAATGGCAATGTGAGCATTTTGCCAATATGTGACAAGATGAATTATTAAAAATAATTTCTTTTTCTTTTGTTAAGCTTTCGAGCTTAAATTTCAAATCAAGATTTTCTTTTTCTAAAACTCCATTGCTTGTTTTTGAAAACTCTAAATCATTTTTCAAATTTTCATTTTGGTTTCAAAATCCAAATTTATTTTCAAAAGAAAATCGTTTTCAAATTCAAGTTTAGAAATCGTTTTCTTAAATTTGGAATTATTGGTCTTAAATTCTAAAAATAATTCATCGAAAGCATCTTGTAACTCGTCAAATATATGAATTTAATTCACTTGAGTTAGAAGATACCTCGGGCTCATCGAGAGCCAAAACAACATCCACCTTTGGATTGGAGAAAATGTTTGCACATGAATGATCATCATCTTTCTTTTATCCCTTATTGTTGCCATATAATTTCTCAAGCTTCTCCCAAATTTCTTTTGCACTTTTGCATGTGGAGACTTTCTTGGAAACGTCTTCATTGAGGTCACAAAGAAGAGTGTGCATGGCCTTGGCGTTTAGCTTTGCCTTCATGTCATTTTCACTCATTTGCTTCTTCTTCTTCTTCTTAGGAGCATTCAAGTATCCATCTTCAATGATATCCCAAACCTCAAAATTGAGAGATTTGATGAAATACTTCATGGCATTGCTCCATTGGAAGTATGCTTCTTCTTCGAAGAGTAGAGGGCACGAGATAGAGCGACCTTCTTTGAATCTTTCCATTTTTGCTTGAACAGTTGACTTCGAGCAAATGATCTTTACTCTCGAATGTTAGTCCTTCGATGGAGACGAGACTCTGATACCAATTGAAAGGCTTGTAACACGCTTGAATCGATCTCCGATAACCGTCAAGAGGGTTGTTTTGATGCTTGGTTGAATTGGCTAAAATCGATAAAAGATTGGACAAAATGCACAATGATTTTAGAGTGGTTAGACTACCCAACCGAGTCTACATCCACTACCTTCGCACACCACTAAGAATTTCCCAATTCACTATGAATTCTTCCCCTTTTCAGGGCTTAGGAGGAAACCTTTACAACCTTATCTTTTACTGGCTAAGACAGAACCAACTCTAGTTTTTCACTAAGGCTAAACTAGAACCTCTCCTTTTACAAGGGATTTGTTTGGTAAATTAAATACCTCACAATGTGGGTGTTTACACAATTTAAGCTCACAAGAGTGTACAAAGATAAAACAATTGAAGCTCTCTCTAAAACACTATTTTCAAGAGAAATGAAAGAATAAGACTTAGAGTTATTTTCTCTTGATCATATTTTGGATATGTTCTCTAACAATATTCAAGTGTTCCAGCCTTCATTATATATTTAGGAATGAGTTTTGGCTGTTTATGACCGTTAGGGTTCAATTTGAGCCATTTGAGATTTTTTTTCCATAATAAATGCAATTGGGCAGTGGTGTATTGGTACGCGAGTTACCCGTGACGGTACACCCTTCTTGAAACTAGCCATTGAGCTCTTAACTGCCTTCCCGTATCAAGACGCCTTAGAGCGTATCGGTACACCCCTGCAATTCAAATAGCCGTTGAAAAATAGCCGTTAGAAAATGGTTGAAAATAGGATCGGTACGTATAAAGCAATCGATTTTTTCTAGGGGCGATTATGGAATTTTCCTCAGTAGTAAAAACCTTATCTATATCAATACGGGGTGTAACGTATTAGTACAAACATGTTGAAATTTGAATTTTGGCTACTTAAAAACATTTAAAACACTTCCAAAACCTCTCAAAATCTTCTCAAACTTATTTTCAAGGTGTTTGGATTTAAAAACATTTTTGAAATCTTTTCAATTTAGTCCAAAACTATTTTTTAATTATTGTATCAAAACAAATATCCTAACAATCCCCATTTTTGATATAATAAAACCAACTTGAAAAATTATTTTTTTTGATTCTTCCCTTAGTGAAAATAAATTTGAATAAGAGATTTAAAAATCCAAAATCATTAAAGCTTCCCTTTATTCCTTTGAAAATTAAAATTTTCAAATCATTCTCCCCTTTTTTGTTATATAAAAATGGTTCAAACCAAAGTTTGAAAACTTTTAAGTTCATAACAATGGAGAGTTTAAAACATAATTTTGACAAAAATAAGAGTTTTGTTTTAAAATGGCTCCCCCTTACTCAATGCATTCCAAAAATAATTGACACTTAGAAGATGTTGAATTTTATAATTGGATCAAAATAAGTTCAAGAAATTCAATTATCCAAGACTTTAAATTAAAAGAATAGATAATTGCCAAATAAATAAAAATTAGCATAAAAGACATTTACCCATCTTTTAGTATCAAATTTGTTGTGTGACTAGAGTATTTCCATATCATTGCTTTGTTTGTCATTGCTACAAACACACCTACAAAAGACATTTACTTGATTTTTGGTATCCAAATTGCTTTAGATCCATTTATATTAGTCATAATGTCTTTAATTCCCTAAGGAACCCAAACTCGACTAATCCTATAAGTTTTTCTTTTCTTTATAGGACAAGTATGTAAAAAATGACCATGATAATGGCAATGTGAGCATTTTGCCAATATGTGACAAGATGAATTATTAAAAATAATTTCTTTTTCTTTTGTTAAGCTTTCGAGCTTAAATTTCAAATCAAGATTTTCTTTTTCTAAAACTCCATTGCTTGTTTTTGAAAACTCTAAATCATTTTTCAAATTTTCATTTTGGTTTCAAAATCCAAATTTATTTTCAAAAGAAAATTATTTTCAAATTCAAGTTTAGAAATCATTTTTTAAATTTGGAATTATTGGTCTTAAATTCTAAAAATAATTCATCAAAGCATCTTGTAACTCGTCAAATATATGAATTTAATTCACTTGAGTTAGAAGATACCTCGGGCTCATCGAGAGCCAAAACAACATCCACCTTTGGATTGGAGAAAATGTTTGCACATGAATGATCATCATCTTTCTTTTATCCCTTATTGTTGCCATATAATTTCTCAAGCTTCTCCCAAATTTCTTTTGCACTTTTGCATGTGGAGACTTTCTTGGAAACGTCTTCATTGAGGTCACAAAGAAGAGTGTGCATGGCCTTGGCGTTTAGCTTTGCCTTCATGTCATTTTCACTCATTTGCTTCTTCTTCTTCTTCTTAGGAGCATTCAAGTATCCATCTTCAATGATATCCCAAACCTCAAAATTGAGAGATTTGATGAAATACTTCATGGCATTGCTCCATTGGAAGTATGCTTCTTCTTCGAAGAGTAGAGGGCACGAGATAGAGCGACCTTCTTTGAATCTTTCCATTTTTGCTTGAACAGTTGACTTCGAGCAAATGATCTTTACTCTCGAATGTTAGTCCTTCGATGGAGACGAGACTCTGATACCAATTGAAAGGCTTGTAACACGCTTGAATCGATCTCCGATAACCGTCAAGAGGGTTGTTTTGATGCTTGGTTGAATTGGCTAAAATCGATAAAAGATTGGACAAAATGCACAATGATTTTAGAGTGGTTAGACTACCCAACCGAGTCTACATCCACTACCTTCGCACACCACTAAGAATTTCCCAATTCACTATGAATTCTTCCCCTTTTCAGGGCTTAGGAGGAAACCTTTACAACCTTATCTTTTACTGGCTAAGACAGAACCAACTCTAGTTTTTCACTAAGGCTAAACTGGAACCTCTCCTTTTACAAGGGATTTGTTTGGTAAATTAAATACCTCACAATGTGGGTGTTTACACAATTTAAGCTCACAAGAGTGTACAAAGATAAAACAATTGAAGCTCTCTCTAAAACACTATTTACAAGAGAAATGAAAGAATAAGACTTAGAGTTATTTTCTCTTGATCATATTTCTTGGATATGTTCTCTAACAATATTCAAGTGTTCCAGCCTTCATTATATATTTAGGAGTGAGTTTTTGGCCGTTTATGACCGTTAGGGTTCAATTTGAGCCGTTTGAGATTTTTTTTTCCGGCAATAAATGCAGTTCTGGTAGTGGTGTATCGGTACGCGAGTTACCCGTATCGGTGCGCCCTTCTTGGAAACTAGCCGTTTAGCTCTTAACTGCCTTCTCGTATCAGTACGCCTTGGCGCGTATCGGTACACCCTGCAATTCAAATAGCCGTTGAAAAATAGCCGTTAGGAGTGGTTGAAAATAGGATCGGTACACGTATAAGCGTATCGATACGTCTAGGGGCGTATCTGTATGGTTTTTCGGTTCTGGAATTTCCCTGTAGTAAAAAGTCTTATCTATATCAATACGGGGTGTAACGTATCAGTACAAACATGTTGGAATTTGAATTTTGGCTACTTAAAAACATTTAAAACACTTCCAAAACCTCTCAAAAACTTCTCAAACTTATTTTCAAGTAGTTTGGACTTAAAAACATTTTTGAAATCTTTTCAATTTAGTCCGAAACCATTTTTTAATTATTGTATCAAAACAAATATCCTATAATATCCCCATTTTTGATATAATAAAACCAACTTGAAAAATTATTTTTTTGATTCTTCCCCTTAGTGAAAATAAATTTGAATAAGAGATTTAAAAACCCAAAATCATTAAAGCTTCCCTTTATTCCTTTGAAAATTCAAATTTTCAAATCATTCTCCCCTTTTTTGTTATATAAAAAATGGTTCAAACCAAAGTTTGAAAACTATTAAGTTCATAACAATGGAGAGTTTAAAACATAATTTTGTCAAAAATAAGAGTTTTGTTTTAAATTGGCTCCCCCTTACTCAATGCATTCCAAAAATAATTGACACTTAGAAGATATTGAATTTTATAATTGGATCAAAATAAGTTCAAGAAATTCAATTATCCAAGACTTTACTTGTGTGACTAGAGTATTTCCATATCATTGCTTTGCTTGTCATTGCTCCAAACACACCTACAAAAGACATTTACTTGATTTTTAGTATCCAAATTGCTTTGCTTGTGTGACTAGAGTATTTCCATATCATTGCTTTGCTTGTCATTGCTCTAAACACACCTACAAAAGACATTTACTTGATTTTTAGTATCCAAATTGCTTTAGATCCATTTATATTAGTCACAATGTCTTTAGTTCCCTTAGGAACTTATACTCGTCCAATCCTATAAGTTTTTCTTTTCTTTATAGGACAAGTTTGTAAAGAATGACCATGATAATGGCAATGTGAACATTTTGCCATTATGTGACAAGATGAATTATTAAAAATAATTTCTTTTTCTTTTGTCAAGCTTTCAAGCTTAACTTTCAAATCAATATTTTCTTTTTCTAAAACTCTATTGCTTGTTTTTGAAAACTCTAAATCATTTTTCAAATTTTCATTTTGGTTTTCAAAATCCAAATTTGTTTTTAAAAGAAAATTATTTTCAAATTCAAGTTTGGAAATCATTTTTTTAAATTTGGAATCCACGGTCTCAAATTCTAAAAATAATTCATCGAAAGCATCTTGTAACTCGTCAAATGTATATGAATTTAATTCACTTGAGTTAGAAGATACATCAGGCTCATCGAGAGCCAAAACACCATCCACCTTTGGATTGGAGAGAAGGTCTGCATATGATCGATCATCATATTTCTTTTCTCCCTTCTTGTTGCCATAGAATTTCTCAAGCTTCTCCCAAATTTCTTTTGCACTTTTGCATGTGGAGATTTTCTTGGAAACGTCTTCATTGAGGCCACAAAGAAGCGTGTGCATGGTCTTGGCGTTTAGCTTTGCCTTCGTGTCATTTGCACTCATTTGCTTCTTCTTCCTTTTAGGAGCTTTCAAGTATTCATCTTCAATGATATCACAAACCTCAAAATTGAGAGATTTGATAAAATACTTCATGACATTGCTCCATTGGAAGTTTGCTTCTCTATCGAACAGCTGAGGACACGAGATAGAGCGGCCTTCTTTAAATCTTGCCATTTTTGCTTAAACAGTAGATTTCGAGCAAATGTTCTTTACTCCCGGATGTTAGTCCTTTGATGGAGATGAGGCTCTGATACCATTTAAAAGGCTTGTAACATGCTCAAATCGATCTCCAATAATCGTCAAGTGGGTTGTTTTGATGCTTGGTTGAATTGGCTAAAATTGATAAATGATTGGACAAAATGCACAATGATTTTAAAGTAGTTCGACTACCCAACCCGAGTCTACATCCACTACCTTAGCACACCACTAAGGATTTCTCAATTCACTATGAATTCTTCCCCTTTTCAAGGCTTAGGAGGAAATCATTACAACCTTATCTTTTACTGGCTATGGTAGAACCAACTCTAGTTTTTCCCTAAGGCTAAACTAGAACCTCTCATTTTACAAGCGATTTGTTTGGTAAACTAAATACCTCACAAGGTGGGTGTTTACACAATTTAAGCTCACAAGAGTGTACAAGGATAAAACAATTGAAGTACTCTCTTAAACACTATTTACAAGAGAAATGAAAGAATAAGACTTAGAGCTAATTTCTCTTGATCATATTGCTTGGATGTGTTCTCTAAGAATCTTCAAGTGTTCTAGCCTTCATTATATATTTAGGAATGAGTTTGTGGTCGTTTGTGACCGTTGGGGTTCAATTTGAACCGTTGGGGCTTTTCTTTCCCGCAATAAATTCAGTTCTGGGCAGTGGTGTATCAGTATGCGAGTTACCCGTATAGGTACGCCCTTCTTGGAAACTAGCAGTTGAGCTCTTAACTGCCTTCTAGTATCGGTACGTCATGCAATTCAAATAGTCGTTGGGAGTGGTTGAAAACAGGATCGGTATTCGTATAAGCGTATCGGTACGATCCTATCCGTATTGGTACGCCTAGGGGCGTATTAGTACGGTTTTTTAGTTTTGGAATTTTTCTGTAGCAAAAACCTTTATCTGTATCTATACGGGGTGTAACCGTATCGGTACAGACTGTTGAAATTTAAAGTTTGGCTACTTTAAAACATTTAAAACACTTCCAAATCCTCTCAAAAACTTCTCAAACTTTTTTTCAAGTTGTTTGGACTTAAAAACATTTTTAAAATCTTTTCAATTTAGTCTAAAACTAATTTTCAATTATTATATCAAAACAAATATCCTAACACTTATTTAGTTATAACAAACTAACTACTTAGACTTTAACAGCCAAACTGCTTAACTATTTAGGGAGCTGGTATATAACATAATCTTACATTTTTCTTGTTTCTTCTTATCCCTGAATTTTAACAGTAGATGAAACTTCTAATCGAGCACGCAAACCACTGTACACAGTAGGAGAAATTTTTGTGAGATATCTGTAACTTGTTCACTGGAAGGAACAACGCTCACAACTAACTGTCCAGCAAGAACACGTTCACAAACAAAGTGGATGTCTATCTCCACGTGCTTGACACGAGCATGATGTTTTGGATTTGTTGCCATGTATACTGTAGAAGTATTATCACACCATACTACAGGAATTCAAGTGAGAACTACTCCAATTTTAGCTAATAGAATCTCTATCCACATTAATTCAGATACTGAATTAGCCAGACTCCTATATTCTGCCTCAGAGGAGAATCTGGACACCACGCTTTGTTTCTTAGAGCACCAAGTTATGGGATTACCCCCAAGGTATATACAATACCCAATTGTGGATCTCATGTCTTTAACAGAAGTAGCCTAATCAGCATCTGAGTAACACACTAGATCATAATTATTTCGAGCAGTATAAGAAAACCCATAGTCAATAGTCCTCTGAAAATAGTACAATATACATTTAACAGCTTTCCAATGCACATCCTTTGATTGATTCATGTACTGACCGACCTTGTTAACAGTAAAAATTATATCTAGTCGTGTCATGCACACGTATTGTAAGCCTCTTACAATACTTTGATACAAGTGTATATCAACAGAGATGTGTCCATCATCTATATGCAATTTTTGAGAGACTATAATATGCGTAGGGACATGATTACAGTGATGCATATTGGCTTTCTCCCACAGATTAGAAACATACTTTCTTTGATTTAACGTCAGGCCAGTAGCACACTATTGAATTTCCATGCCAAGAAAAAAAAAATTGGTTGACCCAGATTTTTCAATAGAAATTCAGAATTGATTTGTTGAATTAGATCTGAAACTTCAGATTCCACATTCTCGGAGATAATTATGTCATCAACGTATACCATTAGTAATAGTTTAACAGTCTCTGTGTTCTTAATAAATAGAGAACTATCAGACTTTGAAGCAGAGAAATCAAGCTTCTGAATCAGAAACTTTCTCAAGGTAGTGAACCAGGCTCTAAGTGTCTGTCTAAGTCTATAAAGAGCTTTCTTAAGATGACAGACAGGCTCTTCTTCATTTGGCCCCTTTGTTTTAAACTCAGGGGGTTAACACATATAAATCTTCTCTGTTAACTCTCCATTTAGAAAGACATTATTGATGTCAATTTGTCTAATAAACCACTTCTCATGAACTGCAGTTGCCAATACAGTTTTAATAGTGACAGCTCTAACCACTAGGCTAAATGTCTCTCTAAAATCACTACCTATCATTTTTGAGCAACCTTTGGCTATAAGTGTAGCTTTAAACCTATCAGTCTCATCAGGTTTCCTTTTTACTTTGAAAAACCATTTACATTTAGCTGGTTTTCTAGAGGGTGATAAGGGCTGCAAATCACAAGTTTCATTTGTCATTAAAGCCTCATATTCAGCTAAAACAACAGCTTTCCATTCACACTGTTGTAAAGCTTCAAAAACAGTGGTTGGTTCTGGTATGTCACCCTCTAATAGATAAGCCTTGGGTTTAAAAATTTTAGATTTCCCTATGATTATTATTGGATGATGATTCTGAGTTCGAACTGTTTTTGGTGGTGGAGTTATGGATATAGAATGAGGTGTGGAGTATGAAGGCAAAGATAATGTGATGGTGAAGTTGTGGATATAGAATGAGGTGTAAAATGTGATGGTGGAGATGTGAATATAGCATGTAAAATGAAGTGTGGAGGTGAAGATAGATATGGTGGTGGAGATGTAGATATAGAAGGAGGTGTGAAATGTGGAGATAAAGATAGATGTGGTAGTAGAAATGTGGATATAGAATGAGGTGTAGAATGTGGAGATGAAGATAGATGTGGTGGTGAAGATATAGATATATCATGTAAAGTGGAGTATAGAGGTGAAGATAGATGTGATAGTAGACATGTGGATCTAGAATAAGGTGTAGAATGTAAAGATGAAGATAAATATGGTGGTGGAGATGTAGATATAGCATGAGAAGGAACAAGGGAAGTATTGGCATGCAAATTAGATTGCAGCTGTTGATGGTGAAGAAATATGTTAGTTGGTTTGATCATTAGGAACATGCTGAACAGTGTTATTAAAGTCAGAATTATTGAAATCAGTAGTTTGAACAGAACCAGTGAGACCATGATTATTGAAACCAGTATTAGAGATATTTGCATAATCTGAATTTGAAAAAAAAGGATATACCATTTGACCAGACAATTGAGAACCAGATGAAAGATCAATAGAAGAATTCTGTACATGAGCTATATAATGAGTAGAAACATGAGCAGAAGCATTTACATGATTTACTAAATTGTTTTGTCTTACATCAGCATCAAGAAGAATAATGCACACAAGATAAATTTAAAGAGAAAGGGCTAGCAGTAATAACAGTAATAACAAAATCATAATCATGAGGTAACCCATTAAGGATAGCAATTACATACTCATGTTCAGAGATTCTTTTCCCGCAGTTAGCCAAATTATCACAAATGAATTTGATTTTCATCAAAAACTCTTGCATACTCATATCACCTTTCTTCTGAAAATGTAAAAGTCTACTATAAGACATTAGCCTAGAAGTTATTTTGCTACCATATAAATGATGCAGGGTATTCCAAATAGCCGATGAAGTGCTAAGGTCAATCAAGTGATGCAAAACAGGTTCACTTGCAGTAGACAAAAGCCAGATAGCTAGAGCTCTATCTTGCTCTTCAAATGCCTCAAAATCAATGTTTATACAAATAATTTCATTCTGTGTAACATACTTAGGGGGTGCTTGAACATTACAATCTATAAACCTAAGCAATCAATGAGTTTTAATAGTCTGTAGCGACCTTTTTGAAATTCAAAATTTTAAGGTTTCGAATATATGGGATCGCTAAAAAATGAGTAGTAGGGTTCCTTTGGTTTTTTTGGGAAAAAATTTTGGAAAATGAAAAATTCTTTAAGAGTTCATGTTTTGAAAACAATAAAAATTTGGAGTCGCCACCGGCCACTGAGGTAGGCCTAACACCATAAAAACCAGAGATTCGATAAAAAATGAGTTCGGGGGTCGGTTACGGATGAGGAAGGTTTTTGCACCCCATACCGCCCAAAAATTGATACCGTAAAAATAAAATAATAATTACCGCCTTGTTAATATCGAACTTTGTGAATTAAAGTGACAATTAATTTAAAATCCGGTTATACATGCGATTCTATTTTAAGGGTCCCGTTATTCGAAAGTAAAAAGCAAGCCATCACTACTTTTGATAATGGCCGCATTTACCGTTGAATAAAAAAACCCCGCATTAACAACATAATATATTTGATATGCAACATTATACAACATGGCATCTCAAATACGTATAAACATGACAAATATAAATAAAGACATAAAATAAAAGCATAAATAAAGGCAAAAATAAAACGTCCGGAAAAAGGACCGTATCGAACAAAAGATAAAAAAAGAGCAGAAATTTAAATGCGGTAATTTAAAGTGCGAAAAATTAAATTACGGGAAAAATAAAAGCTGGAATTAAAAAAATCCGGGGAAAGATCGGATCGAAAAAACAATCAGGAAAAAAAGGACCGGATCGAACCAAAGAGCGTAAAATAAAAGAGATCCGGAAAAAGGACTGAATCTAACATGAAAAGAAAATGCGGAAAATAAATGTTAGTGGCGGAAATTAAATGTTAGGTGTAATAATATATATATATATATACACATATTATAATATAGATAATACTATAATATATTGTAATAATAATATATAATATAAATATAATGCTAATAATATATAATACTATATATAAACATATATACAAACAAATAATAAATTAAACCACCTCTAACAAGTAAAATAAACTACACATCTCAAACAAAATATTAAACAAGATAAAACACATAAGAAAAAAACTAACATAAATAAAGAGGATATCATCAAATCTAATCAATATTTCATTAAACCATAAGGATGTGTTACATAAAAAAATATAATAAAAATAGAAGAAAATACCAAAATTTATGATCGATCAATCAATTCACGTATCGTTGTCGATGAAGTTGAAAAGCTTGATTCAAGGATATCTTTTGTGGTTCGAATGAGTGATGGGTTTTCAATTTTCTTTGGGTCTCGGTGATGTGAGGGGAAACCATGAGAAATGGCATGAAAGTATAGGGTTTTTTAGGGAAATGAATAAGTGGCAGTGGGGAAAATGGGGGCTAGAATCGAATGAGTGAAAGGGAAATGGCTTTTTGAAATTGAATGGGAGATTGGAAATTGATAACAAAATGGTTAGGGGAGCCAATGGCTACTGCATCAGTAAGTTATTTTTGAA
Organism: Hibiscus mutabilis; assembly: GCA_019671005.1. Classification (NCBI taxonomy): domain Eukaryota; kingdom Viridiplantae; phylum Streptophyta; class Magnoliopsida; order Malvales; family Malvaceae; genus Hibiscus; species Hibiscus mutabilis. Next base: position 15,962,915 of record CM033748.1, read on the forward strand.
GGAAAAAAAATTGGAATTTAAGAAGGTTGCGGCTGTAAATGAAAATATGAGTGGGCGGGAGGGGGGGGGGGGTTTGGAAAAATGGAAATGAAATGTTGGGGTTTTTGGGGTGTGAAGAATGGAATCAAAAAATAGGATGGTGGGTAATTCCTAAATGGCAGTGTAGTTTGGGAAAATGATTTTTTGGGGGGTTGGGATTGCAGTGCAAAATATGAGTGTGGTCATTTTTTGGGTGTATTATATATATATATATATATATATATATATGGTGTAGAAGGGTATTTTATGGGAATAAAAATGGGATCTAGGTTTTAATATAATAGGTGATAAAGGGTATTTTGGGTTATCCTTTTTAAAACCAATAGAAATTAAGGTCTTGGGCACTAAGTAATTTCTAACCAATGGGAGTAAAGCCTTAATGAGGAAGGAGTTGAGATTTTTGTTTTATTTTTTGTATTTTTTTATTATATAAAATCATATATAATGGGTCATAGGATTTTGGGCTTAGGATATAAGCTTTTGGGTATTAAAAGGGTTAATGTGGATTAATCTTATTTCGAGCAATTTAATTTAAACTCAGACAAAATTTAGTGTCTACAGCTGTCCCTTTTTGCTCATTGCTGTGAAACACGAATAGAGCAAAGACTAAAGATACAAATTTTGTCACATTTCCCTATCCGAAGATTCCGAGCTATGAGTCCTTCTTAAATAGAATCGTTCGCCCTTCCTCTTCCTGAAATCCTGGTGCTACGAATTTGAAACTCCTCGCCTGAAATCCCTGAGCTATGAGAAACATCCTTGAGAAAGAATAAAGTCAGGGAGTCCAAATTTCAATAAAATATCCTTAAGAAAATGATCGAATTAAGAAATTCGTGTTTTAGAAAAACATTGTTAAGAAATGATCGAATTAAGAAATTCATGTTTTAAGAAAAACATATTTTAAGAAAGGATCGAATTAAGAAATTCGTGTTTTAAGGAAAACAATCCTTTAAGAAAGGATGGAATTAAGAAATTCGTGTTTCTAAGAAAAACAATCCTTTAAGAAGGATCGAATTAAGAAATTCATGTTTTAAGAAAAACAATCCTTTAAGAAAGGATCGAATTAAAAAATTCGTATTTTAAGAAAAACATCCTTAAGGAGGGATAAAATTGAGAAATTTAAATTTTGAGAAGAACGTCCTTTTGGAAGGGATAGGATTGAGAAATTTAGATTGTGAGAAAAAAACATCATTTTGGAAGGAATAAATTTGAGAAATTTGGATTGTGAGAAAAACGTCCTTTTGGAATGGATAAGATTGAGAAATTTGGAAGACCTTTAGAAATCTAAATTATGCAAGTCAAAGGACTCTTGGTTCTATGAGATCTATTTCTCCTCTCGTGAAGCGGTAGATTCATCATTTTATCAATCTTCAAATGCCTCTTTAAAATAAATAAAATGCTATGATGATATGAGTTAGCATGCTCCTAACATAGGGATATCTAACTGCCAATAATGCATGAGCGTATTTCGCGATGCAAAGATGCATGCATGAATGAATGAATTGAGGACCACTTGGGCGAGTCCTATTCTTCAAGGAAGCTGATTGAAAATTTTGTGTCTTGCTTCTTCATTGGGGCTCCACGACGACTGGAATACCCCATCTCGTACTAGGGTTCAACCTTGCAAAATGCATGTTCAAAGTTTCCACTCTAGACTGTTTTTACTGAACTTTGCTAAATTTGGTCTCGGGAATATCCTTGCCATGGGTCACATTTATGCCCCAACAAAAATTTTGCCCCAAAAAATTTGTTGCTTACTCTTATTCTCTTGTTGCTAGCAAGATTTTGAGTAATGCAGAAAAGTCTTTTATACATGTTATGATTTCAATGTGAGATGCTTATTGAGAAAATTGATTTTTCTTTTCAAATTGTAAATATGTTAGGCAATATCGAATGTCTCGAATATCAAGTGCACGAATAACACTAAAAATAGATTATCGAGGATTGCCCCAAGCAAATCATGTGTCTAGGAGACCTCAAAAGCTGAATTGATGTTTAAAGATGTGAAGTACATCTTAAGTCTACTTCGATATTTGACTGATTTACCTTTGGCAGGTTCATTCTTGTTTGGGGAATTCAATTCATGGCTCGAAATAAATGATGGAGCAAACAACAAATTCCCAAGCTACTCGGTATTGTCATGATTTTGAAAATATTATCATCACTCATGAAGCGAAGAGTTTCAATTAGAACGGGCTTCAGCGGAATGCCCCAAAGATTTCACACTCTTATCCGAAAAAATGCCTATTACCAGGTTTTGAACATTGGAGTGTTTTTTGATTAATTTGAATGAATGCATATTACCAGGCTTTGAAGATTTGAAAAATGCCTATTACCAGGCTTTGAAAGTTAAGTCAATTTGTCTTGTTTTGAAAATGCCTATTACCAGGCTTTGAACATTAAATTGCACCGATTTGCCAATATGTGTGATTAATGTGAAATGCAAGTCACATGTTCATGATCTCCGCAACTTAGGATTTCAACTAAACACAGGCTACTCGGAATCAACCTTCGGGTCAAAGTCAATGTTCCTTGCGCAATTGATATACGGGGACCCAATAAGCAAATATATTTACAAAATGAAGAGATTTAAAAAAATTGCATCTTTTTATTGAAACTTTGAATATGTTACAAAAATGATATCGTCGTCGGGCTTTTTTCTTCTTTTTTTGAATGTAAACTTATCGGGGGAGCTCGGGTGCCCCGAATGCGGGATCACTTACGCTGTCTAGAATGCAAATATGGGTTACAAAGCTTGCCCCCTTTTTCACCGGTTGGGGTATTATCTTTGTCGATCATGACGGATCCTTTATTTTGAACCGATGTGATAATGAATGAGGAAATGTATGTCTAGATGTGATGTTAATGTGAAGATACAGGTAAGTGAATGACTAGCATTTTAGAAATGATGTGATGCAACTACGGTGCAAGTGGATAAAATTAATGCGAATGAATGAGATCAATGTACGATGCAAATGTTGTGCAAACATAATCAATGTATGATTCAATTGTACTGTAAATGAATAAAATTAACGCGTGAGTGCAATTATCATGGAATTTATGCTCATGTGATGCAATGTAAGTCAAAGTGTGATGAATGCATGCCAATGCAAAGTGACTATCCTAAATGCAGAGGCATTGATTTAGAAATGGTTTCCAAGGAATAACACCCACGAATATATAAGAAAATTTTGCAACTTTTAAATATTGCATTTAATTGACATCTAGGCTACTAGATTTTCTCTCGATTCATGAACGATTTCATCTGTGTCCACCATTCTCGGGTCAATACCTCATAACGGTATAATGAATATGATGTTGATGTATGAAATGGAAAATAAAAGGTAAGGATGTATGCAAGTAAATGTGTTGACTCCTTTTGGTGGTCACCTTTGAGCAACTTTCATGGGATTGGAAAGATTCTCGCTACAAAAGAGGTCGACGATCTTCCAAGTCTCAAACCTATCTTTGAATTCTTTGAGGGCTCCGTATGGATAAAAAGGGTCTGATGCCTTCTCCCATCCCGAGGTAATGAAAGGGTAGAGTGAATCGACTTCCGTTGCTAGAGTCTTCCTACACCGGGCTATCACTTGTGCTTGGTCCATTGAAAACGTGTTGTACTGATCTTGACCTTGAATGAGTTGGCTAGGATCACGAAGACGCTTGAATGGTTCTAAATCATAGCTTCGAATCTGATTTCGGCTGGCTTCAAAGTAATGTCGAATTCCTGAGCGTGTATTCTCTTTTTTGATACAACTCTCATCCGTGATGAAAGATCTCTAGTTGGGCAAACTACCAGAATCAACACCTTCATACAATGCAATGTGGATGCAAAAAATATGTGCAAAATAAGATAAGACACAAAAAATAAGTCAGTATCGAACATAAACTTATATACATATAAGAAGATGAAGCATGAATTTAAATCAAGCATCAAACAAAGCAACCCTAGGTTTAATCGTATGGCTCAAAAGGGTGGGCTTTCTATGCTTTCTACATGCAGTTTGGTTCTAAACGGTACTTGAATTGTCCTCGTTGTCCTCTTCTAAAGTGTAGCAAGGCCCCCGATCATCACCCATTATAGGATCCTTTCAATCGAGTTCAATTTAGGGGGACTCTTTTGCTATGTCCGTATGGGAAAACAATATTCCCACGCAAACATAGGGTAGTCGAGCCTCGAAGGTACTTACTAGGCCCATACGGAGGAACAATATCCACACGAAAGCACTAGCGTTTTCCTCCACTTAAAAGGACGAGTTTAAATGTCAAATTTTAAATGCGTTAAAATAAACTCGCATTTATAAACGGATATCAACTTAATCGTCACTTTAATTCATAATTTCCCACATTAATAAAGCGGTAATCATTATTTTTGTTCTTTTTGAAAAATGGCCTGACTCACTTTAGTTTTAAAAATTAAAACTGGTTCCTAGCGGAGTCGCCAGCTGTAGCGACCTTTTTGAAATTCAAAATTTTAAGCTTTCGAATATATGGGATCGCTAAAAATGAGTAGTAGGGTTCCTTTGGTTTTTTTGGGAAAAAATATTTTGAAAATGAAAAATCCTTTAAGAGTTCGTGTTTTGAAAACAATAAAAATTTGAAGTCACTACCGGCCACTGAGGTAGGCCGGACACCATAAAAACTAGAGATTCGATAAAAAATAGGTTCGGGAGTCGGTTACGGATGGGGAAGGTTTTGGCACCCTCATATCGCCCAAAAATTGGTACCGTAAAAAGAAAATAATAATTACCGCCTTGTTAATATCGAACTTTGTGAATTAAGTGACGATTAATTTAAAATCCGGTTATACATATGAGTCTATTTTAAGGGTCATGTTATTCAAAAGTAAAAAGCAAGACCACCATCACTATATTTGATACTGGCCGCATTTACCGTCGAATAAAAAACCCCACATTAACAACATAATATATCTGATATGCAACATTATACAACATGACATCTCAAATAAGTATAAACATGGAAAATATAAATAAAGACATAAAATAAAAGCATAAATAAAGGCAAAAATAAAACGTCCAGAAAAAGGACCAGATAGAACAAAAGATAAAAAAGAGCAGAAATTTAAATGCGGTAATTTAAAGTGCGAAAAATTAAATTGTGGGAAAAATAAAAGCTGAAATTAAAAAAGAATCCGGAGAGGGACCGGATCGAAAAAAGTAGCCGGAAAAAAAAGACCGGATCGAACCAAAGAACGTAAAATAAAAGAGATCCGAAAAAGGATCGGATCTAACATGAAAAGAAAATACGGAAATTAAATAGCGAAAAATAAATGTTAGCGCTGGAAATTAAATGTTTGTTGTTAGATGCGGAAATTAAATGTTAGGTGTATATATATATATATATATATATATATATAAAAATAGTATAATATATTGTAATTATAATATATAATATAGATATAATGCTAATAATATATAAAACGACATATAAACATATATACAAGCAAATAATAAATTAAACCACCTCCAACAAGTAAAATAACTTACGCATCACAAATAAAATATTAAACAAGATAAAACACATAAGAAAAAAACTAACATAAATAAAGAGGATATCATCAATATTTCATTAAACTATAAGAATGGGTTACATAAAAAATATATAATAAAAAGAGAAGAAAATACCAAAATGTATGCTCGATCAATCAATCCACGTATCGTTGTCGATGGGCTTGAAAAGCTTGATTCAAGGATATCTTTTGTGGTTTGAATGAGTGATGGGTTTTCAATTTTCTTTGGGTCTCAGTGATGTGAGGGGAAACCGTGAGAAATGGCATGAAAATATAGGGTTTTTTTAGGGAAATGAATAAGTGGCAGTGGGGAAAAATGGGGGATAGAGGGAGATGTCTTTTTGAAATTGAATGGGAAATTGATAACAAAAAGGTTAGGGGAGCCAATGGCTACTGCATCATTGAGTTCTTTTTGAAGGAAAAATAAATTGGATTTAGGAAGGTTGCGGCTGTAAATGAAAATATGAGTTGGGGGTTGGAAAAATGGAAGTGAAATGTTGGGGGTTTTGGGGGGTGAAGAATGGAATCAAAAATTAGGATGGTGGGTAATTCCTAAATGGCAGTGTAGTTTGGGAAAATGAATTTTTGGGGGTTGGGACGGCAGTGCAAAATATGAGTGGGGTCATTTTTTGGGTGTATTATATATATATATATATAAAAATGGGATCTAGGTTTTAATATGATAGGTGATAAAGTGTATTTTTGGGTTATCCCTTTTAAAACCAATATAAATTAAGGTCTTAGGCCCTAAGTAATTTTCAACTAATGGGAGTCAAGCTTTAATGAGTTTATATTTTTTATTATATAAAATCATATATAATAGAATATGAAATTTTAGGTTTAGGTATAAAATTTTGGGTATTAAAAGGGTTAACGTAGATTGATCTTATTTAAAGTAATTTAATTTAAACTCGGACAAAATTTAGTGTCTACATAATAAAAAAAGACCTGCTGGTGCCAAAGAAGATAGTTGTGATCATCTAAGGTCACATTGAGCATTTTCTAATGTTAAATTAGTAGCAGTAGCAGTAACAGGATCTGTCATTGAAGGAGGAACCAAATGTATGTTTGTAACATTAACATTCTCATTATTTTGAGAGTGCGAAGCAGTTGGATCAGATGAAATATTAGTATCATCAACAGTCATAACAACCACACGAGAACACAAACGGAACAACAAATCAAGAAATAAAATGACGAATCAGGCAACAAACAAATACGAACAAAAATAATTAAAAAAGGAACGCAAGCAGGTAGAGAACCAGAAAAGATAGCCACAAAGATGAACGACGAGCCAGGAATCCACGAAATTGCACAAAAAATAAGAAGGACCTCACCAAAATAAACCTCAACTGCTTTTCCAATCACCAGAGAAGCAACAAAGACGCATCCAGTAAACTCGAGCAGAAGAGAATGGCTAGGGCACAGAAAACCTCAAATCAGGGAACGAAATCGGAGATGAATAGAATTGTACGACGATTAGACCGGCCAAATTAATGACTCTGATACCATAATGAAAATCACAGTGAGATAAATTGAAGTGTTGAAGCAAGAAATTGAGAAAGAAACGATAGTGAAAGATAACAAGCGAAAGAAAAAAAAGATAAACGATAACCAGTAAAAAGAATATGTTCTCATTAAACCATAGAGAGAAATTATAAAGACCCTGAACTCTAACGACCCAGTACAATTGATATTTATAGACTAAAGTCCACTAGATCTGTCAGACTTAGTTATAACAAACTAACCACTTGAACTTTAACACCCCAATTGTTCCACTACTTAGACAGCTGTTATATAACATACCCTTACAAAACAAAGCAACACTCGGACATCTTCAGGATTAGAAATTTTAGAATATTTTGATTAATTAATTAAAACGCAGGAAAATAGAAAAAGAAAACAGTGGAGAAAAAAAAAAAAAGAGGTGTGAGTCTTGCATCTGACCCCTAAACATGTCCAAGTTCATCTAACACATGTCAAAAAGCCTTAAAATTTATCTTCCCCAATGGACACCAACTCCACTTATATCATTTTGAGAACAGACAGCAAATCTGACGTGGATCCTAGTTCGATGGCCCCCATAATGTCTTCGCCGCTGGCAATGGCACGCCTTCCTTTTTAGTTCTACGGAGTTCAGACGGTAACGCCGCTCTCGTTCTTGTCATAAAAAAAAAGGATAAAAATGAAATGACATTTTCCAAGTTCAGGCCTCTCGACGAGGAATCACTCCTCCGATACATAAAAGCGACGCCGTCTTTGTCATGGGAGATCGGCCACAATTACGACGATGTGACGACAAAGGAAGCCGGAGACGGCAATCTTTGTTCCGATGGCACTTGGGGATTCTTTTGTCATCAAACAGGTTTGATTTCACTCGGTTTTCCCCCATCTTTTTCTTTCCATTAATCTTTTCAATTTGTCATGTCTATTCGATTTAAGTCTTATGCTTGAACCCTGATCTCCCCCATGATGCCAATTGCCAAGGCTGTTGTTGATTAAACTCTGATCTGATAATCTTGTAAGGATTTTTTATGCTTAAATTTTGTAGGAGAATCCTTGGTGTTGGTGTTGCTACCTGAATTAGCCAACACTCTTCTCAACAAGAGGCGAGAGTTGTCGATTTGTCAAGTTATTTCAGCTATCGGGCAAATCCATCAAGGATGATGGAAATTACCTGGAAACTGAAATCGGTTCCCTCAGAAAAACTTCAAATATTTCCTCTGGATTTGGATAATTTCACATATTTCGCTTTTTTTCTTTACTTTTGGATATTATAACCGCTATCTACAGTGGATTGGAGTGGATTTATAATTTATATAGTATTAATTATTGAATATTAGTTATTTTTATTTCACTTTTCTTTTATTATAGAAATTACAAACATCCCACTGGCTAACATTCCCGTCAAGTTATGGTCCAGTTGCAGTAAATTCAACTTATTTTTTATTCAGAACTATTACTTCTGGAATCAGGAACATAACAACACAATAATACTTGATTCATTTAATTGCCATACCTGGCCTTATAATCACTCCAGAGCTGATCAACAGTCTTCCCCAGCAGCTCAACAAAGTAACCAGCATTATAACCACTCCTCATCTTCTTATTCAGCTCTGCAACGAACCCATTTCTAAGACCATCACAATACTCCAAAAACCTGGCCGTAACATCATACCCTTGGTCCCATCTGTTCCCCTGCCCTGGCTGCACCCAATGGCTCGGGATGTAGTTAGCCTTCAGCCTCACAAAATCAGCTATCCCTTCAATCAACCCACCAGGGGCCTGCCCGTTCCCATTCCATTGCCAAATATGCGTCATTTCATGGTAAACCACCCCGTTGAATTCCCTCCTCACGTCGCCTGTGTAGCTTCCCAGATAATTTGCGTTCACGTGGATCTCGTTGTTGACGGCAAAGGCTACCCCGTCGCGGTTTTCGATGAACAATGTTACTCTCGGCACGTTTTTCCTGTCGGATGGGTTGTTTTGTTGGAAGATGTTCCAGATGAAGTTTGTGGCGGAAGACATGGTTTGAAGGCTGTTGGCCGCCCCGATCTCGTTCCGGAAACGAACACCGCCGCCGCTGTTGCCGCTGTTGTCGTTGATGGCGTAGTCGACTGCGTGGGTGCCTTGCATGGCTGCAAGGCTTAATATTAGCAGACTCAAGGAAAACAAGCTGTTAGCCATGGTTGTTTGAGTTTTCATTTAGTTTCTTCTTCTTCTTCTTCTTCTTCTTCTTTTTTTTGGCAAGAAATGTCTTGATTTCTATGGTATATGTAAGAGTTGGACGGCATCAGGCAGCAACGGGAAGGCTTACTTTTCTAAGGTAAAATTATGGTTTTAGTCCTTGTATTAATTTGGGAAAATTTAGTCCTTTGCTTTAATGTCCGCAACAAATATAGTACATCCTATTCTTATTAAAGCTATTGGTTGATTCAAATCATTAACATTTCTAAAACTTTTTAAAAAAATTAATACTTGAAATTTTATATCATTTAAAAGGTGAAATTATGTTGACTTTATTGAGTGATTTCAGTTGAAAAAGGAGTATTGATATTCTTACGAGATTTAAATTCGAACAATTTATTTGCAAAGTGTGCGTGCATTTTCAAAAGAACAAGTTTAGAGTACAATTATTACCATGTAATCGCACTATAATATTAAAAAATTAAACAAATTTGAAATTACGTTTACCAAAATAATTATTAATTTATTGTTTAAAAATTCAATCAAACCTGATTTGGCTTTAAAAATCATATCAACAAAAGAAAATCATTTTACCCGTGTTAATGATTTTGGATTAAAAATTAACATTAGTAATTGTGAGATAATCAATTTATATTAAGTGAAAATATAAAGATAAATCATACTATAATGAAAGTCATTATATTATATTATATTATATTATATTATATTATATTATATTATATTATATTAACTTTTCAAATAAGTGAATAATTAAAAACTTAAATACACCCTTTTAAAATAAGAGATGTAATCCTTATTCCATGTAAAATTTAAAAGTTTATATTTTTTGGACCGTAATATAAATAGATAGTTAAGATTAAAAATAAAAAATGAAAAGATAATCGTAGAAAAAATAAAATAAATTTTTTATTTATCCTTATCCAATAATTTTAAAAAGTGTAAAAGTAATTTTTTTTTAATATCGTCTAAACTCTTTCGCTCAATTTTAAATATTTGTGTTGGACACATATATGAAGTGAACTTTAACATATGACCCTCAAGTTTGGAAAGTTAAGGAGTAAGGAGTAAATTGAACAATTATATGGACGGTTGATTCTATAGTTGGAGAACAACGATCATTTTGACAAGGCAAATATAAATTTTGGTATCTAAATTTGGTTTTAAGGTACAATTTTGTGTGTAAGTTTTCTTTTTAAAATAGATGTCTAAATTTGATTTTTAGGCTTAAATTAGTACCTAAACTTAACTTAATAGTTCAAATTGATTTAAAAAATTATTTATCGTAAGTACCAATTCAGAACAAAAATGATGCTCCGGTACCAATTTGAACAAGTACCTAATTAGACCCCAAAAATCTTTAAATACTGAATTGAACTTAAAAATCAATTTCAAATGTTAAATTGCACCTGAAAACTAAATGTAGGTAGCAAAATATATATTTACCCTTTTTGATAAAAGTACTAGTTTTATTTTTAGAAATACAAGTTGAGAAATTAATGTCATCAACCGTGATGATGTGGTGGTAGTTGCTTCAAAAAATGCAGACTTGGTCAAATTTGGCGGGGAACTTTGATTTGTATGTAAACCGACACATTATTATTTTTAACCATTTATCGGTTGAATTTTACTAAAAATTAAAAATAAAGAAACGATTTAAAAAAATAAAATTATAGCAGGAAATGATAAAATACGATAAATTTAAATGGAAAAATAAAAAAATGAAATATTAGACCAGCAAGACACTTTTAGTGAGATACAAAACAAGGATAAAAATAAAATACTTGAGAAACAAAAGCATGGAGCAATATTTCTTGTCTTTATCGCACACACGCTTCAAGATTGAAATAGGATTAGTGAAAAAAATCGACAATGTTGGAGGCTTTTTTCGCAAAATGAACCTAATTGCATATAGATAAACGAACCATAGAAAAGATCAACTATAAATGAAAAACGTGCTATAAAAATAGATAAACAACTAGAAAAAATTAAAAACATCAACAAAGACAAGAACTAAATATTTAAACACAGAAAAATAAAATACGAGTAATCAATAACTAACACTAAATCAGATACTACAGTCAACCAACTAAGATAAAGAAAAACAAACAATTCAAGGAGAGAGGAGAGGCGCTTGAGAGAAAAAAAAATCCTTCAGTATATTAAATAATTCAGTGTCAAACTAAACGTATATGTAGGGGCAGATCGATTAAGGGCTAGTGGGACGACTCTAAAATTTTTAATTTTGACTCGTAAGATTTTTTAAAATTCATATTGGGCTTAAAATTTTTAAATATTTTTAATTAAGTTTATTCTTAATTTTTAAAATTTTTTGATAGATATCTCAAAATTATTAAAATTTTTTGTTTAAACCTTTAATTTTTTTAAAAAATAAGTTAACACTTAAACTTTTCCGCCAAATTTCGCAATTAGTCATATACCTTCCAGAATAACATCTTTTCTTTGATTGAATTTGTTGTCAGTAAGTAACTTAAAAGTTAGGTAATATCTGAATTTAAGATTTTTTATTGGATAAGGTAGAATTCAAATATTTCAGTTATAAAAAACATTTTCTTCACTAATCGAGTTCAAATAGTGTTGTTTGAATTCATAATATATAAATATATTAGATTAACCTTCTTTCGTTATTATAAAGGTCACTTCATGGTTGTGATATTTATATTTATATTATATTAGAATTTAAAATTTAGTTTTTATATTTTAATATAATATAATTTGGTCTTTTTATTTCTTTTTTATGTCATAACTAATATGAATAATTGATATTGCTACGAGTAACTTTTCTAATAAAAAGATCGATGTGTATTTTTTATATTTTAGAACACCATTCTTGTTATAAATATATATTATTTATAGGTGTTTGTTATGATTAGAATTTGAAAAATTTTATAACGAGCGACACATACCGCTACACATTGTTATATACTATTAATTAAATATATATTTAATATGTCTATAAATGTATAATTTAGAGAATACATTTTATTGAGAAAATAATAAAAGTTTCTCTGCATATTCTTGTATTTGTTCATTCACTTCACTCCATCCCGTTTTATTTTATAACATGTTATCATTATAATGATCTTACTCAAAAGTAATAGTCGTCGAATATCAAATATTAGATTTATCCTTTGTGATTCTTCATATGAGTTGTTAGACAACAAAATAAAGATATTTATTGATTTTTTTATTTAATATTTAATAACTAGTTAAATTTTAATTAATTAATTAAATCATGATTTATTAGGATTGTTTTGATCAAATTACTTAATCTTATCTTTTCAAAGACGATGAAAGACTTTATCTCATTATAGATGTTGAATTTTATTTTTGTTCTCATACAGCACGATTTCGTAAAATTTTATTCTTAGCTGATGATTTAAGGGCCGACACCTAGCGGCATGATCAATGTTTAGAAACGTAAGAAAAAGAAAATCAACGGATCAGATTATATCTGCGTCAAAGATATTTTGATGCGTCAATAATGTTGATTTTTTCTTTTGCTGCATAAATATAAAGAAAGAAAAAATAATGATCGTAAAAGAAAAAGAAGAAAAAAAACAATGCCACAACACGTTTGAACCAGCTAGTCAGACTTTCGATTTTTCTCGCCATTACTTATTCGCTAATACAAACACACGTAAAAGTCATAAGCTTCCCCCAATGTAACATTTATAGCCATTCATTTATTCATTACATCCTCATTTCAACTGATGCTTTGATGATTTATTGACTGTGACTTCATTTTGCGTGTAACTCTATTTTATTGGTCTAATACAAATATATATAAATCTTATTGTAAAACTAAAATATAAAAAATAAAGAAATAAAACTATTGTTTTGATTTATCAGATTATACATTAAACTTCTCAAGAATCAAAAAAAAAAAAACATGAATCTCATTGTAAAACTCATAAAAAACGCATCTCATCGTAATTACTGTAGACAAAGAAAGAGCTCATCTGTTTTGATTTCTCAAAATCATGCATTAAGCTTCTCAACCATCTTCCTATACTCTGCAAAACCCAGACACAACCACATTCAGATTCAATGAAACCTTAAAATGTGAAGCTATTTGTATTAAAACTATAATATAACAAGCATACCTTCTTGATTACTCCAGAGCTGAGCTGAGCTGCTTGGGTGTTCAATGGTGAGCTAATGTTTGGTTCTCATTTATTTAAACACAACCCAATTCAAAAGTGTTGGAATATAAATACCGCAAAACAGGGCGTTAGCACTGGCTGGGAATAAAATAATAACTGAAATATAGCTTTAAACCGTATCGTGGTAAACACCACTGTCTTAGAAACAGATTCGCCCCAACTGGCGTAGTTGCTGCAACAAGCGGATTGTCCCTCGAGGTTAGCACGGTTTCTTTGAAGTATGTACACCCAAACTTCAAAGTGGAAACGGTGGTATTGCTCTTCTCGATCAAGAACTCAGAGAAAGTTTGAAGTATAGAGTGTTTGTAAGAAAGTTTTTTTTATAAGTGAGTAAAATGAGCTGAGAGAGGCTCATATTTATAGCTGAAAAAATGGGGTTAAAACTGTAAAATCACGTTTAGGATAATGACAGAATTAAACTCTGTAATTATGTCATTAAAAACACGTTTTAAAAATGCTGTGAAACAACTGTGATATCTATTGCATTACTGGATGAATCTGGATGTGAAGCAGTCCAGGTTCAGCACGTTTTAAACACGTTTAAAAAATAAACAGATAGCTTGTAAAATGGGTCAAACGTAATTAGCAGTCCATGTTTATCCACAGCTGGTAAACCTTATCAAAACCTGCTAATTATTCTCATAATTATCCGTTTATAATCCCATAATACAATGCTATAATTATTCTCTTAAAAAGTGTATTAACGTTTGGAATTTCAAACCATTCAAAACGTATTATAAATACAGTGTTCTCAGAGAGAATAATTTTTCCAGTGTTTAGCATTTTTTTCAAAATAATTCTTTCGAATTTTCTATAAAAAGATAGAACGCGCGCGGACGTGTCTTCGACACATGTTAACACGAACACGAACCGAACCGAGCCGACCGGATGGCGGTGGTGGCGGCGCGCATGTGCGGGGGCCTTTTCTTCTATTCTTCAACAAGGAAGGTCATAAAGGCCTTTATATAAACCCAACTCAATGTACTTTCCCACCCAATGTGGGATACTAGACTTCAGCATTTCACAACAATCCCCCACAAATGCGAAAGAACCTTTTAAAAAACGGAGTTAAAAAAATATGAGTTTTAAAACGTGAGAAGAGCAATATCGAGATTAGTTGCTTAAGCACTAGTGAACGTATCTGGAACTAGTACATAGTGAAATGAGTAATTATTCTCCTAGATAAGTGAACGAATCTGGAACTTTCTAAGATAGGGGTGAACTCATAGCACACAACTAACCCCTTCATCCACCGAAATCCTCGATGTGACAGAAAATATACAAATATATAAATATACAAATGTAAACATATATAGCCATCTGACCTCAGGATTCTAGTAAGTGTACTAGAAAAACAACCCAATGTTTTCCACAGAAGGTGGCTAATCCTTCTCACTTACGTAGGTTATTTCATCAGGTTTATCTATACATAAACTACTCAAAAGAGCTATGAAATAATTAAGAGCTTTTGCAACAACTCATCTTCACAATAAATATGGTAAATTTCTTCAAGTTCATATGTAAAATGAACCACCCAAACTCTGGGATAAGAATTCATTAAGAATAAAAACTCATCTTCTTTAATCGGTGAATTCAATAAGTTCTTCTCAATAGAACAACCCAAACTCTTGGGATTGAATTCATTAAGAGTTGAAAACTCATCCTTTCTAGCGGCAAGTTCATTCAGTCCTTCACGATAGGACTACCTACTCAACAATGGGCTATGAACTTATTAAGAGTAGTTATTCAACCAAAGTCGGTAAATTCATCAAGTCTTTCTCACTAAGACCACCCAAAACCTGGGCTATGAATTTATTAAGAGTAATATAACTCAACATGGGCATGTACATTGTTCGTCATATGGATAGGTTATAAAATGTACACTATGAACACTCTTCATGGTTTCGTTTGACCACATTGAACTTAGATAACTAAGTTGGGTATCCACCATGAATTCCTCAACCAATGGGCTTTAGACCCATCCCCCTCGACGAATCTTGAACCAATTTCTGACTTAACCCTTTGGTAAATGGATCAGCTAGGTTCTTTTCTGACTTCACATACTCTAAAGAGAGTACTCCGTTCCTTATTAAGTGTCTCACTGATTCATGTCTTATGCGAACGTGTCTTTTCTTACCATTGTAAGCTTGGCTCTTCGCCACACATATCGTTGCTTGTGAATCACATAACAAGGACACAGGAGGTGTCAGTTTTCCCCACAAAGGAATTTCTGCTTAATAGATTTCTAATCCATTCAGCTTCTTGCCCAGCTAAGTCAAGAGCAATAAACTCTGACTCCATGGTAGAGCGTACGATACAAGTATGCTTAGCAGACTTTCATGAAATCACTACACCACCTAAAGTAAAGACATACCCACTCGTGGAGCTTACTTCATCATTATCGGTAACCCAATTGGCGTCATAGTATCCTTCTAAAACAGAAGGAAAGCCAACAAACTCTAGTTGTCAATCAATAGTACCCTTAAGATACTTAAGTAAGCGCTTGAGTGCAATCCAGTGTTCACCACTATGATTATGAGTATATCTACTTAATCTACTTACTGCATAGGCAATATCAGGCCGAGTATAGTTCATTAAGAACCTAAGGCTTCCAATAATTCTAGCATACTCTTCTTGGGAAACACTACTTCCTTTATTCTTAAAGAGATGTATACTAGAGTCATAAGGAGTTCGAACAGGGCTAACATCAAAACTGTCAAATTTCTTTAACACCTTCTCAATATAGTGTGTTTGATTTAAAGAAAAACCCTTATCAGTTTTGGTAACTTTTACTCTTAAGATTACGTCAATTTCTCCCAAATCAGTCATCTCAAATTTAGTATACAAGAATTTTTTTTGTTTTGTTAATGGATTCAATGTTAGTACTGAAAAGCAACATGTCATCCACATATAAGCTTATGATAACACAATCAGCACCAAACATTTTCGAATATACGCATGCATTCACTCCATTAAAAATAAAACCAAAACTCAAAATGGTTTTATGGAATTTCTCGTACCACTGCTTAGGAGCTTGTTTAAGGCCATGGAGAGACTTTTTAAGTCTACATACTTTGCCTTCCATATCAGGTGTCTCAAAACTTGGTGGTTGCCCCATATAGATCATCTCGTCTAGATCTCCATTCAAAAATGCAGTCTTTACATCCATTTGATGTACATGAAACTTATGAATGGATGCGATCGCAAACAAGGCACGAATCGTAGAGATTTTAGTCACATAAGAGTACGTATCAAAGAAGTCAATACCAAACTTCTGAGTGAACCATTTGACAACTAGTCTTGCCTTATACTTATGGATTGACCCATATGGTCTTAGTTTCTTTCTAAAGACCCATTTACTACTGATAGGTTTAGATCCTCTAGGCAAGTCAACCAACTCCCAAGTGTGATTAGACTTAATAGATTCTAGTTCATCATTAATGGCACTTCTCCAAAAACTAGCATCAATTGAACTTATAGCTTCATTATATGTTTTAGGATCATCATCTAAAAGGAAAGATTGAGCTATAAGTTCAAATGTAGTATCTACCTTTTGTCTTTTACTTATTCTAGGCTCTAATTCAAACTCTAGAGTCTCATTGACAAGAATGTTAGAAGAAGCAGGAACATGACTTTCTCGTTGTATCTTAACATTTAATCTAGGTTTTTTTAGAGGAAATAAGTCCTCAAAAAATACTGCATCCCTAGATTCACAAATTGAGAAGTCATTTGAAGACATAAACCTGTATGCGACACTATTTGTAGCATACCATATAAACACCACATCAACGGTTTTAGGACCAATAATGGTCTTCTTAAAGTCAGGCAAACCAACTTTTTCCAGATACCCCCACACTTTCAGGTATTGCAAATTTGGTGCATAACCTTTCCACAATTCGTATGAGGTACAATCTAATTTCTCATGAGGCACTCAGTTCAATATATGATTGGCCGAGAGAATGACTTCCCCCCACAAGTTATCAGATAACCCAGAACTTATTAACAAAGAGTTCATCATCTCTTTTAAAGTTATATTTTTCCTCTCGGCAATGCCATTCTGTTGAAGAAAGTAAGAAGAAGAGGTCTCATGTATTATGCCATTCTTCTCACACACATCTTTAAGAAAATTAGATCCATATTCACCACCCTTATCGGATCTAACACGTTTTATTCTCCTATCAAGCTGATTCTCAACTTCTGCCTTATAAATAAGGAAGTAGTTTTCAGCTTCATCTTTAGTTCTAAAGAGATAAACCTTTGTAAATATAGAGAAATCATCTACAAATGTGATGTAGTAGTGTTTTCCTCACTTACTTTCACATTTTCTAAAGTCTACTAGATTAGTATGTATAAGCTCTAGAAGTTCAGATCTACGTTTAGAGACTGTTTTAAAAGTAGGTTTGGTATGCTTAGCTTCTACACAAATTTCACATTTGTTAAAGCTATTATCTTCTAGATTAGGTATTAACTTCATTTTTATGAGTTTTTTAAGTGATTGAAAATTCACATGACCTAATCTAGCATGTCACATATCAAGAGTCTCAACAGTATAAACATAAGTAGTGGCTTCATTATTCTCATTAAACTGAGTTTCGATTACAAATAAACCATTTTGTAAAAAACCTTTCCCTACATAATCTCTATTTTGGGAAAGTATTAGTTTATTTGCTTTGAAAACTAGTTTAACGCCCGCCTTATTTAATAATCCACCACTAATCAAATTTATTCTCAAGGCGGGTACATATAAGACATTGCTTAAAGCTAAAGTTTTACCCGAGGTCAGTTTGAGCAAAACTTTCCCTTTGCCGAGCACGTCTGAGCTGCTGGAGTTCCCCATGTAAACTTGCTCTCCTTTGTCTACGGCTTCGAACTCAGCGAACAGCTCCCTTTTGGCGCAAAAATGTCTTGTAGCGCCAGTGTCCACGATCTATTCGGTGTTATTCTCCACCAGATTGACTTTTGAAACCACTACTACAATAACATCATTGGCATTCTCTGCAACATTGAATTGTGGTTGATTCTGGCGATCAGACCGCTATTGACACTGGTAAGCTTTATGACCAGGCTGCCCACATACGTAGCAATTGACCACTTTGCCTTGGGCTTTTTCCTTCCCTGACTTCTTAAAGTTGGTAGTCTTATTGGGCTTGGTTTTCTTTTTCTGGTTTGCCCTTTTGTTTGGTTTGAATTTAGAACCTGAGGCACCACCAGACTCAACCAAATTAGCTTTTAAAGAAAACTGACTAGAGTTGGAAACCTTATCTTTTAGACGGTTTGCCTCTTCTATCTAAATATGGGCCACCAACTCCATGATCGTCATATCTCTCTTTTTGTGTTTGAGAGAATTGCGGTAGTTAGACCAGGATTTGGACAACTTCTCGATAAGGACGTTGGCTTTCAATACTCCACACATTTTTATTCATTCAGAAAGGATGTCGGACACCAACTTCTCATAGTCATGTACTTGCTCTATGATCGGCTTTTCATCCGTCATTTGGAATTTCAGCCATTCGCCGACCACATATTTTTTAATTCCAGCATCGTCAGCTCCATACTTTGTTTCGAGAGTATCCCAAATCAACTTGGCACTCTTTTCTTTGTGAAACATATCAAACAACTTGTTTGACATGTGACTCAGCAGGTGACCTCGAACCATCTTGTTGTCCTTTTGGAACTTCTTTGTATTCATTTGGACAACTGCGAGATCTTCATTTATTATGATGGCATCAGTAGCATCTGAGGCAGGCTGAGATGGCTCCGGTTGGACACATATTCTAGGTCGAGTTGTTCAAAGAATATCATTATTCTTTGCGACCACCTCCGATAATTTAACCCATCTAGTGCATCGAGCTTGGAAAGATCAGGAACAAGTTTGCTCGATTAGATCGACATTTGCAGTAACAATCTGTTTCTAAATTGTTGGAATATATATACTGCAAAACAAGGTGTTAGCACTGACTGTAATAAAATAATAACTGAAATATAGCTTTAAACCGTGTCGTGGTAAACACCACTGCCTTAGAAACAGATTCGCCCCAACTGATGTAGTTGCTGCAACATGCGGATTGTCCCCCGAAGTTAGCACAGTCTCTTTGAAGTATGTACACCCAAACTTCAAAGTGGAAACGGTGGTATTGCTCTTCTCGATCAAGAACTCAGAGAAAGTTTGAAGTAGAGAGTGTTTGTAAGAAAGGTTTTTTTTATAAGTGAGTAAAATGAGCTGAGAGAGGCTCATATTTATAGCTGAAAAAATAGGGTTAAAACCGTAAAATCACGTTTAGGATAATGACAGAATTAAACTCTGTAATTATGTCATTAAAAACACGTTTTAAAAATGCTGTGAAACAGGTGTAATATTTGTTGCATTACTAGATGAATCTGGACGTGAAGCAGTCCAGGTTCAACACGTTTTAAACACGTGTAAAAAATAAACAGATAACTTGTAAAATGGGTCAAACGTAAATAGCAATCCATGTTTATCCAAAGCTGGTAAACCTTATCAAAACCTACTAATTATTCTCTTAATTATCCGTTTATAATCCCATAATACAATGCTGTAAAAAGTGTATTAACGTTTGAAATTTCAAACCATTCAAAACGTATTATAAATACAGTGTTCTCAGAGAGAATACTTTTTTCCAGTGTTTAGCATTTTTTCCAAAATAGTTCTTCCGAATTTTCTATAAAAAGATAAAACGTGCACAAACGTGTGTTAGCCAGACAGCGGCGTCAGCGTGCGTGCAAGGGCCTTGTCATCTATTCTTCAACAAAGAAGGCCATAATGGCCTCTATATAAACCCAACAAGGTATTTTCCCACCCAATGTGGGATACTAAACTTGAGCATTTCACAACAAAAAGTGTTTCTTAATCTCATGTTTGAAGACAAAGAAACTAAAACAAATACCTCTAAGCAGACTCTGGATAGACAGCAGTATGGTTCTTACATCATAAGCAGATGACCATTTATCCTACAAACACAAACAACAAGTCAGCAATGCACCCAAGGATTATTATTTTTCCTACAAAATTTGGTCCTGTTCTGTGAGAAAAGAGAAGATCTTTCTTTCTTTTTTTCTATTGTACCTGAAGAATGTCCAAGCAAATGTTGCCGTAGACATCAACATTTGGATGGAAACAGGCAGTCTCAAACTTGACCTTTGGGGGTTTAAAAGGGTAATCATTGGGGAATGCAAGAGATAGCTTGTACTCTTTTCCTTCAAAAACTGTGTCTTTGCTTCCTTTAATTGTTCCTTTCCAGCAAAATATGTTGTCCTCTTCCGGGAATGCTGAGATTCCAGGATCCCCACCCATCTGTCATATATTTAGAAAGGAAAAAAAAACTTTTTTAAAGAAATCGTTTTTAAACAAACAGATTCAAGGCATTAGAGTCCAACTCTTCTTACCATCAAAGCCATCAATTCAGTTTGTAACCTGTTGACACCAAAAACCAAGAGAAGAAACAAATCAACACATGGTTTAAAAAATCAATCAACAATATGAACTTCAGTTTCACCAAGTTAATTAAGAAACAAAATCCAATGCAAAGTAATAAAAAAGAGAAGAGGGGGGGGGGGGCTTTTGAGAACAGATTGGGAATCAAGGGACTTAGCAGTGGGGTTGATCTGTCTTGATCCAGCAGTGGCCACTGGTGTGTTTCCTTGGTAGCCATTTACGGTTGCCATTCCCAGTCCCTTGTTTTTCTAAAGAGGAAAAATCCAGAAAGGGGTTTTGAGAATAAAAAGGAAGAACAGATCACAGGTTTTCTTGAAAGAATGCAAATCAAGGGAACGAGCTACCGAGATTGCGAGGTGAGAGGGAGAGGGCTTTGGTTTTTAAAAGAGGAAACAACGTCGGTTTAACAAGGACGGGTTGGAATTTCTAACGGCCACTTTTTTCTCTACCCTCGGTCGCGATTACGTTTTCGGTCGGGTAGCGATTGCGTTTTCGGATATAACGGAAGCTATTACGGTCACTGCGGGTGTCACGGTCGTGAATTTTTTTAAAATTTACACAATTTATTGTAAAGCATACTAATTATAATTTTAAACATAATAGATAACTTCTAATGATTTTTAAAGTGTTTTCTAACAATTATGAAATTTTATTAAAATAAATTTAAAGTGAAAGATAAATTTTGTTTAAAGAATTCTTAGATTGTCTTGTAATTTTGTTTAGTTTAAAGTTAGGATAATAAAATTATATGAATATGATTAAATTAAATAATGTGCATCAATAAAAGAACTAAACACGTGAATAAACTTATAAAAAAAAATAAAATTTATTAAAAACTTAAAACTAAAAAATTAAATAATTTGAGTTTTATTAAAATATTAATAAACATTATAAACATATTAATAAACAATAAAATAATTTTAGTATAATAAAATAATAATATTAATAAATAATTATACTAAACATGTAAATAAACTAAACAAAGTTTTTAAAAAATTAAATAATGTGGTTTATTTACAGTAAAATAAATACATTATAATAATATTAATAAAAGATAAATGTATTATAAAAAATTAAATAATTAATAATATTATTAATAAATGATATTAAAACATTAAATGCTTTGTTTTTCCCTATTTCAATTTGTTTTCATTTCCAAAGCAATATTAAATTTAATAATTAATAATAATATTAATAATATTTTAAACAATAAAAGTAAATGTTTAAGCCTTTTTTCTCCGTCCATTCTCATTCCCCTTTTATTTCACTGTAAATAACCTACTCTTTCACCGTCGTCGTCTTCAATCAGTCGTCTCTGCTGCTCTAGTTACTTTCTGTCATCAATCCAGGCACCAATCGACTCCCTTCAGCGTCCTCTTTCATTCTATCGGAATAGATTTTTCAAAAAATATCTCTAAAGCCTCAAAAGTGGTCTTGAATTTCTCGAATTCCCCCTCGACGATCTCGCTTTTTCACCGTTAGATCGGGACAAGATCGGAGTATGTGCTTCCCCTCCTCGCCATCTTTTCTTTCACCGTTGGGATTGTCCAAGCGACTGCCGGAGCTCCGGGAATCGAAAAAAATTCGAAGGTGCTCTTCTTAAAACCTCTCATTTTTTTAGTTTTGGGTGAATAACGGGCCGCTACCACCGCGATTGGCCGTTACCGCCGCGATTGCGGCCGCTATCTGCCGTGATTGGTGTGATTTCGTTTCACACCGTTAATATCGAAAATAGCGGTTTCGATCGGCGGCGCTACCGCAATATAGCGGCCGCTATAGCATTTGCGGAGCGCTATTTGAAACCCTGCCCCCAACCTCGCTCCCTTCTTTTTATGTCTATAAGCCAAAAACATTTTTTGTTTTTGTTCTTATAAAAAATAATACAATTTTAAAATATAGAAAAAAGTATTTTTATTAAAATACGAGTTTTACTTACATTAATATAAAATTAAATATTTTTCAAACACTTTTTATAAGTTTTTATAGTATTAATATTTTATTTGTAACACCCCGATCTCAATTCGAAGCGTTGTATTCGGTTCACCCAAGTCGACCATCAAATTTTAAAATTTAAAACTTTAGATTTAGCCATTTTCAAAACATCAAACCATCCATAATTTTTTGAAATTAAATAAGCATTAAAATAAAGGGTAAACTACATGAATGACCACCTAATTATGGGGTTAGTGTCGATATGACCATCACACTTTCAATTTTGGCAATAAGACCATTTAACTATTTAAATAGCATCAATTAAACTACTTGCCGTTAAAACCTACGAAAGAGATGACATGGCAGTTAATGAAAACTGTATAATTGCACATTTGATTCTTGTTATTTACATATTCTATCAATCTAGTCATAATTTTAAATTAATTTAATAAATTTAACCAACCAATTGGAGGATGACATGTGTCACCATTTGATTTGTTGATTTTACTATTAATTTTTATTAATTTATTTCAATAATGTTTTCATCCAACTAGACGGTAACACGTGTCACCGTTAAGTTGTTTAAAAAATATCAAAAGAAGAATTTGGTTCCCATGGGATTTGAACCGGGAATAGGGGTGGGAATTGGGCGAGGAATATTCAAAAATTGTTGGGATCCGAACCGACGGGGATGGGGAATAACCGAAATCTTCAATCACGGGGATGAGGGAAGTTTTATCACCGAAACTCAAGTGGGGATGTGGACGGAAATTTTTATATCTGAACCGTAGGGATAACCGAATTATAACCTGTTGTAACCCATTTTTGTCCGGGTTAGATCCAAATTAAGCCCAATATTCCTACTTATTATGCCCAATTAAAAAGCCATTTATCCAGTCCAAGATGCCACATTTGCATACTCGAAAAGCAGGAAAGAAGGCGTTATTACCAAAAAAATTTCGATCTGTAAAATCAATGTATTCACTTTTTCTTAGGCATTTAATACCCAAAATTTTTGTATAGGAGAGCTTTTATCGAACGAAATTAAAAAAAATACAATATGAGCCACGCCTACCCCACCGCCCCATTAAAGGCTATAAATAGCCATGGGAGCAAATGGAATTCACACAATTTGAAAGCCAAAAGCAAATTAGCCAATTGAAGCCAAATTGGCCGAAGCAAATCGGCACCCCAATATTAGGGGAGCCAAGGCCGGCCGAGCTAGGCTGGCCAGGGATATGGGGTAGTGGCCCGACCCCAGTTGGTTCGATTCAACATTTGATCGGGGTCTCTTTCGGGATCCGATCTAGTTAAATTTTTTAGGCCATGTCGGGGTGACAACGAGATCTTGGTGGGGGTCGGTCAAGTTTTTCCATTCGAACTCTTAGTGAGGTAAAATTCAGTCCTTATCTTTGTATTTATTTATATAATAATATATAGTTCTGTTGATTATGTTTTCATATTGGTGTGTTTTTTATATATGTTTTGTATATTATTTTATTTTTAATTTTTGCATCGTTTTTATTTTCTTTAATTTCAGTTCTTTTTCGTATTCGATGCATTTTATTTTATTTGTATATTTTTTATGTATATGGTATTATTATGTATATGTATATATAATATGTGTAATATATATTATACTTATAATATGTATATAGTATAATATTTACTTTATATAGTATTTGTATAATATGCATATTTATATATAAGATATGTATAAAATATTATTTATGTATTTATGTTTACATGTATATATTAAAATATATATTGTATATTATATAGTATTTTATTTGTTTTATTTTATTACTTATACTTACATTATTTACTTTAACTTTATGTTATTTATAATTCTACATAAATATCGTATATAGTATTTTGCCATATTATTCTGATATTTCTATTGGAAGTGTCATCCCGGCTATTCGGGTGTCATCTCCTTTGGATGTCATAAATACCAAGGCAGATTTAGGCTGTTGTGTATGCATCTTGAAAATTAATTATTAAATTAAATTGAATTTTTCATTTTCCTTAATAAATATAACGCGAACCTTAGGTACCAATTTTGGGCGTAGTGGAGGTGCTAATCCTTCCCCACTCATAACCAACTCTCGAACCCATCTTTGGTTGACATTTCGGTGTCCGGTCTACCTTATCCAAATGACTAGTGGCGACTCTATTTTTTTTACCATTTTTTATTCAAAACATGTGGCTTCCCACCCCGAGAACTAGGCCTCAAAGAAAAGACCCGGGACGAAGAAGGTTGCTACAGCATGGCGACTCCACTGGGGATAATTTTTTGTTTTCAAAAAACAAAAAGAGGAGTTAGGCCTTAGTCAGGGTTCGCATTGTAATTATTAAGGAAAATTTAAATTTAATTTAATTTATTTTTTAATTTCCAATTTTTGCTTGATATAAACTGTCATCATATGATAGCTTCAGAACCCTTAAGTGGGAGAGATTACTTCGTTTTGTGGGGTTTTCACCTCCGTATAGTGTTGTAATGTGCTTTTGGAATCTAGTCCTTATATTCCGTTGGGTTTTTACCTCCGTATAGTATAAGGGTCGTATTCCCCCGAATCGATGTCCCAGCGACAGCTCGGGTACCCTGACTTTAGAACCAAACCGCATATAATGACCCGTAGTATCCCACCCTTTGATCACGCCGGTACTCTGCCCATTTAGGAATGGCCCTTTTTTTAAGTTTTGCTTTGTTTGTTTACATTCCTTGTATTTTTTAACCGCTTATTTTCTTCATTTTTCATCATTTAATTCATTTTATTATTCGATTATTCTATTACACTAACTCATTTTCTATGTTGTTTTTTTTCTTTTTTCTGTATACGCATTGCATATCATACCATATGTGTTGATTTGAGAATAATCCAATTTAGATGGTGTACCCAAATAGGAGAGAAGTCTGTAATACAAGAGCGATAATGCAAATAGTATCAGGTTATGGTGAATGAAGACCAACAAAAAGCTGACTTAACTGCGAGATACGAAGCGAACAAAGAGACAATGCAGCTTAGGCACGTTATTCGAGACTCGACTCATTGGCATCTAGGTCTACCAAAAAAGAGGCCTTTGCCTACATTCTTCATGCATAGGCTAGCCATCTCCAAAAAAACTGAAGTGTGTAGATTACGCTGCCATAAGACTTTTGAACAGTGGAAGAAGAAAATGACGAGACTGTCTTGCAAACCGAGGACGATGCTAAGACGTAGAGTGCGAATCGTACTTTACAAAATGAAGACATCAAGACAAGAATCTACACATTATCTGTAGTTCATTTCAGCTTCTTGACAGACATATTCTCCTAGCGGAAGCCTTTCTAAGGATTATTTGCGAATCAATATTGCATTTGCATTCATTTTTGCATTACGTACCTGCAAACACATTTCTTGGGACCCAATTGAGTAATCCGAGAATCAGCCAAAGTTTTGTTGTAGATAAAGAATAAAAATCAAAGGTCGAGACCCGAGCAAGAATTACAACAGTTGAAGTATTGAAGGGATAACAGTATATGAATTTCTGCTCAAGACAGACTGAAGTTTTATTTTTTTTCTTATCCATGTTTTGACCACGGCTTGAAGTAATGCATCGAATCAACTTTGCTATCCTTGGCCCGAGTGTAGCAAAGACCTTTTTGTAAAGGGCATATGTCATGTTTGGTGATTTTCATTCCAACGAATAATGTATTTTGCTTAACATACAATGGCCTTGAAAGCATGTATATATCTCTTTTTGCCTTTGTAGAGCCTTAGATATCAATTGCAAAATACGACATTGAGATCAATTGAATATTGTGATAACGATAAGGTATAATCTCTCCCCTAATAGACCCTGGTCAACAAAGCAAGATTACCACTCTTTTGATGAATTTCAATGAATAAAAAGCTCCAAAGTTAACCATGCAGAGTTGCTTGAAATTTCTAAGCTTAGTCTTCTATACACTAATGGATCAAAATATAAGGAAATAATAAAAAGAAAAAAAACCACCCATATGCTCGAAAGCCTAGTAATGGCATAATTGAAGCCTGGTAATAAGCATAATTGAAGCCCGGTAATAGGCATGTTTAAAAAGCCTGTAATATGCATTTTCAAAGCCTGTTAATAAGCGTGTTCATAAAAGAAAATACAGAAAGCACGCGCAGGCACCTAGAATTCTATTCTTAGAATGATATTTTTGCACTCTAATGGTTAAACATGTCCATTTTCATGGATGGAGCAAAAGTGAGAATTGAGAAGGAGTAGTATTCTGTAGCAACACAGTAATTATGAGGATGAACCGAGTCATTTAAGGGAATTTTATGACTTCGAATCGCCATAATATTCAAAGTCTTCACAGACACAAGCTATTCTCGAAATGATCACCGAAAGGTTAATCTGGGACGCTTTTGCACTTGATATTTAGGGCTCTTATTCTAGTTTTTTTTATTATAATTTTGGTTTCAAGGTCATGTATGCTGGTCCAAAAGAACATACTTCATTGGGATGACAATAAGCAAAATTGACATTTTAAGCAAAAAGTTTCCTTGTATTACTTCAAGAGTAAGCTTCAGGATACAAGGTTGTAGATACAAATGATCGACCTAACACAGAGGAATAACGTGTCAATGATTACAGCAAGAATGGTGACAAGAGTACATATGCTAGACAGTTTGGAAATTTAAAGCAAGTTTCTCCCATTCAGAGAAATGAAGAATAAACTATTGACGGGAACAATATCTCTGAACACAAAGAAGGTTTACGAAACTGAGGCATTCGCTTGCCAGAAGGTTCAAGATAGAAGAAGACTCTATGTGGTGGGTCAGTGTCGACGAATCAATTGTGACTAAAGTTGAATAGGGAAAAGTACCGGATAAGTAATAAGAGTACATGACAAGAAAATAGTTGAACCTAGGATCGAATAGGGCAATGATGAATAAAATAATGGTACGAGTCCCTACAATAGTACAAGGACTAAAAAGAGAGTGTTCGCATAAATGAGAAATGACTTTGGATTAAAAGCGTGTTATGGGATAAATGCCCAACTAATAAGAAGAAGATTGAAGAGCATACAGCAAAGGAGTGAAGCGAAGAAGAAATCCGATGATGACCTTTCAAAGACCATGAGGTTTTAAAACAACCCTGAAAATGTTTCATATCATTCATCATATAGATAGGCATCCCTAAGATTATGAGCATGCTAACTCACATTATTCACGTTTATTGTCGGCTTTCTTAACAGATGTCCAAGAATGAGAGGATGATCATATTTTAATGCTTCGCAGCGGAAGAAGCAACTCTCAACAAAGATTCAAGAATTTTTTGTGCTCAAATGTTTGTGATTTGATGCCTATGACGGTAAAAAACTGAGGCATCCTTCAAGGTTTTTTAGTCTTCATCTTTCATGGAAGCGGCGTAAACTTTTCGGCAATCTTGTGACGAGATACCCTCTCATGCCTATGACGATCGGAAATTAGGGTATGATCTTTCAGTCTTCGGCTTTCATGGAAGTAGTGAAAATTATGTGGTAGTTTCGAAGCAAGTTACACTTTGATGTCAAGACGGTCAGAACTCGGGGCATCCTTTCAATTTTCTAGTCTTCAACTTTCACGGAAGCAACGAAAATTTTCTAATAGTCTCACAGCGAGATGTCATTTTGATGTCAAGACGGTTAGAACCCGAGGCATCCTTTTGATTTTCCTGTCTTTGGCTTTCAGGGAAGCAGTGAAAATCATGTGGCAATCTCAAAGTGAGTTACTCTTTCGTGCATATGACGGTCAGAAACTGGGGCACACCATCTAGGGATTTTGTAAACTTTAACTTTCGGGGAAGTAGCAAAAATCTTCTAGTCGTCTTGCAACAAAATACCATTTCATGCCTATGACGATAAAAAATCAGGGTATGATCTTTTAGTATTCGGCTTTCATAGAAGCAATGAAAATCATGTGGTAGTTTTGAAGCAAGTTACACTTTGATGTCAAGGCGGTCAGAACTCGGGGCATCCTTTCAATTTTCCAGTCTTCAACTTTCACGGGAGCAGCAAAAATTTTCTAATAGTCTCACAGTAAGATGTCATTTTGATGTCAAGACGGTCAGAACCCGAAGCATCCTTTTGATTTTCCTGTCTTTGGCTTTCGGAGAAGCAAGAAAAATTATGTGGCAATCTCAAAGTGAGTTACTCTTTCGTGCCTATGACAGTAAAAAACCGGGGCACACCATCTAGGGATTTTGCAAGCTTTAGCTTTCGAGGAAGTAGCAATAATCTTCTAGTCGTCTTGCAACAATATACCATTTTATGCCTGTGACGATCGGAAATTGGGGTATGATTTTTCAATTTTCATGTCTTCAGCTTTCATTGGAAGCAGCAAAACCTTCTGGTAGTCTTGTAGCAAGATACCCTTTCATGCCTATGACGATAAAAAATCGGGGTATAAACTTTCAGTCTTCGGCTTTCATGAAAGCAGTGAAAATCATGTGGTATTTTCGAAGCAAGTTACACTTTGATGTCAAGACGGTCAGAACCTAGGGAATCTTTTCAATTTTCCAGTCTTCAACTTTCACGTGAGCAGTGAAAATTTTCTAATAGTCTCACAGCGAGATGTCATTTTGATGTCAAGACGGTCAGAACCGGGGGCATCCTTTTGATTTTCCTGTCTTTGGCTTTCGGGGAAGCATGGAAGTCATGTGGCAATCTCAAAGTGAGTTACTCTTTCGTACCTATGACGGTCAGAAATCGGGGCACACCATTTAGGGATTTTGTAAGCTTTAGCTTTTGGGGAAGTAGCAAAATTCTTCTAGTTGTCTTGCAACAAGATACCATTTCATGCCTATGACTATCAGAAATCGGGGTATGATCTTTCAATTTTCCTGTCTTCAGCTTTCATTGGAAGTAGCAAAAACCTTCTGGTAGTCTTGTAGCAATATATCCTTTCATACCTATGACGATCAGAAATCGGGGTATGATCTTTCAATTTTCCTGTCTTCAGCTTTCATTGGAAGCAGCGAAAACCTTCCGATATTCTTTTAGCTAGATATCCTTTCATACCCATTACGATAAAAAATCGGGGGTATGATCTTTCAGTTTTCCAGTCTTCAGCTTTCATTGGAAGCAGCGAAAACCTTTCGGTAGTCTTGTAGCAAGATACCCTTTCATGCCTATGATGATAAAAAATCGGGGCATGATCTTGTAATTTTCTAGTCCTCGGCATTATGGGAAACAGTGAAGATCTTCCGACAGCGAGTTATCATACCTATGACGATCAGAAATCGGGGTATGATCTTTAATTTTTTCGGTCTTCAGCAACAGAGAAGACTCGTGGAAGGCTCCCAACTCTAGGATTTTGTCTTCTCAGTAGAATATTCCATTTTGAAGAATTCAATGGCAATCGAGCAGATCGATGCAGAAGATCAAGAGAGCGGGCGGTACCCTCAACCTACCCAGACCAAAATGGTCATTATTTTGTCTTTGCTTTATCCTTGTTACACAGCAATGAGCAAAGAGGGGCAGCTTTTGTAACCCATTTTTTCTGGGTTAGACCCAAAATAAGCCCAATATTCTTACTTATTATGCCCAATTAAAAAGCCCTTTATCTAGTCCAAGATACCGCATTTGTAGACTCGAAAAGCAGGAAAGAAGACGTTATCACCCAAAAATTTTCG
The DNA here is from genome assembly GCA_019671005.1 of Hibiscus mutabilis. Taxonomy (NCBI): domain Eukaryota; kingdom Viridiplantae; phylum Streptophyta; class Magnoliopsida; order Malvales; family Malvaceae; genus Hibiscus; species Hibiscus mutabilis. The sequence continues at coordinate 15,993,408 of CM033748.1, forward strand.
ATATGTAAAATCAATGTATTCACTTTTTCTTAGGTATTTAATACCCCAAAATTTTTGTATAGGAGAGCTTTTATCGAATGAAATTAAAAAAAAGTAAAAAGTAAAAAAAAATGATACAAACTGCGTGGCTCATATTGAGCCACGTCTACCCCACTGCCCCATTAAAGGCTATAAATAGCCATGGGAACAAATGGAATTCACACAATTTGAAAGCCAAAAGCAAATTGACCAATTGAAGCCAAATTGGCCGAAGCAAATCGGCACCCCAATATTAGGGGAGCCAAGGCCGGCCTAGCTAGGCTGGCCAGGGGTATGGGGGCAGTGCCCCGGCCCTAGTTGGTTTAATCTAACATTTGATTAGGGTCTTTTTTGGGATTCGATCTAGTTAAATTTTTATGCCATGTTGGGGTGGTATCGAGATCTTTGTGGGGGTCGGTCAAGTTTTTTTATTCGAGCTCTTAGTGGGGTAAAATTCGGTCCTTATCTTTATATTTATTTATATAATAATATATAGTTCAGTTGATTATGTTTTCATATTGATATGTTTTTTATATATGTTTTGTATATTATTTTATTTTTAATTTTCGCATCGTTTTTATTTTCTTTAATTTCAGTTCTTTTTCGTATTCGATGCATTTTATTTTATTTGTGTATTTTTATGTATATGGTATTATTATGTATATGTATATATAATATGTGTAATATATATTATACTTATAATATGTATATAGTATAATATTTGCTTTATATAGTATTTGTATAATATGCATATTTATATATAATATATGTATAAAATATTATTTATGTTTACATGTATATATTAAAATATATATTGTATATTATATAGTATTTTATTTGTTTTTATTTTATTACTTATACTTACATTATTTACTTTAACTTTATGTTATTTATAATTCTACATAAATATCGTATATAGTATTTTGCCCTATTATTCTGATATTTCTATTGAGAGTGTCATCTCGGCTATCCGGGTGTCATCTCCTTTGAATGTTGTGAATACCTAGGCAGATTTAGGCTGCTGTGTATATATCTTGAAAATTAATTATTAAATTAAATCGATTTTTTCATTTTCCTTAATAAATATAACGCGAACCTTAAGTACCAATTTTTGGTGTGGTGGGGGTGCTAATTCTTCCCCACTCGTAACCAACTCCCGAACCCATCTCTGGTTGACATTTTGGTGTCCGGTCTACCTTATCCAAATGACCGGCGGTGACTTCATTTTTTTACCATTTTTTTATTCAAAACACGTGGCTTCCCACCCGAGAACCGGGCCTCCAAGAAAAGGCCTCGAACGAAGAAGGTCGCTACATAACCATATAATAACTGTAGGGATCCTAAAAAAATCCGCAAGGATCCCGATATTTTACAAGATTTTTAAAAAATATATACGTATTTATCTATATACCCCTAATATATAACTTAATAAAAAACTAAATATATTATTATCACTTTAAATTTCTCTCAAACCTAGCCACACTCGAGTTTCTCAAAATGTTTTTATTTTAGAGTTTAGATATAAGCTAAAACCTTCATCTAAATCTTCCCCAACACAACACCCTTTCAATCTTCACAATCTCGTAAGTACTTCCAATCTTTATATTTTGAACTGAATTGGCTATTTATTTTGGACATAAAATAGTAATTTTGTTTAAATTTTTTTGATGGAATTCTCTGAAAACCACGGGGATCCGCATGAGGAGGGTATAGGGACGAAAAAATCCCCGAAGTATTTAATGATGATTTCCCAAAACTGTAACCGCAAGTGTTCAAGACGAAGTGGAGAATACAAAACTGTCCCTGCCCGACCCGATTCTCACCCCTATCTGGGAACATGATAGATAAAAAGAACAAGTTCTAACCACTGAAGCAAGACTATTTTTGGTATACGATTTACAACAAGTTTTTTTTTTTAAAAGTGAATGTATGGAAGAAAATTAAAGAGGTAAAATCAAGACCCAAACTAAAAATAATATCATTATTCAATTTTTCTTCTCTTAACCATTATCTTTATGGATTCCTGCATCTCAAGTTAACATAACTATGAACAATTCAATGGAGGCTCAATGCTGTTGCCACTTGTTTATTTATCCCTTAATAAAGACTTTGTAAAATCAATCCATGTTTCATTTTAAAAGCCTGTAAACGACGTCGAGCAACTTAAAGTCTTATATGAAGATAAAATCAAGCCAACCATGACGGTAAACGGCTTGAAATCTCAAACAAGCTCGACAGAGATGGATTAAGCGACCACTAGAACTCCTCGAGCACATACTTTGTTTTTTGCCTCTTAAAACGTTATTGAATTTGTGTTCAACATGTAAGAATTTCGATTCCCTTGTATTCTTTGCTCCTTTCGTTCCAAGCACTCTTCTGGTTCTCATTTGTCTTCATTTTTGTTGCTTTCTCATCCAAGTCATCTCCTTTGTTAGGTTTTAACGGCAAGTAGTTTAATTGATGTCATTTAAATAGTTAAATGGTCTTATTGCCAAAATTGAAAGTATGATGGTCATATCAACACCAACCCCATAATTAGGTGGTCATTCATATAGTTTACCCTAAAATAAATTTATAAAATAAAAGCTCCAAGTTTAAAACATTGTATAACAAGATAACGAATCAAATATAGTTTACAGACTCAACCACTGTAAGGTCCTATGAACACAATAGCCCAACTAAACATCAAGTATTGTACTCTGAAGCGTCGAAGTGCTGAGAAATCCCTTTCTCGATGTGCTTATCGGTCACAATCAATCTACAAACCTGCGAATGGAAACAACGATTTCGAACGCTGAGCTTACAAAGCTCAATGGTACTTTTCTACTCTACCACAATTTGTGATTTTCATAAAATAAGCATGCGAGATGAATATAGTTTAGAGAGCATAGATAAGGTTTTACTATCTATGAGTTATCATATAGACTACACTAGCCAGAGTTCTTAGATCACCCATCTCAAGGCATCCTTAAATATATAAGAAGTCTTACATGTTCCACAATGCTTCACACTACTCGAGGTCACTCGGCCCCTTGAGGTTAATACATTCAAAAGCTATCATACATGACACACAAGGCTCAACCATACCCGAGATCTCATCAGATCATCAAGGTAAAAGCAAACAAAGTAGAACCATAAACCTAGAGTGAGACCCGAGGCTACACAACATCGAGAATGTACACTCTGAGCGAGACCCGGGGCCAAACAACGTCGGGAACATATGCTCTAAACTTGCAATACCTGAGTGAGACCAGGGCCACACATCGTCAGGAACGTACACTCTATGCTCGGAATCCCCCATCGAGTGCCTTCGAATGAGATAGCGTCGAGAACGTGCATTCGACATCTCTGACCATGGTGTTGCAACACTTTCATTGGGTATCCAAATTTCATCAATCAAGAACGAATCAATCAACTAGGTGTCCAAATCAGCACACAACATACACGACTACCATACAACACTCAATTTTACCCGATCTACCATACAACACTCAGTTTTACCTGATCTACCAAGGATCTCCTATGGTTACTATTACAACAAGTCACCCAAGGTTTTACTAAGTTATTACACCTTATGCTCGTATTTGGAGTGATTTTTTTATTTCTCGATTTTACATTTCATTTTACAACACTAAAGACCTATTAGATCAAATCTCATAATTTTTCTAGCCCCCTAACTCAAAATTTTATTTTTCGGGCAGATTACCTAGTGGGTACTGGTACTGACATTAGCGTACCAATACTATACCCTTAGGTATCGATACTCATTGCGTACCGATACCAAAATAGCCACTAGAATTTTAACTAAATAGGGAGTACCGATACGGGTTGACCCGTATAGATACGACTAGCATCACGTACAGGTACAACTTAAAGCTTGTACCGATACACCCCTCATAGTTCATATGTGTTCTTTAACCCAGAACACATAGTACCGGTACGGGCTCTCTGTGTACTGGTATCAAAGCCTAGAAATGGCTTCCTAGGCTTGAGAAATTATCCCCAAAGCCCCTAAATCTCAACCAACAACTCCTTAACTCGATCATATATCTTATGGAAGTTATTTAGGTGGTTTACTACCATTTTTACACATGATTAACATCAAATTCAAGTTCTACCATTTTAAAGTCTTATTCACCCAAAATGCACCCAAACAACCATAAACATTAAATCTAGCAATTCCAACCTTAAAATCAAGCAAGGAAATTAATTTATGATGTTCAAGAATAGTAGGAGTCAGAGATATACCGACCTTAAGCAACAAACCTGAATTTAGCTCACTCAACCACTTTCCTCAAACTTTCTCCTTGCTCTAAGCTTAAAGAAGCTTTCCAAACACCCTTCACCCCTACACAAATATGGAAATGAAACAAGGTATGAAACAAACGTTAGGAGAAGGCTTAGCTACGAATTTGCACCTTTAATTTCAAAGGAAAACTCTTAAAACCTTGAATCCCCAAAAACTCATAAAAATGAAACTTATCCCTTTTCCACAAAAATATACTTTTCTTGAAGCTCTTGGGATGGTGATTAATTTCTCCTTCAACCATTTCAAAATGAAACTTTGGAGGGTAAAGATTTGATTTTTAGATCTTGATATCTACGGTTTTCATGGGGGGAAATAGTGGGAAGAAATAGAATAAGAAAAGATGAATAAATGGATGATATCACAAAACCCACTTTTTGTCCCCCTTATCCCGCATGACAGCCAACACAGAAAAAGTGATCAGCCTTTGACTTTAGTAAATGGTGTATTTACCACCCAAGGCCCCCAACTTCATCATTCTCTCAAAATGGTCAATTTTCTAGCTTATAAGGTCCAATTCTCATCCAATAAGGCCCAAACCTGGCCTAATGAGTCCAATTATTCCAACCAACATGAAAGTCCACAACTCGGGTCAACGCCCAAACGTTAACTCGAAAATTCGTGTCGTTATATTATTAGTACAATAGTTGAATTCATTAATACAATTGTGTTTGTCATGTATGTAAATTTTGAATCAATTCACCAACGACCAGTTGGTCTAGTGAGATAGGGCATTAGATCCCTTAAGCAAGGTCATGGAGTTTGAATTCTAATATTGTGAATAGAAAAAACTGGGTTGAGAGTGTCACCCCATAATGGGCCTTTGTAAAACCCGATTTATATTAGTCCACCACTGGGTTAGAAACCATTGGTTAAACCAAATTATTTTTTGAATCAATTCAATATTTTTTCATATCAGATCAAAGCAATGTGTTTATTAGTATATATTTATTTGTTTATTTTTTTACATTAAATAGGTAATCATATATCTTTTATTTGCTTATAACTTAACATATACAATCTAAGTGAATAAAAATAAAATTTAACATCAAAATATTAAAATATTAATTATTTAAGAACTGATGAAAGTGTGTTCAACTTACTCGGTTTAACGTAGTCAGATCACTCATATTACAACTACAATTGTAATCACACTCAATACATTTAAGTAACTACAACCAAACTTACACATTTTAATACAATGATCAAACTTAAAATTCAAATATATTTGGACTTAAATCATAATAAAATTAACAAGATCCATACATGGTAGAATTTAAATCTCAAAATCCTGTTAATCTTACCATTACACTCGGGTTTAAATCGAAGTTAATTATATCATGCATTGACGGTGGAAACATTATGTTTCCACAAATGCTCTAGTTTTGGGGGTTAGATATCAAGTTTACAGTTTTAGGTTTATGTGCTTAGAATTTATAGATTGTATATTAAATTTAGGGTTTAAACCTTAAACACTAACCTCCAAATCATAAATTCTAACCACACTCCCTAAATTCTAAACTCTTAAATCTCACAAATCCTAAACCCTAAATTAAATCTCTAACCGAGGTGTAACGTTACCAACCTAGGAGAAAAAGTAAGGCGCCCAAAACCAATTGCACGAAGCCCTTTTCTTTGGAATATTGGGCCAATCAATATGAGTTTTTCTGGTATAATTTCACTTCTAAATGGCCCATGTTTATTTTTTATTTTTAAATTAATTTTTGGAATATGATTTATTATTATTATTATCATGCCGTGTCTTAAAATTTTAAAATTTCACACCCTTAAATTTCTAATATAATTCTCTAACATATCACATCTTTTGACATAAAATCTTACGGATTGAGGGATCATTTCATATGCTTGTATTCAAATTATAAATGTTAATTTGTTCCATTCAAAATCCTAACATTTTAATTTCAAACCTTGATTAGATGATATGACGATGAATTGATAATATTCTTGTACAATTTAATCGGATATTAATTCAGTTAACATATATCGAGTTTTAACAAATAGAAGTTTAAAGATATCATACTTGTTAATAGTTAATACCATATTTAAACCAAAGACATCAATACGTCTGCAATCAGCCCTCTGCTCAAAATTGCATTGGAAATTTAAGGCCAGAAGATTTTCAACTGCAACCCCCCACATGCTACCAGAGGAAAACAAACAAACATGTTTACTCTTTATTCACTCAACTCCATAAACCAAAACAGGAGAAAAGAAACATACCTTTTCTTTATAACACTGTCCTTTTATCTCTGAATCAGGAGTTACCTCTCCCAGATTCTGAGTTTTTTTCTTTTTACCTCTTCCGAAGATCCATTATTTTCAAAAAGAGCTGTCAAAATCTGCCACCACTGCTTCACATTACATTGTTTTTCATTGCCGCCGCCGGCGACCAGAAGTCGGCACCGTTACTATTCGCCATATGCAAAGTGCAGGCAATAGGAACCAGACACAGCCCTCTGCTCTTCAGCTCCTTCCCTACTTCTTCACCCACGTTCTAACAACACAATGAGAATAATACACCATTCTCCAACATAAATTCATCATTTAAAAAAAAAGTGAGATTTTATTTTCGGTTACTTACAGGTGGGTGTTGCAGGTAAGGAGAACAAAGGACTTGAACCTGGTCATGCAGGAACCTGATATAACTCATCGTTTCATGAAGCACCGATGCCGTATCTGTCTGCAACATTCCCAAATTACCATAATCGTCCCACAACATTCATTTCCGAGTAATATGTTAAGTTAAATCGTGAACAAAATTTCGAACCTTGCCACAAGGTGAAACCAGCTGTTGCAGTGCTGTGATTCTATCCCCTATCTTCTCTTTCCTCACCTGTAATCATTAGCGAAGGAAATCAACTGTTAAAATCGATCTTCTATAAGCTGGAAGTTAAAAAAAAACAGACCAATATGTATACAACCACCTTTGTATGGCCAGTGGCGGGGTTCCCAACCTTGGACTTTTTACGGCTTCTTCGACTTGCCAGTTGAGCGTCAACAATGGTGGCGTCCTTGAAAGATTTGGTGGTGTTAGCAGAAGAGGCCGAGAAAGAATCACTGCATGCGACCCCAGCAGGTGTCTTTTTAGTAGCATGAAGAGCAGATTCTTCACCAAACACTATCTCACCGTCATTTAGATGGCCCCCAAAGCAAAGCATTTTTGGGGTATTGGCATCATCATTAACAGCAAAAGAACTGTAGTTAAAACCCTGATCACTCTCATTCATCATTAAAAAAAGGAAAGTAAGTGGAAAAGAAACCCCAAAAAGCAAACACAACACAGGGAGATTGAATGTTACTTTTGAGTTTTGTTCCTGTTTTTGGTTCTCTGTGCGTGTGTTTTGTAGTTGGAAAGTAGGCAGGCGTTACAATTGTGAGAGAATTATAGTGTGGAATTGGGGAAATGGGTGAGGGACTGTTTCCAGTTTTCCAAGGTTGGCTTTGGTTTTCGACTAGTAGCAGAAAACCGTGGTTTATTTATCCAAAGCATTGGTTTACAAATTTTGTTTTGGCTGATACCCTTGAAATTAAAAAAAAAACACAGAAGGCCTGGTCAGTTTTCAGTCACCAGCACCGACTACCTGAGTTGAGTTGAGTTGACTTGACGTACAAAAAGTTGCAGAAAATACCTAACAATGGAGAAATTATTACGTTATCCATTGTATTAACCATCCTTTCTCTATTTATATAGTAAAAAATAAAAATTCATCTTAAAAAAATAATATAAAAAAATAAAGATGATATGATTAATTTCCAATGGATGAAACAATGAATAATGAAATGAGCAAGTTTCGTCTCATAATTTTTCTTTAACACTAACTTATAAATTAGACCCAAGCAAAAGATTCAGATCCCTGCATGCTGATTAACGAGCGCGTGTCAATACACATGCATGTATAGTATATGGAGTAAAAACTTTCTATTTTTGTACAATACTAAAAAATAGGTTCAAGATTATAATTAGGGTTTAGTATTGAGTATATGTTATATGTTTAAAGTTTAAGATTTAAAATTAAGGCTTAAAATTTAATTTTTTGTATCGTGATATAAAAAGGGACACAAAAAATAGACAAATAATTTTTGTTCATAGTACATGTGTGTGCATCTGAATTCATTTTCACAAAACGTAGAGCAGGGGAAGTACATTCAGAGCATAAAATTAAATTGTGGTTGTGATCGCGAATGCATATTCAATCGTGATGTTATTAGTGTGGAGGTTGTATCATGATTTTTTTAACTAATTATAATTCTGAATGTGATTATAGTTTCCGATATTAAAACGACCTTAAAAGTCATTATAATGTGATTGATGTGTTACGTTACCACTGTAATTTAATATTGTGATACGATGCGAATGGTACACATGCATGGCTGCTTGTTAAGGCTTGCCTTTCAAAAGAACAGATCGAAACAACCTGAAAACCAGGGGTCCCAATATCCCACATCATAGCTTCCCTCTTCTCCGTTTGACCATGCGACAATGAATGGATTTAGAGCTAGGTGTACTGCAGCACACTCACGATCCACATCAATTTTTCAAGGCACCGGTTAATTCTATGTAAAAACAAAGTGTATTATAAAGGAATATAGTGGTTAAGGATACTTTGAGGCGGATGTATTCTATTGGTTAGGTGGGCTTCTGTTCATCCTGAATTTTTTAAAGTTTATACATTTGGTTTTAAATTTTTTTTGAATTTTATGAATTAATCCTTAGATTTTTTTTATTTTTATGATTTGTGCTCACCCTTAAATTTTGAGATTTTATGAACACATACTAAGGATACTTTGTGCTCACCCTTCAATATTTCTGGATCCGCTATTGAGGATACTTTATTATCTTATTTTGTATGTGTTCGAATTCCAATATGACTAAATAACACATGGGTCCAATTAATTCCAAAGCATTGTTTTAGATCAATTAGTACTATTGCTTTTGATATATTTGTAGTAAATTTTAGGGTAAACTACAAAAGTAGTCACTGAATTTTTACGACGCTTTTATTTTGGTCACTAAACTTTTAAAACTTGTAATACAATCACTAAACTTTTAATTCATTTTCATTACGGTCACTGCCGTCAACTCTCATTAAAAAATGCTAATGTGGCATGTTAAAGTCATCTTCTTCCTCCCAAAACCCGAAGTTTCTCAAACATAAAATCGGCACTCGTCGCTTCTTCGTTCATCATCATTTTTACTGCCATTCAAAGATTTCTCCCGTTAAGAAGAATTGCTTTAATTATTTTCAACATCGTTTGACTTGTAGAGAAAACAAAAGTGACACTACAGATAAATTCATGTGAAAATGAAAAAAAGAATTTTGCTATTGACAACCTTTACATAGATTTATATTATTAATGCTTATTTTGTTTTTTAATGAAATCTAATAGAATGTAATTAATTACTTTTACTGGATTCTATTGAAAAGAAAACCAAATATTAATGATAAAAATTTATGTAGTTCTTATTGACAGTCATAAGAGCTGCCAATAACAAAATCCAACAAAAAAAGATTATCAATGGCAAGAGGCCAAGGAACTTATTCGCAATGTTAAGGTCTAGACAAATGCATATTTGTGGGATGAAATTGAGAAGGGTTTGTTGTCCTGAAAAATAAGGTTACGAAAAATCCAAAATGTTAATAAACTTCTTTTTTGTCAAAACTTTTATTACGAGTTATGAAAATGGAAAAAAAAATTGCTTGTTAATGGTTACAAGTGATGAATTTAAACTGATGAGAAGAAAATCAGTATAGTAGTTCTAAATTCTTTTTAAACGAAGAAATCATCGATGGTAGCAGAAATAACGGCGAACAGAGAATCGACGATTGCCAATTTCATGTTTGAGAAACTTAGAGTTTTAGGGAAAATGAGATGACTTTAACCTTCTCCGTCAACATTTTTAACGGGAGTGGCCGTAATAAAAACGAATTAAAAGTTTAATGACTGTATCGTAAATTTTAAAAGTTCAGTAACTTAATTTAAAGCACCTAAAAATTTGATGACTATTTATGTAGTTTATCCTAAATTTGATTTGGTTCAAATATATATATTGTTTAGAATTTATAAGTAAGAATGGAAGTAGAGAAGGACAGGGCAGTTAAGATCCGTTCCGACATTTGCTTCATCGCATGCCTGCGTTTCCCAGACACCTCGTTGGTCGTTGTTGCATGTCTCCTCCCACCGTTTTCTTCCATGTTCCAGTATCAGGCTCCACTTTCGCTCCTTACTAACAAAACTCCCATGCTAATTTAGGGGGAAACGGTGAAAATATTAGCTGGGTAAATAAAGTTTTTCCAACATTAATTGGGGAAATAGGATGATTTGAATAGTAAACCAAAGACTTTGGTCGTTTTTTTAATTTTGGACTAAATTGAAAGAAAATGAAATTACATGGATGAAAATAAAAAATTCAGAAAGATTAAAATGGTATGTTTAATTCTGAATATTTATGTATTTATTAGTACTTTAAAATCTTTGACTTCTTTTTTGTATGTGACATTATCATGTGATAGTTGTCGGCGATTTAAATTTGATTTCAATTTTTATTTGAACCACATTGGCCAAACCAAAAGGAAATTAAAAGTGCATCTACATGAATCAAAATGAAAATTTAAAAAATGTTGCAGCATTATTACACGTATAAAATCCTTATAAATAATGATATATTTCTGTAGAAAATCAAAATGATAAGCGATAATAACACCAATGCCTCCATACATTTCTAAATCTTCCAATAAGGTATCTATACTCTCTAAATGTTCAATGTATCCCCTGTACTTTACTTCGTCTTTTGAAATGCCCCCGAACCTAATACTATTAACTGATGACGCTTTCTCCATCTTACTCTTCCAATAAACTACTACCCTTTAATGGCTTCCTTTTCTTCCATGAACTACTAATCCATTAGGGATAAAAACCTACGACTAAAATTTGCTAATTACATAAACTCTAAAGTTGTGTCATAACACATGTTATCTTCTGATTAAAACAATAAATTTATTAAATTAAATATGATCAAATTAATATAATAAATAAATAACAAGTATCAAATATGTAATTATACAATTTTTTGTTAATTGTCATGCTACATTCTTCGAAAAGTGGCTTAATTGCTATCATTTAAATAGTTAATTAGTCTTATTGACAAAATTAAAAATATGACAATCAAAATAAAACATTCCCCATAGTTAGATGGTAATTCGTGTAGTTTACCCGAGTTCTTTTCAGGTAGCCCAAAAATATATTGACCAATGGGCCAGTGAACCGGTCGAAGGAACAATGGCCTTGAAACGGTTGGAAAAGATATACTTAGAGTACGATCCAAAAGAGACATAAGTATAATTACAAATATAATCAATAAATAATATACCATATAACTTGTAGCGACTAATTTTAAAAAATAAATATAAGTGTTTCCTATCTTTAAAAAAATAATTTAGGGGATTTGAAAAAGCTCGTATTTTAAAATAAAATTTGGAGTCGCCACGGGTCATTTGGATAAGATAGATCGAACACCATAAAATCAAAAATTCGTTAAAAAATAGGTTGGAGAGTTGGTTACGTGTGAGGAATGATTAGCACCCCATTGTAACCCCTAAACCCGGCCTAGATGATTTGACCAAATTTAGAAAGTCACAATTAAAAATGTTACTCTCGAGTAAACAATTCAAACATAATTTAAAAGAAATTCATAATAAAATAATAATTAAATATTTTTTTTTGAAAATAACAAAACTAAAACTCTTAAAGAATAAATTTAAAATACCATTAAATTACTTAAAGTAAAAAACCGAGATTGCGATCCTTCGAATGCCGAACTGATACTATCATCTAAAATTAGATAAAAGGGACTGACAGAAGAGGGGTGAGCGAGAAGCCATTGTGGTCTGAAGACACAAACATACAAGACAACATATTAATGAACATAACACTTGAGTGAAATATATACAACACAACGATAATCTTAAAATGTCAAATCACATACGTACATGTCATTAGTCACAATCACCACATAGGCCATACATAATATCTCAAGGAACACATAATCAAGTCTCAAAGACACATGTTATGATGCTACAAGCATAATGCAGTGCACCCAACTACAACTGCCATAAGAAGAGGCACGTTCCCTATAACCCCTCATTACATCGCCACCAATATTCGATCAGGATACACTTTGAGTACGATCCAAAAGAGGTGCAGCTCGAGCTGTTCCAGGCGTTGAGTGACGAGAGCATCGTTCGAAAACTGACGCTTCAATCAAAACAAAAACTTTAACCGGAATCACTCTGAGAACCGGTACCTGATATCCAAGTCACAAGTGGTATATATCAGCCAGACAGAATGAAACCACTACTTCTTCCGTACAATACCAAATACCAACCCATGCTCACAATGAAATGATGTCTCAAATGTCATAATCTCAAATATGTCTTAATTTTCACAATCCGATAAATGTCTCAATTTGGCAATCCGATAAATGTCTCAATTTCACAATCCGATAAATATGCATGAAAATGTTATCATGCAAATCACAACCCAAAGAACATAATACACAATTCTCAACACATGTAATAATCACATGAAATTAAATGAAGTACAAAAAGAGACACACGTATCCTGAAGTCAAGAACAGCCACAAGGTATTTTATAGTTAAATAATTTAATACAAAAAAATATTGAAGGAAAAACACACGATATAATTTTAAAATGCACATCAATAGTTAAAGAAATTTTTAATAGGAGCAGACGGGAGAACACACATAACTATAACATTAAAATAATCGTTCAACAGATAATCTCTTAAAAAAAATAAGGGGAGAGGAGGGAAGACACACACCTATAGTAATCTTTGCAAAAATTTACTTGAATCAAAAAGCAATACCTTTCCTCAATGCACTGTTGAATTAGGACCTACGTTACTAGCACCTTCAATTAGTACGATTATACCAATCAATACATGCGCAGTAGACTGATAAAAAATATACCAAAACATTCAACCTTGGAAAGCACTTGCCTTGTCTCTAAATCCAATGGAAATCTAATTTTGATGTACCTAAAGTACACAAGTAAACGTTATTTCATTATTAAACACTTGTATTCAATCCTTAAAACCCAAAATTGTCTTAGGGCCTTAAATTTTCATTCTTTGTATAGACAACACTTGTGAGCTTAAATGTCATTATATGCTCAAGTATATTAGGATTTGGGTGAGTGATTTAGAGTGCAAACACATAAATTTATGAGGGATTTCAGTTTGCTCTTAATTCTCTTGTTTAAGAGTGTTCCCAAAGCTCGGTTTGTGAGCTTTGGATGCTAGACTTGGTGAGTGAATTTAGGTTGTAAACGGTTGCCTCATGAGCCTAGAAAATGGGAAGAATTCTTAGTGAATTGGTTGAAATCCTTAGTGGGGAAGCTAAGGTAGTGGATGTAGGCTTTGGTTAGAAAGCCAAACCACTTTAAATCTTTGTGTAAATTTTCTATCTTTTTGCTTTCACCACCAACACCCAAAATACAACTTCTCCACAACTTGGCAAGCAATTTCGGTTGATTCATCGAGCCCAACAAAAATAAATAAAATAATCAAAAAATATTAAAAATAAAAATTATATAAAAATTTAAAATGTATTAGAAATTATAAAATGATAAATTTTAAATATAAAAATTAATAAAAAATGTTTATAAAGTGGAATCAACCTTCGTTAGTTTGAGTATCGCTATTTTTTAAACAAATTTTAAGTGGAATCAACATTGTATTACAGTAACAATAAAACTCAATTTTTTTCGCTTTTCTACATCAAATTGATGCTCAATAATATTTGTTGTAGAAAAATGAAAGAAAATTTTAGTTTTATTACTGCTCTAATACAAGGATGTTTCAATTGAAAATATGTTCAAGGAACATTAGTACGCTTAGCCTAATGAGAAATAATCGAAAACTTTTTCGATGGTTTATAAATATTTTTAAATTTTAATTTTTTATATTTATAACTTTTGATATTTTTAATTTTGATGTTTTTACTTAATTTTTTAAATTTATTATAGTGTTTTTATTTTTAATATTTTATGATTATTTAAATATTAATATTCTTTTACTTTTTAGCTTAAAGATTAAGTAAGTTATCGATCTTTCAATTAAAATCAGTTCTGTCACTAAATTCGGTAAAAAATCAATTATGCCCTCGAATTCGGTTGAAATAATTAATTCAACCATTCTGCCACGTCATCGTCTAACGTGTAGCGCCACGTCAGCATCGTGGACTGCCACATCATCACCGTTAACTGCCACGTAAGCACTCTAACAGTCGACAGTGGTTAAAGGGTCTATTTAATCGATTTCACGGACTAGGGGCCACATTTGATGCGTTTTTTGGTGAGGGGCGAAATTGATTTTTTGGGTTGAACTCAGGGGCAAAAGTACCCTTTAGCCTAAAAGTAAAACCTTAAACTTGGGGTTAGGTCCCTAGATTCCATTAGGGTTTAAGAGACAATTCGGAAGTTTTAGAAATTTAAAGAATGACCTAAACTTTCAAAATTTGTGGATAAGTCCTTAAAACATCAAATGTTGGTAAATTTGTCTCAATGTTCAAATTTTTAGTTTTTAACAATTCATTTTCAAAAATCTCAAAAGTTAGGATTTTGAAAATTGAGAATTCTAAAATTAGGGTTTTCAATTTAGGAATTTGAAAATATTAGGATTTTTCATTTGGGGAAAATTTGAGGTGCTACACCACAACGCCCAAAATCGATATCAAATCACATGTTGTTTTTATTCGATTGAAATAATTGAAATTTAAATTGAATTAAATTAAATATTCTCAACTGGATACAAGTTTTAATTAAGTGGACTTTAATATTTGGTGGGTCTGAATTAATTAACCATTTAATTAATAAGGGTAACTTTACATTCAGACCATAGATTAAACCGACATCAATTAAGACTGACTGTTGCGTTAATTTATGGTTCGAAGTAAGTACATCACTTTTATGCATGATGCAAACAATTAAGTATGATGTTATGGCTTGTCAAGTTTTATTCATTTTAAGGCTTACCTTTGGACAATACAAATTAATTCGAATATTTGGTCAATATCCATTAATTCAAGATATTACAACACAAAATTAAGATTTGGTTATAAGTCCGAAGATTTTAAGAGCCCAGCTTACTTAAAACATGGTAAACAAAATATAAATAACAAAACATGGTAAACGATAAAAAAAATATAAATAAATACCAACATAATAAAATGCTAATCTAACATCAATAAAAATACTAATATAAAACATTCAAAAACATTAATCTAACTTAAAAATGTAATAATTAAGGTAAAATATTTAATAATTATACCAAAAAAATCTAGATATATTTAGAAATTAATAGTTTATATATGTTATTATTTTTTTAAAAAGGGTATTTATTTATATTATATATGTAATAATTAAATAAAACACTATACATATTTTTACAAATATATCTAAAATTATATACATAAAAAAGAGCTATTATACATAAAAAAATATGTAACCTTGATATAAACACTTATATAAACACATATCTTATATAATAATAATAATAATAATAATAATAATAATAATAATAATAATAATAATAATAATAATAATAATAATAATGACAATGCATGGATTAACCTAATACACATAAAACATCTTAAAACTAAATATTAAGGAATAAAATACAAAGATTAATAATTGACATGGCAAGAAATGGCATAAAGAGGGACTAAAATAAGACAGATGCGAAATATAAGGGAACAAATGTAAATCAACAGAAATAAAGTGCTGAATTTAAATATGGTGACTAAATTAAGTGAATAATAAAACGAAGGTGCTAAAATAAAATAAAGAAAAGGTGAAAAAGGAGGCGGGAAAAAGTAGAGGGATTGAATGCGGAATTTAACCTTGAACAAAACAAAAACGGTATAAAAGAGAAGGGACCAACTGAGCAATTATCCCATAACCCAAAAAAACGCGGATCCTTCCCGGGTCAGGGTCACGGAGCTAGTCGGGGCATCAAAACTACGTCATTTTGATCAGGCCGGTTTAAAACTAAAGATTATTATATTTTTTTGGTTAACACGGTTTAATAAAAATAAAGCCCTAACCTAAAAAATTCAATCCCTCTCTCTCAACTCTTCACTCTCCCTACGGCAACGGCGCCGCTCAAGGGATGAAGTCGATAATCGACGTTGAAGCCTCACGGCGGGCGGTGCAATACGGCCAGGGAGATCTTCGTGGACAGGTAAGATTCAAACTCTCTTTCCCTTTATTTTCTTTGATTCGAAATAAAAATAAAAAAGGAAATCCAATAGATTTTTCTTTTACCTTCGAAAACCTCTTGTTATTGATCTAAATAAAGTTCTTACAATTTTTTAAGAACCCTGAAATCCCCAAAATCACTTTGTCTTTTCTTTTTTCTCCCCCCTTACATTTGTGATTTTCGGTTCTTATATAACAAAAAAAAATAAAAATTTTTCTGTTGATTGTAGATTTGGAGCGGATTTTTTGGGGTTTTGGTGAAGACAAGATATGGGTAGGGTTGGTGATTAGGTTTGATGGTTATTTTTATATTTTAGGGTTTTAGGGTAAAGTGTTTATTTTATTTATTTAGGGTTAATTTGGGGTTTACGGGTTAGAGGTTAAATTTAGGGTTGATTTAGTTTAGAGTTATTTAGGGATTTCAGTTTGATTTGGTTTTGGTGGTGGTTGGTGTATAGGGATTAGGGTTAAATTAGGTTAGGCTAAAGGGTATTCTTGTAATCAATGGAGGTTATTTAGGGTTTGTTTTTTGGGTTTTTTTGTTTGAGTAATGATGTTGAAATTGGGTATGGGTTTTAGTTTGGTTTAGGTCAAAACGGGTTATTACAGTTGCCCCTCTTTGCTCATTGTTGTGTAACGAAAATAGAGCAAAGATTAAAAATGACCCGTTTGTCTGGTCCGGCTGAGCTTCTCCCCTCTTGACGCATGTCTTCTTTCCTCGATAGATCTTCTTTGTCTTTGATGCAAGTCTTCTTTCTTGTCTTGGTTATTCCACTTTGTCACTATTGGGGAAGCAAAATCTTCAAAATAGAGGGTTGTCTGTTGGGGAAGTAAAATGAATGTGGTTCACTACGTTATTGACGATGATAATACCTAGAGAAGATTCGACCCAGCTGCAACACCGATGTAGAAACAGGGTCTACAAAATTTGATCCAATTGCAACACTGACGAAGAGCCAGGACCAATGGATGAAAATTTTGATGTTTGATCCAGCTACAACTCTGACGAAGAGGCAGGATCAAAGGATTGAAAGTTCATTTTGATTTTCTTTTTCTTTTTCATTTTTTAGATACAACATTGATAGAACTTGAAAGTTGGTAAATTTTGACCAAGCTACAACACCGACGAAGAGGCATGGTCTAAAGTTAGTAATGTTGATCCAGGTACAACACCGACGAAGAGGCAAGGTCTGAAGATTTGATCCAGCTACAAGTCTGACGAAGAGGCATGATCGAAGTGTTTTTTTATGTGTGATCAAGCTACGACTCTGACGAAGAGGCATGATTGGAATTTGGCAAATTTGGTTCAGCTACATCACCGACGAAGAGGCAGAACCGAAAGTTATATTTGATCAGGCTACAACACCGACAAAGAGGCAAGGTCTGAAGATTTGATCCAGCTACAACTCTGACGAAGAAACATGATCAGAATTTGGCAAATTTGGTTCAGCTACATCATCGACGAAGAGGTAGAACCGAAAGTTACATTTGTTGGATCTATCCACACCATCAACAGAGGGGAAGATCGGATTTCAGCAACACAGATCTTACTATACCATCAACAGATGAGTAAGATCGGCAAATGATAACAACTTGATTTTCATTTTGATTTGATTTTTTTTAGATTTTTTTTGTTTTCTTGGATTCTTTGATTTTTTTTCCTTTTTCTTTTCTTCTTTTTTTTTCTTTTTTCTTTCTATTTTTTTATTTTTTCTTCTTTTTTTCTTTTTTTCTTTTTTTTCTTTTTTTTGATTTTTTGATTTTTTTGTTTTTTTAAGTAAAAGAGCAAATTCCAACGAAAAGTTTGGTCTAACTGCAACATTGTCGAAGAGGTAAGACCTTGGTAAGATTTAATCTGCTACACCACTGACGGAGGCAAGATCTAGATAGGTTTGATCTGTACACCACTAACGGAGAGACTAGATCAACAGAATATGGGATCCATTACACCACCGATGGAGAGATAGGATCTGGATGGAAAATTTGATCTGCAACACCACCGATAGAGGCAAGATCTTCATTAAGTTGGCGTACCACCACTGACGGAAGCATGATTTGCACGATGTTGAATTACTATTAACAGTGAGACTATGTCTGAAAAAATTTGCTCTGCTTCTGTCGGTAGAGGGTAAGATCTGGAATGAGTTATTTCTTTTGGCAATCGGGATAATGTTGACATCCGTTACACCATCGCTAGAGGAATAAAGTCCTACAAAAGAAAAAAAAACATTGGTTAGTAATTGTCAAAGATTTTGTCGCTGATACCTTTTGTTTTGGGTGTTTCAGCATCTTCTTCGTGGTTGGCCTCCTTCAAGACTAGGGTTGGCCCTCTTGTCATTGCCCCCATGTTGAGGGTACTCGGTCTTTTTCGTAGACCTGTTATATACAAGCAAGATTGCATGAATGTATCTAATTTTATGTCTAAATGCATGTGTCTACCCTAAATGCATGGTGATTTTGGTGTATGCACTTAATGGCATATACAAAAATAATTCCATGCAAGATAGATGCAACTACATAAATGAATGTGACATAATTTTTTTGATCCTCAAAAGGATGCCCCTGACTCCTCACTGGTCCAGTTAAGATCTTGGTTTTTTCATGCGGCGGTGCCCCGACTTTGTCCTGGGTTCGATCAGCTTTCATCTGAGTGGATGCCCCCAAAATTTTGTTCATTAAATGACATCATCTGACACTGCTCTTTTGAAACTTTAGGGTGATGTATTTTGGATATTCAAGACTTAGATACGAACAAAAGATGTTTGCATTGCTACTTGTAGTTTTGATCTCTTACAAAATACCGTCACCACCATCGTACTTAAGTCGTTGAGGTTGGTTTACAAAAAGTATTTCTCTAAAAGTGATAAAAACTACAAGGGGACCTACTATGGTCAAGACAGTGCAATACTTAAGCTGAATTAAAACATGGTCCAGTTCAAAAAACCTTCAACACACCCTCAATTGGCATCTTCATGCTTCGATAAAGGGTCTTTGCTTGTAGCCGTTCTTGTTGAGTTATCAAAGCTTACCACCCCAAGCTTAATGAATTTTTCCACCAACTTTTTGAAACCAAAGCAGTTTTCAATGGTATGGACAACCTGTCCCGCGTGATAATCGCATTTTGCATTGGGATCATACCATTTCAGAAATGGAGGTTGTACCGGATCTCAGTAAAAAGGTGCCACCATGTGGACATCATACAACTGCTTATACAATTCTCCATAAGAAACTAGTAGTGGAGTAAATTCTACGTTTTCAGTGTTCTTCCTCTGACCAGAGCCTTGGCTTGAGGAACCGTGAGCACTTGGCATGGCCCTAGGTTGCACAACTGTGATAGGCTTAGAATAACTGACATTATAAACTCCTGTAGAGTTTACTTCATGATCTTTCTTTGTATGGTAGGGCTTTTTCTAGGACGAACTACCTCCATCATCAATTTTGCCAGTCTTGACGGCATTCTCAATGAGCTCCCTAGATAACACAAGGTTAGCAAAGTTGGTAGTCGCGTTGCCTATCAAGCGACCCAAGACTAGACCCTCCAAAGTCTGGACAAATATGACCATCGTCTCTCTTTCGCTGAGTGGGGGTTGGACTTGAGCTGCCACATCTCTCCAACGTTGGGCATATTATCTGAAGCTTTCATTTGATTTTTGTTTCATATGTTGTAGGGTCCAACGGTCTGGCACCATATCATTGACGTGTCGGTACTATTCTAGGAACGCTTTTGCCAAGTCTTTCTATGACTTAATCTGATGGCGGCTCAACTGATTATACCATCGGGCAACAGATCCTGGCAGACTGTCCTAAAAGTAGTGAATTAACAGCTTATCGTCTCAGCCGTATCCAGTCATCCTCCGATAGAACATAGTGAGGTGAGCGCGGGGACAGCTTGTCCTGTCATACTTCTCGAACTCTGGGACCTTGAAATTAGGAGGTAAAACCAAATCTTGGACAAGACTGAGTTCACTGGCATCGAATCCACTGAAAGTATCCTCTACTCCCATAGCCTCTCGCTTCTCTTCGAGTCTCTTACATCGATCTTTGATTTCCTTTGAAGCTTCTACCTTCGGCCTCTCGGTCTCAAACAAATGATCTATTTCTGAGATAAAATTTTTAGCTTGATTGCCTCGGGCTTAACTTCTGATGTAGATGGCTGATTTATAGGGATCGAAGTACCGGACTAATGTAGATGAGACTTTCCCCGAGAAATGATCACCTGAGGTTAAGTTTTCGGTTGTATCTTGGTTTGAATGGGTGTGAACCCCAGAGGATACATAAGATCCTCGTCCTCAACAGTGAGTTTAGGATTTGCAGTGGGATTTACAACAGAGGCCTTTTCAAGCTCAGGAAGCTTTAATCCCAACATTTGTGCCATTTGGCCTAGTTTGTCTTGTTGTGACTTTGCAAGTTATTCCCTCATATCCTATTGGACTCTCGCCAACTGTTCCTCAACCTGCTTGGCTATGTTCGCTTGCAATTCTTTCTGGTTCACCATCTTTGTTTTGTACCGGGTTCCGTATGGATGTTGAGCTGACTGATCTTCTACTTTATCCAGTATCAATGTCATAGGGCACCCCTAGAGTCAGTTTTCTTATTTTGAAAATGAATGTATATGCATGCAAAATGTGTCCTAAATTGATGTCGTGTATGAATGCAATGCAAAATTAAGATTGTGATGATGTTGTGTAATGATGCAGATAAAATCAATGCGATGAGAATAAAATGAAACGAGTTAGTACCAAATAAAATTATTAAATAAAACAAATGGTAAACAAAATAAAGCAATTAAAACTATTCATGAACAAGAAATAAGGCACCAGAGCCTAAATAGGGTGACCACTAACGGGCAGAGTATCGACATGACTCTAAAGGGTTGGCTCCTACGGTTCACTATATACAGTTGTGGTGCTAAGAGGTACCCGAATTGTCCTTGTTGTCCTCTACTAAGAGTAGCAAGGCCCTCGGTCATCACCCATTATAGGCTCCTTTCAACCGGGTTCAATTCAGGGGGACCCATTGGCTTATGCCTGCACGAAAGAATGATATCCTTACGAAAGCATAAGGTACTCGAGCCCCGAAGGTACTTGCTAGGCCTACACGGAGGAACGATACCCTTACGAAAGCATTAGCGTTTTCAACCACTTAAAAGGACGAGTTTATATGCCAAATTTTAAATGCGTTAAAATAAACGCGCAATTGTAACCGAATGTTAATTTAATAATCACTTTAATCCGGAATTTCCAATATTAGTAAAGCGGTAGTTATTTAAAAAGCTTGACTCTCATTTTATTCTTGAAAAAAAACAAAAATTGGTCCCCAGCGGAGTCGCCATCTGTAGCGATGTCCCTCTCGCTAAAAATGTGTTTTTTTTAAAATGATGTCTTCCGCGTGGAGTTTTATAAAACTCGTGTTTTATTTAAAAATGGAGTCGCCACCGGCCACTCAAGGTGGACCAGACACCGTAAAAACCATAGATTTTAAAATGTCGGGTTCGGGAGTCGGTTACGGATATGGAAGGATTAGCACCCCCACACCGCCCAAAATTGGTACTTTAATAATTACCGCTTTATTAATATTAAACTTTCCGGATTAAAGTGACGATTAAATTAAGATTTGGTTATAAGTGCGAGTAGATTTTAAGGGCCCCGTTATCCGAGAATAAACGCTCAACCACCATCACTACGCCTAATATTGGCCCCATTTACGCTCGGATAAAAGGGCACCGCATTGACAAAATATATATCCGAAATGCAACTTAAAACATGGTAAACATAAATACAATGCGATGAAAATATAAATAAATACCAACATAATAAAATGCTAATCTAACATCAATAAAAATACTAATATAAAACATTCAAAAACATTAATCTAACTTTAAAATGTAATAATTAAGGTAAAATATTTAACACTTATACAAAAAAATCTAGATATATTTAGAAAATAATAGTTAATATATGTTATTGTTTTTTCTAAAAGGGTGTTTATTTATATTATTTATGTAATAATTAAATAAAACACTATACATATTTTTACAAATATATCTAAAATTATATACATAAAAAAGAGCTATTATACATAAAAAAATATGTAACCTTGATATAAACACTTATATAAACACATATCTTATATAATAATAATAATAATAATAATAATAATAATAATAATGACAATGCATGGATTAACCTAATACACATAAAACATCTTAAAACTAAATATTAAGGAATAAAATACAAAGATTAATAATTGACATGGCAAGAAATGGCATAAAGAGGGACTAAAATAAGACAGATGCGAAATATAAGGGCACAAATGTAAACCAACATAAATAAAGTGCTGGAATTTAAATATGGTGACTAAATTAAGTGAATAATAAAACGAATGTGCTAAAATAAAATAAAGAAAAGGTGAAAAAGGAGGCGGGAAAAAGTAGAGGGACTAAATGCGGAATTTAACCCTGAACAAAACGAAAACGATATAAAAGAGAAGGGACCAACTGAGCAATTATCCCCTAACCTATAAAAACGCGGATCCTTCCCCGGGTCAGGGTCACCGACCGGCCGGGGACTCAAAACGTCGCCGTTTTTGGTCGGTGAGTTTAAATAATTAAAGGGTTTTTTTTTAAACAGGTTGAAATAGTAAAAACCCTAAAGTATTATTATTTTATTCCTCTTGACTCACTACCAGAGCGACGGCCATTAACCCATCGGCTTCACGCCGGTCACTGGCCTTGTGGCCTCACGGCAACCGCAGTGGCCTTGCTTCACTCGGCCGATAGGCTTTCTAATCTATCCCTCTTTTATTTTTTTTGATTCAAAACAAAAGGAAAAAAATAAGATGATTTTGATTTTCAAAAGCAAAGGAGAAATTTTTACCCTTAAGCCTCTGGTATTGATTTTAAAGCTATTACAAAAAAAATTCATTACAGATTTCTCTTCGTTTTTCGAACTGAAAACCCCTCTAAATCTCTCTCTGGATTTTTTTAGATCCCCCTCTTATTACAGATTTTGGTTCAGTTTTATAATTGATACAACACACTAACAAATCCCCTATTTTTTATCTGGCAGATCTGATGAGATCCGGAATATCAGGATATGGATGACGGTTGAGGCATGGGTGGTTGATTTGGGACTGTTGGTGGCAGCGGGTGATGGGTAAGGTCAGATTAGGTTTAGGTTATTTTTATATTTTTAGGATTTTTTGGTTAGGGTTTGGTTTGGTTTAATTTAGTTTAGGGATTTGAGTTTTTATTTATGGTTCGTTTCGGCTGCCGAAAAATGAACGGTGGCTCGAGACGGTAGTGGCCGTGAAAGACGGCGGTGGTGGTTGTAAAAGGGTGTATAGGGATTAGGGTTAAATTAGGTTAGGCTAAAGGGTATTCTGGTAATTAGGTTTTTGATTTGGGTCGCGTCTTGGGTTTGGATCTGGGTCAAGTTTGAGTAATGGTGTTGAAATTGGGTATGGGTTTTAGTTTGGTTTAGGTCAAAACGGGTTATTACAAAGTTATTCTAATATTAATCCTAAATTGATTAGAACCTAAAAATTTAAAACCTAATGTTTTATGAAATTATCTTGAATCTCAATAATTAATTTGGTTAATTTTAAATTGTATCCCAAGGACACTACTTAAAAAGAATCAAATTAATAATTAAGACTTTTTAAAGTTATAGTCTAAATTAAGTTTTTTTCTTCATATTCTAATATAATTAAGAGAATGAATTTAATTAAATTAAAATACATCGCATTAAGTCAATGATGTATTTTAATCTAATTAATTCGAATAAAATCTAACTAGGGCTTTTAATCTATCTAGAGCTTGAACTCAAATTTAATTCAATTAAATTAAACATACACCCCATTAAGTCAAGGGTATATTTTAAATTAATTAAACTAAACTAGGTGTAAAAGAGCAAACAACATATCCAGCAAAAAGGCACAAAACACGAATAAATAAATGATATAAAATAACATGCAAGAATGAAACTTAAATAAATAAATAAAAAGATTATCAATAAACTCATCAACATTTTTATTAAACCATGAGAATGAATTACACAACAAATGAAATAAGGGAAGAGTATACCCAAAATCCAAATATTTGTGTGTGTCTTCATCGGTTGAGGGAAGCTGGGTAGTTGAACGGATGTTTGCCTGGGAGTGTGGTTTCGGCAAACTTAGGCTAGCTCCATGGTTGATCGTATGGGTAAAGGAGTTGCCAATGGAGGGGTTTTGGTTGATGAAGTATGGCAGTGGTGATGTTGGCAGTGAGGGGTGTGCTTATGGTTGAGGCACGGTGGGGGAGAAAAAATGGGGAATGGATCGAATGGTAAGAGTATGTGTGGGTGTTGAGGGGTATTTTTTATCCCATTAAGAAAAATGAGAACCAATGAGATTCAAGACTTTGTGCACCAAGTATTTTTTTTAACCATTGAGAATGAGGCATTGATTCGTCCAATGAGAATCAAGCCTTAGCGAGCAAGGAATTCAAGATATTTTCATTATGTATTTTTGTCCCTATGTAAGAACCAAATGTATTGGGTACAAGGTTTAGGACTTAGGCTATAAGGTTTTGGGTATTAAAAAGGGTAATGTGGATTAATTTTATTTCGAGTATTTAATTCAAACCGGACAAAATTGAGTGTCTACATAACTATAGCTGAAATCAACTATTACATGAATGATTCAACGTAAAATCGAAACATATTTACAATTAAATCAAATTAAATTTGGATAGATTCATATACGATTTACATAAAGTGAGACTCAAACATAAGAGATTCTAAGTACTGAAATATTTCAACCCCGCTAACTTTACCGACTTAATTGGCAACGGAAAACTTCTTTTCAAACATCTAAAAGAGATGTACTTATACCACGTTTTAGGGTTTTCTTTCATGTTGTAGTATGAAAGTGTATTGTAGGGTTTTTGTTACATATTGTCATTGATGTTTATTGCCTCTCCAACTTAGTGGTTAGCCACAATTATTATTAACCCAAAGTGCATTGAAATGCTTAATGCACATTGAGTGCACTATGCTCCAAACAAAACTGTTCGCATTAAAATAGAGGGAAAACTACATATTTAGTGCCCGTTAATGTTTCGGTACCTCAACTATTATTTTTAGCAAAATAGTATCTAACATTATATTTTTATTCTATTTTAGTACCTCCGCCGTTTAAAATTAACAAAAATAGTGACGTGGCTTGGGTTAATAACATTTTTAGTCCAAAAACTTGTACAATCTATTAATCTAGTCTAAAATTCTATCAATTTAAACGTTATTTTAATTTTTAGATTAAAATTGTAAATTCTTCTCTTTTTTTCTTCTTCTTCCAATCGAACACTTTTTAAGGTTTTAGAGTTTAAAAAGCACGCTAGGGACAATCAAAACTTTAGAATTTGCGGATCAATGGGGGCTAATTCAAGGTCTATTGGAGGACAAAAACTCCAATATCGGGATACAGACGAGAATACAAAGGGATAGGAAAGAGATGAGACAAAATTCAATCAAAATTAAGATGATATTTTACCCCCAAAAAATTAAGACGATGTTTTAAATTGATGGATTTTGGACTAAATTGATAATATATAAGTGTTTTTAGGGGTGTTCATGGTAGGTTAAACGTACCATTTAGCCTAAACGGTCGGTTAACCGTTATAACGGTTATTAAATTTTGCTAACCGTAACCTAACTGTTAAGCGGTTAACCACTAACGATTAATCAATAAGACACGGTTAACCGACGGTTTGGTAATAGGTTAACCAATAACCTATTAGATTGTTTTTCACATGTTCTTCTTTTGAGAATAATGAAACTATCTCTCCGATAAATATTATATAAAAATGTTCAGAAAAAGCTTAAATAGTGAGATTCTAAACACTAACTTCATACATAATTTAAAAAAGTACCTACATACTATAAAGTTCTAACACAACACAAAATACAACTTTATATTTAATTTAAAGTTTCAAGTTTCAACAGTGTTCAACACATAGCAATACATCATCAAAGTTCAGGACATAGAAATACACTATCAAAGTTCTAAAGATAAATGTTTAAATAACATAAAAAACATAAAGTAAATGAAACTTCAATGAGTTAGTACCACAAGCCACAAAAGTTTACTCTATAATCAAATCACTCAAGGCCTTCATCGATTTATATATATATATATATAATTTTAAAATGGTTAACCTATAGGTTAACCAGTTGTCAAAATTCGTAACCATTAACCATTATTTTTAGCGGTTAGGTTAACCGAAACCGTTTAATCTTAACGGTCCTTTTATTAACCTATAAAATACAACGGTTATATCGGTTAACGGTTACAGTTAACGGTTATGGTTAATTATGCATACCCCTAAGTGCTTTGGACTAAAACTGTGATTATACCAAGCCATGTCATCATCTCTGTTAGTTTTTAATGGTCGAGGTACCAAAACAGAACAAAAGCGTAACGTTAGGTATATGTACCATTTTGCCAAATATAATAGTTGGGGTACTAAATTAGTAATGCAAGCATCGTTGAGGTACTAAATATATAGTTTTCCCAAAAATAAATGGTGGACAGATTGAGTATGAAAATCCATGGCACATGTTTTTGGAGTATAATGTGCCTGTTGGGTTCTTGACTATTTGACATTTTGGTCAGCATAATTGAACACATGGGTGCTTCTAAAGTAATGAGCAAAGGCAGCTGCTGCCACCATGACCCACTTGACCAACATGTTAGCCCGGAACAACTGAAGCTCCAACTTTCAGATTTGGTGGATAGCCCACAACAATTGGACCTGATTCTTAATTTTAAATCTGATACAATCCTTGCAACAAAAACTATATAAATATTAAATAATTTAAACACAGTGAGATAAACAAACAAAATCAGCAAATCCAAAGAAGTTAATCCCTTTCGGCAGGATGATAAGAAACGGGAGGAACATAATTATTATTTCATTCAATAGGGAAATTAGGCATATCTTTTGGTGGAACATTTTCATCCCAAAAAAAATTAAAGCGTGGAATTTTAGGTGGGTAAGGATAAAGGGGGTGAGATATAAAAAACACGGGCTTATTGTTTGAATTCTTTAGGCAACATAATTGATAAGTAGAGTGTTTGATGAATTATTCGTTCATCTAGTAAATTAAATAAATGAATATAAACTTAAAAATAAATGAATCAGAAGAATTGAACTACGGTAAATAGTTTCGTCTTGGTATAGAAGTTGCTAAAAAAACTGAGACCCTCTCCTGCCTTGAATGTTTTACTTTTTATAACAAATAATTAAATGCAAAAGATATAGGCTCATACCAGGGGCGGACCATGGTGAGGGCTAGAAGGGGCCTTGGGGAGCAATTTACCTTTGACCCATCAATTTTTTTAAAAATTTTAATTTAATTCTTTCAAAAAAAATTAAAATTCTCATTAAACTTTTATTTCTATAAATACTTTTAATTAAGTCTTTTTTAAATTTTTAAAATTTCTTATTAAATTTCAAAAAATTTAATTTAAACTTCTAAAATTTTAAAAAAATTTAAATTAGTTACCCCAATTTGTTATTCTAAGATTCGTTCCCACTCGAACTAGAGTTTAAGAAGAGGTTGGGATTGGATCGCGTCTGAGTCTGACTCGTTGCATTATCTATAGACTCATTAAACAGTACGTGTCAAGAAAACTTTTCGGCCAAACCCAAGACGGTGGGGGCAGGCGGCCGTAGAAAGGTCCAAGTACAAGTGGCTCTTGTCCCTGTGATATAAGTATAAAATTGCCACTACTACCTGTTCTAAAGGAGATATTCTTGTTCCAACAATAACATCATTATTGCCCATTTCTCCCCCAGTCAAAGAGTGCGAGTTAGGAAGTTATTTTAGAAATATAAGAGATGCAAAATCATAAAATTTTAAAGAGTATAAACTTAGATAATTGATAGAAAATATTAAATAAATATTTAAGCTATATAAAAATTTAAAATTTTTAGGGGTGTAATTGTCCTTAATACTCTCGGTCCATCTCGGCCGAAACCCAATAAACGCCTAAAGCTCATCAAATCCATACTGAACCCTACAATCACTTCCATTCCATAAACAAACATATCTTTCTTTTAACATCCAACAAAACAGTCACTTCCCACAGAAACTACAACCTTTTCTTGGTGTGTGCCCCCTCCTTTCTCATACGCCCTTGGCTTGACATGAAGGGCATACAATAAATAAATAACAATTATAGTGCTGATTGTGATCTTTTATTTGACACGTTACAGATTGATGCATATAATTAAAACTTTTTAATAATTAAATTTATATTTAATACATTAACGGACATGAACGAACGAATTACGTGGTATCATCTGTTAACAAATAAAATTATATCCTAATGACTTAATTATATATATTTGTTTTAAAGAAATGTCAGGGTGTGATTTACCATATATAAACACACAAACTTGGATTGACAATTTTAGCATATAGCATTGCATAGTTTACTGTCAGTGTATAGAGTATGCACTAGCCTGGCTTCTGGGAAGCAGTAGTTTGGAAGATTGTATGATGAAATGTACCATGAATGCTAGCATTTGTTGGAATGTGCCAAACCCTGGGTTTTTTGTTCGACTCCAAAAGGAATCCACGGCATTGCAGAAACATGACAGTGGCCAATCCTGTAGCTTTGATCAATGACAACAATGAAGCATTGTCCCCCCTGGAAAAAGACCAAAGATGTGGGTGGGGTCTATGTCATGAATTGAAATGTGAAAATACAGTGGCCGAATACTGGTTTTGGTCCTTCTTCTATGCTCAAATTGGGGATACAATCAATGTATTTTAATTTTGAGAATAGTAAAGGGACCAAAGCTACAATTTGACCAAATAAAGTAACAGAGAAAAAAAAGCAACCTCATTCTCTCCTATATACATCTAATAATTCACTTCCCCAGTTTAATCTAAAGTCTTCAAAACTATATCAAGTTTCGTAAATCCCTTTGTATTCTTTCAACTTTAAAAAGCAAAAAAAAAAAAAAAAAAAAAAAGTTTTCCAAAGAGAAGAAGAAGGTGAATCTACAAAACAAGATGAGTTCAGGGTTAATGAAGCAATGGAAGAAGAGAATCGTGGAGAGTGGTTGAAGCTGAGGCTGACAGTGGGTGGGAACTCAATACCAGTAGGGGACTCAGAGTCTGACTTGGACCCGCGATTAAGACCAATTCCTTGCAAGTTTTTCTCTTGCAACTTTTGCAAGAGGAAGTTTTGCAGTTCACAAGCCTTGGGTGGCCACCAAAACTCCCACAAGCGGGAGCGAGGTTCAGCCAGAAGATTCCAATCCCGGAGGAATAGGATGATGAGTTTGCCGATGAGCAGTCGAGCACTCGGCGTTCAGCCGCATTCGCTTGTGCACAAACGAACCAGAGATGGAGCTGCTGCAAGTGTAGCGAGATTTAACGATCCATACACAGTGCAGTTCACGGTTGATGATGGAATGGAGTTTATGTGGCCAGGCAATTTCTTTGGATCCTCGGCCAGCAGAACCATCCAACCTTGACTTGAATCTTCGACTCTAAATTCTAATCTCTTGTCCATGTTTTATTGTTAGGCAAAACTTTTGAAATTAATTCTACTTCACTGTAAACATACATGTTGGAGTCAACGTGATTCGATCAAATCACACTTTCCTGCGATGATGATGGAATGTTAGTGTGATCACTCATTTTTGACCGGATTTTAGTATTATTAGAGTTATTTTAATAGTAATATTATTAATATAAAATTAATAAAAAATCAAAAAAATAATAATAAAAAAATAAATAAATAAAGTAAAAAAAAGAAAAGAAATTACGTGGTTTTTGGGTGGTCCACGTCACCCCTTTGGCCTCCCCAATTGCCTATAAATAGAGGCAGGGGGCAATTGAAGGGGGAATGGATGGGCAATGGCTTTGCCCAAAAAGAGCTTGGCTCTCGGGTAGCCAAGGACCGAGGTAGTGTCTTAATTCCTAACCGGTTCGATTAGGGTCCTATTTTGGATCCGATCTAGTTATTTTTTTAGAGAGGTCGTGGTAGATCTCGGTGGGGTTCAGTCGGGGTTCGTCATTCGAACTCCTAGTTAGGTTTATTTTCTTTCCTTTTTATTTATGTTGTAATTTTTATGATTTAATGAAGTAGTAGTTAATTTAAAATTGTGTTTTTAGTTTGTATGTTTATTTATGTTTTAGATTAGTATTTATTATGTTTTAAATTTATGTTTTATATTTCATTTATGTTAGATTTGTTTTTATTTATGAGTTAGATTAATATTTATGCAGACATGTTTTAGATTAGTATTTTATTTTTATTTAGGTGTTAAATTAATAGTTATGTATGTATATTTTAGATTAGCATTTTATTTATGTTATATTAGTATTTTATTATGTTAGTATTTATTTATATTTTTATCACAATGTATTTATTTATATTTGCTATTTTTTAAGTTTGCATTTCGGATATAAATTGTCAGTACGGTGTCCTTTTATTCGAGCGTAAATGGGGCCAGTATCAGGCGCAGTGATAGTGGTTGGGCGTTTACTCTCGGATAAAGGGGCCTTTAAAATTTACTCGCACATATAACCAAGTTTTAATTTAATCATCACTTTAATCCGGAAAGTCTAATATTAATAAAGCGGTAATTATTAAAGTACCAATTTTGGGAGGTGTGGGGGTGCTAATCCTTCCCCATCCGTAACCGACTCCCGAACCCGACATTTTGAAATCTCTGGTTTTTATGGTGTCCGGTCCACCTTGAGTGGCCGGTGGCGTCTCCATTTTTAAATAAAACACGGGTTTTCTAAAATCCCACGGAAGATACAATTTTCAAAATAAAGTAATAAAAAATAAAAATAAACTCATTTTTTTAGCAGAAAAACATCGCTACAGATGGCGACTCCGCTGAGGACATTTTTGTTTTTTAAAAAAATAAGAGAGTCGAGCTTTTTTCAAATAATTACTGCTTTATTAATATCAGAAATTCCGGATTAAAGTGACTATTAAATATGGCATATACACCCGTTTTTTAAGTGGGGGAAACGCTAATGCTTTCGTGGAGATATCGTTCTCCCGTGTAGACCTAGCAAGTACTTTCGGGGCTCAAGTACCTTATGCTTTCGTAAGGATATCGTTCCTTCGTGCAGGCATAAGCGAATGAGTCCCCCTGAATTGAACCCGGTTGAAAGGAGCCTATAATGGGTGATGACCGGGGGCCTTGCTACTCTTAGTAGAGGACAACAAGGACAATTCGGGTACCTCTTAGCACCAAAATTGCATATAGTGACCCGAATGAGCCAACCCTTTAGAGCCATGTGAAACTCTGCCCGATTAGTGGTCACCCTATTTAGGCTCTGGTGCCTTATTTCTTGTTTATGTACAGTTTTTATTACTCTATTTTTGTTATATTTATCATTTGTTTTATTTAATCATTTTATTTGGTACTAACTCGTTTCATTTTATTCTCATCACATTGATTTCACCTGCATCATTGCACAAGATTATCACAATCTTAATTTTGCATTGCATCAATTTAGGACACATTTTGCATGCATTCATTTTCAGAATAAGAAAATTGGTCCTCAGGTTGCCCCATTAAATACTACGAAGTTGGTCGATCTAGCACCTTACAGAACCTCTACAAGAGCCTGATCTTGGGGCATGTCCAAAAGCACAATCCATATCTTTTACAAACATTATGCCTCTAACAAGGTCCCAGTCCAGGGGCATTCTTTGCCAAGGTCCAGCCTTCATTGCTGAGTCAAACCCTTGTACCCCTGAAATGTCTACATTGACCACAGTCTGTAAAACTGCACCTAATCAAAAAATAATGAGCTACCATGAACCAACACAATTTATAAACCCAACCTAGGAGGCAACAGAATTCATACTCAAAGTGTCAAATTCAAGAGCAGTTTCAGACGATGGCATAGGAACGAACAAAATTTTGGGGCATCAACTCAGATAAAAGCTGATCGAACCCGAGACAAGGTTGGGGCACATACAAAAAACCAAGATCCTGACGGGACCAGTGAGGAGTCAGGGGCATCCATTTGAGGATCGAAAAAATCATGTCACATTCATGCATGTAGTTGCATTCATCTTGCATAAAACCGTTTTTGCAAACGTCATACATTTAGATTAAGTGCATACACCAAAGTCACCATGCATTTACGGTAGACACATGCATTAGATACATTCATGCAATCTTCTTGTACATAACAGGTCTAGGAAAAAGACCGAGTACCCTCAACATGGGGGCAATGACAAGAAGGCCAACCCTAGTCTTGAAGGAGGCCAAACACGAAGAAGATGGAAACACCCAAAATAAAAGGTATCAGGGACAAAATCTTTGACAATTACTGACAAATGTTTTTTTCTTTTGTAGGATTTGATTCCTCCGACGATGGTGTGACGGATGCCAACAAAAATTCTTTCTAGATCATGTCCTCTGTCTATAGAAAAGCCGGGCAAGTTTTTCAAAAAAATTATCTCGCTGTCAGTGCCACAGTCACCCAACATCTTGCAAATCATGCCTCCGTCAGTGGTGGTATGCCAACTTAATGATGATCTTGCCTCCGTCGGTGGTGTTGCATATCAAATTTTCCATCCAGATCCTATCTATCCGCCGGTGGTGTAATGGATCCCATATTCTGCTTATCTAGTCTCTCCGTCAGTGGTGAAGTAGATCAAATCCAAACTAGATCTTGCCTCCGTCGGTGGTGTTGCAGATCATATTTTCCATTTGGTCATGTCTCTCCGTCAGTGGTGTAGCGGGTCTCACTTTTTGCTGATCTAGTCTCTCCGACAGTGGTGTAGCAGATCAAATCCTATCCAGGTCTTGCCTCTTCGACAGTGTTGCAGCTAGACCTAAATTTTACTTGGAGTTTACCTTTTTATTATAATTGTAGCTAAAAAATCAATCCAAAAAGAAAGAAAAAAACTAAAGGAAAAAAACAACAAAAAGGAAAAAAGAAGAAAAAATCAAAAAGAAAAAAAAAGAAAAGCAAAGAAAAATTGAAAAAATTGAAAAAAAAGAAGAAGAAAATAAATGAAATGAAAAAAAGCAAAAATGAAGGAAAAATCAAAAAATGAAGAAAAAAGAAGAAGAAGAAAAACTATCTGATTCTACCTCTTCGTCGGTGTCGTAGCTGGATCAAATCTTCAGACCTTGCCTCTTCGTCGGTGTTGTAGCTTGGTCAAAAAACACTCTGATCCTGCCTCTTCGTCGGTGTCGTAGCTGGATCAAATCTTTAGACCTTGCCTCTTCGTCGGTGTTGTTGCTTGGTCAAATTTAACTGCCGGTTCTGTCTCCTCGTCGGTGTTGTAGCTGAACCAAATTTACTAACTTTCGGTCTTGCCTCTTCGTCGGTGTTGTAGTTAGACCAAATCCACTAACTCTTGATCTCGCTTCTTCGTCGGTGTTGTAGCTTGATCAACATTACTAACTTTAGACCATGCCTCTTCGTCGGTGTTGTAGCTTGATCAACATTACTAACTTTAGACCATGGCTCTTCGTCGGTGTTGTAGCTTGGTCAAAATTTACTAACTTTCTAGTTGTATCAATGTTGTATCAAAAAAAGAGGAAAAAGGAAAAAGAAAAAAAGGAAAATCTAAAAAAAAGAGAAAAAGAAAAGAATAAAAAAATGAAAAAATGAAAAATGAACTTTCAACCAAATTCTGATCATGCCTCTTCGTCAGAGTCGTAGCTTGATCACAAAAAAGAACAACTATCTGATCCTGCCTCTTCGTCAGAGTTGTAGCTGGATCAAATCCCTGGACCTTGCCTCTTCGTCGGTGTTGTAGCTTGGTCAAATCTAACTTTCGGTTCTGCCTCTTCGTCGGTGTTGTAGCTGAACCTAATTCACTAACTTCCGGTCTTGCCTCTTTGTCGGTGTTGTAGCTAGACCAAATTCACTAACTCTTGATCCTGTCTCTTCGTCGGTGTTGTAGCTGGATCAACATTACTAACTTTAAACCATGCCTCTTCGTCGGTGTTGTAGCTTGGTCAAAATTCACCAACTTTCAAGTTTTATCAATGTTGTAAGAAAAAAATATGAAAGAGAAACAAGAAAAAAAGTAGAAAAAGAAATGAAGGAAAAAAGAGGAAAAAAAACTATGATCATGCCTCTTCGTCAGAGTCGTAGCTTGATCACACAAAAAAACACCCCGATCCTGCCTTTTCGTCAGAGTTGTAGCTGGATCAAATCCTCGGACCTTGCCTCTTCGTCGGTGTTGTAGCTTGGTCAAATTTAACTGCTGGTTCTGCCTCCTCGTCGGTGTTGTAGCTGAACCAAATTCACTAACTTCCTGTCTTGCCTCTTCGTCGGTGTTGTAGCTAGACCAAATTCACTAACTCTTAATCATGCATCTTCGTCGGTGTTGTAGCTAGATCAACATCACAAATTTTAGACCATGCCTCTTCGTCGGTGTTGTAGCTTGGTCAAAATTTACTAATTTTCAAAATTTTATCAATGTTGTTTCTTGAAAAAATGAAGAAAAAGAAGAAGAAAAATAAAAAAAAGAAGAAAAAATCAAAAAAAGAAAAGGAAAAAGAAAAGAAAAAAGAAGAAAAAATATGAAAAAGAAACAAAAGCAAAAAAAAAACAAAAACAAAAGAGAGAGAAAAAAGAAGGAAGAAGTTGTCAGTTTTCTGGTCTTGTCTCTTCGTCAGAGTTGTAGCTGGATCAAACATCAGAACTTTCATCCATCGGTCTTGCCTCCTCATCAGTGTTGCAGCTGGATCGAATTTTGTAGACCCTGCATCTTCGTCGGTGTTGCAGCTGGGTCGAACTCTCTTTAGGTATTAGCTTATTATCAATAATGTAGCAAGTTGGACTCATTTTGCTTCTCCAACAGACCACCTTCCGTTTTGAAAATTTTGCTTCCTCTAAGAGTGACAAAGTAGATCCGTCAGGTCCAGAAAGAAGACATGCGCCGAAGAGAAAGAAGATCTACTGAAGAAAGAAGACACTCGTCAAAAGAGAGAAGTTCAGCCAGATAAGACAAAAATGAGTGCTTTTGATCTTTGCTTTGTTCTCGTTTCACAAGAACAAGCAAAGAGGGGCAACTGTGATCACTCATTTTTGACCGGGTTTTAGTGTTATTAGAGTTATTTTAATAGTAAGATTATTAATATAAAATTAATAAAAAAATAATAAAAAATTAATTAAATAAATAAAAGCAAAAGAAAAAAAGAAGAAATTATGTGGTTTTTGAGTGGTCCACTTCACCCCTTTGGCCTCCTCAATTGCCTATAAATAAAGGCAGGGGAGGGGCAATTGAAGGGGGAATGGATCGGCAATGGCTTTGCCCAAAGAGAGCTTGGCTCTCGGGTAGCCAAGGATCGGGGTAGTGTCCTCGGTCCTAACCGGTTCGATCAGGGTCCTATTTTGGATCCGATCTAGTTAATTTTTTGGAGAGGTCGTGGTAGATCTCGGTGGGGTTCAGTCGAGGTTCGTCATTCGAACTCCTAGTTAGGTTTATTTTCTTTCCTTTTT
The DNA here is from genome assembly GCA_019671005.1 of Hibiscus mutabilis. Classification (NCBI taxonomy): domain Eukaryota; kingdom Viridiplantae; phylum Streptophyta; class Magnoliopsida; order Malvales; family Malvaceae; genus Hibiscus; species Hibiscus mutabilis. The sequence continues at coordinate 16,029,531 of CM033748.1, forward strand.
ATTTATGTTGTAATTTTTATGATTTAATGAAGTAGTAGTTAATTTAAAATTGTGTTTTTAGTTTGTATGTTTATTTATGTTTTAGATTAGTATTTATTATGTTTTAAATTTATGTTTTATATTTTATTTATGTTAGATTTGTTTTTATTTATGAGTTAGATTAATATTTATGTAGGCATATTTTAGATTAGTATTTTATTTTTATTTAGGTGTTAAATTAATAGTTATGTATGTATATTTTAGATTAGCATTTTATTTATGTCATATTAGTATTTTATTATGTTAGTATTTATTTATATTTTTATCACAATGTATTTATTTATATTTGCTATTTTTTAAATTTGCATTTCTGATATAAATTATCAATGCGGTGCCCTTTTATTCGAGCGTAAACGGGGCCAGTATTAGGCGTAGTGATAGTGGTTGGGCGTTTACTCTCGGATAAAGGGGCCTTTAAAATTTACTCGCACATATAACCAAATTTTAATTTAATCGTCACTTTAATCCGGAAAGTCTAATATTAATAAAGCGGTAATTATTAAAGTACCAATTTTGGGCAGTGTGGGGGTGTTAATCATTCCTCATCAGTAACCGACTCCCGAACTCGACATTTTGAAATCTCTGGTTTTTACGGTGTCCAGTCCACCTTGAGTGGCCGATGGCGACTCCATTTTTAAATAAAACACAGATTTTCTAAAATCTCATGGAAGACACTATTTTCAAAATAAAGTAATAAAAAAAAAACTCATTTTTTTAGCGGAAAAACATCGCTACAGTTAGGAGCATTTTGCTCTTCATCTCAGCAAGGCCTCATTGGTGAGGTTGTTCGGCACTCCTCCATTGTGGGGGTAAACCTGCCTCACCATACTCCAATTTTAACCACACCTAACCATGAAACCTTTGGCACCACCGCAAATAGGAAGCACCCGGAAGCTGCTGCCGTAGCTCCGTTCATAACATTTCACGTGCAAATTTCGCTTATATCACTAAAGTATACCACTTCCATTTAAGTACTTAAAGTATTTTTTATTAAAATAAGTACTTAAAGTATATTTTTTTGTTAAAATATATACTTAAAGTATTTTTTTTTTAAAAATAGGTACCTAATGTATTTTTTAATCAATGTTACACGTCAACTTTTAGGAACCTAGATGAAAAAAATATACTTTAGATACTTGATCAAAAAAATATACTTTAAGTACCTATTTTGACAAAAAAATACTTTAAGCGACTAAATAAAAAAATTACTATAAGCCTACAAATTTCTATGCCAAATCATTAGTTTAATAAAAATCATATTTAGACTTTTGACTTTGAAAGAAGTTGTAAACCGTCGGGTATTAAGCCTATCGCTTTCGGATAGAAATCGTCTGCCTCTTAATTATGTCACTTTTGATGTTTCATTTTAAAAAAGTGAATTTAGGGTTTAGAGTTAAGGTTTATAGTTAAGGTTTAAGGAATTGGGGGTATGGTGTATTTTTAGAGTGTAGGGTTTAGGATTTAGGATGTGAAATTTAGGGTTAACGTTTAGAATTTAATTTTTTTAGTATTTTCTAGCGTGGGACATAGAAATGGGCATACTTTAGAGGCAGAGGATTTTTGTTCATCGCTTTCCCATTCTCCTTGAATGACCATTTGATCAAGTCGAGTCAAAATATTTAAAGTTTTTTTTATCATAAAGAGTATGATTTTATTGCAAATCATAATCATACAAAAAAATATTTCGAGTTAACGAGTCATATTTTATAATTCAAACTTTATTTAAAAAATTTGAGTTGAGTTTATAAAATTTAAGTCGAGTCAAATTATTTGAGTTTATGTCCAAATTTAATTATAAATATTTATAATGGTATATTACTAATTAGTTCCAATTTAAACGACATTCTATAAACATATACAATACACATATATTTCTTTATATTTTTCATATGTATATCAAGCATAATTGAGAAATTGACTCGAACTTCAAAACCAATCAAGTAATTACTAAAAATTTCGAGTTGTTTGAATTATTCAAAATTTTATTTTATAACTCAAAATTTATTTGAAATTTTTTCGAGCCGAATAAAAAAAATTAAAATTTTAAAGTAGAATCAAATTTTGCTCAACCCTAATTCTCCTCCATCTCTCCCACGTTTGCATCACTACCTCTCTTCCTTATTAATTTCTTTTGGTCTACTTTATAGAAAGATCTCATATGATACATTTTTATGGATTTAATCCTTATATTATAATTTGGTGTTTTAAAACCTTTATTTTTCAAAATGTTTTGTTTTCTCGATTCTAAAACCAAATTTAATAAAAAAATCAAATAATTTTGTAAGATTTCAATATTTTAGTTTTCAAGTTTAATTTCATTTTAAGAATATTAAATCTGAAATTTTCTGTTATGAAGTTTCAAGTTTAATTAGTTGGAATATAATTTTCTTAAAGTAACTACATAAACTAATTAATTAATATCAAGTAATAAGAATTTGGTGCATTTGCAAATCGAAAGAATGTCACACAATTAATCATATTTTTTAAATTAGGACTAAATTGAGTAAATGTATAAATATAAAAGGCTAAAATTAATAATTTTTAATAGAACTGAATTGAATAAATGTGTAAGTATAAACGGTTAAATGTGATATTATACAATTTTTATGTAATTGTCACGTCACCTGTTTAGGATAGTTAACAACTCACTAACTGTTAACAAAAATTAAAATTAATGTTAATTATGTAACTTTTTAAATTTTAATAACTATTTTATATCTCTAGAATAGTTTAGCGATTATTTGTATACATTATGCTTACATATTTACGATTATCTTTCAACACTAAGTGTATTGTTCATGTTTTGTTCTTCCTTTTTCTAAATGAATAAAAAGAACTAAAATGAATAAATGTGTAAAATTAGTGATAAATTAAGTATTAGTAAGTCATAATATGGCGACGAAATCGACTATTTTCCTCTAAAAGTATCCCGCAAATAGAAAGGGGAAAATATATTTTTTATATATTAAGAAAAAAAAAGGGGGGGGGGGGTGTCATGTCTAATGTAAGCTATGTTGACACCGTGTTACGTTACCTTCGACATTTCCTCTCCTCTAAATAACTGGTGGCTGCCGTCGCTGCTCGAGGGAAGGGAAAAAAAGAAAAGTATCCCAATTGGCGGAGAAAGAACGAAGGAGAGGCGGAGCCGCGGTGGCAGAATTTCAATCTATATGGCCGCCCCTCTTTCCTCTTATTCTCTCCCCCCTTTCTTTTCTTCCCAAACACGTCCCATTCCAAAGCTCAATCTCCTTCCCCCCTGTCTTTCCATCTCTCCTTTCCGCTCTCTCTCCCATGCCAGCCCTAAAAAATCCCGCAAAACCCCTATCCTCGCTTTCTCTTCCTCTAATTCCGACGCCTCTCCTTTCCACGATGGGTTGGGTTCCAATCCCACTCCATCTAAGGTAAGCTTTTCCCGAAACAAGTTCCAATTTTGGAGAGTTACCCTGTTTTTTTCCTTGTGGATTGCTGAATTTGGATTGAGTTTGGTCTTTTTAGGTTTATGATTTAGAAATTGAGTAATTAGATTTTAGCAATTTTTTCTTTCAGAAATCTGTCCTTACCAATCTGATACATGAGATAGAACCATTGGACGTTAGCCTTATCCAAAAAGATGTCTCCCCTACAACCGTGGATGCCATGAAAAGGACTATTTCAGGCATGTTGGGTTTACTTCCTTCTGATAGGTTTCAAGTCTTCATCGAGGCACTATGGGAACCTCTCTTCAAATTGTTGGTTTCTTCCATGATGACTGGGTATGTTCATATTTCTACGTGATGTGACGTGCTCCATTATATTAAATGTTTCTATGCTCCGGTAGATGAAACCTTGTTTAGGGACTTTATATTATTATTATCTCTCTCTGATTGCTGTGACGGTTTCAATGCTTGTTGGCTATGTTTCTAGGTTTCGGGTGCAAGTGTCGGATATGGGTATGCACTGATATATTCAACTTTTTAATAAGTTTTTCTCTGTATTTGGAATTGGAGGTTCCTTGGGGTCATATACAGTGTACTTTTAAGAAAAGTTAAGAATTGGAACAACATAGCTTGGTAGACATACCTTTTCAGTTCCGCTTATTAACTGCATTATGTCCTTATTCACCCCTCTTTTAGGAAGAAAACGGTTGATATCATATTAAGGTTTGTTTTGGTGATGCCAAATCTTAAACTCATTTGTATCATGCTAAACTTGGCTCAATGTATATTCGTTAGCCACCACTAGGACGTAAAAGCTGAAACTTGATGGTGTTTTATCTCCTCCATGCATATATTTCACATTTATATCTATGTTTTCTTAATTTGGTAGCACCACTTTAGCATTTATCTTCAATGGTTGTACCATGAGACATGCAGAGTAGCATTTATCTTCAATATTGTCTGTCGGATATTGGGATTATCATGAATAATAGTTCTTCTTGAACTGCAGTTATACTTTGAGGAATGCTGAATATAGGCTTTGCCTTGAACGGAACCTTGGTTGTGAAGGAGATTTGGAAAATCAAACTTCTGAAAAGTCGAACTTTGATTTACAAGAGATGTTACTAGACAGTACAAAAATAAATGAACTTTTTAAGAAAAATGGTTTGTCATCTGAATCTGAAGAAACCAGTAGAGAGCAATTTGAAGATATAGACATTCAAGGCCTGGGTGAAATGGCCCTGGAAGCACGTAAATACATTCTTCACTTGAAGTCCCGTCTAACTACAGTGAAAAAGGTATGCTACAGCATATTGAGGAGCCTCTCATAGTGAAAAAGGATATGAACTATTTGCTTGATGCATTGCCTGGATAAAGTTACCTTTATTTTTGGAGTTTGTAATTAGAAACACGTAATAGCTTGCATCAGCTGAACAAATGTGAACCCCTCTCTGACCCTTTTTAATTCCTCTTCTGTCTGATACGGTATCCATATTTCTGAAACTTTGTAGGCATTCTCCCGTGATAGCCTTTATTTTTATTTGGGATAGGATATTAGGCCAACTTGTTAAATTGTTATATCATGCATTCCAAATTGTTGGTAATCTCTCTATGAAAGAATTTAGATATGCTGCAAAACTGAAGTATTAATTGTACCTATATGTTAGATGTGGCAACTGTCAACCAGATTAACTGAAGATCAGTCAATGGAAAAATATGATGGAACAGAAAACTAAATTTAAGATATTACTTGTGTCTTTATTCATAGTTTTATATTTTGAGAGTTAACCCCCATGAAAGTATTGGTGAGTGGTGAATTTCTGATTTTTCAAAATCTACATTGCACTAGATGTATGCTCCTTGCTTTATCAGGTTCAAATGTTAACAATTGATTCATACATTGATACCATATTAGAAGATTGAACCTTCTCAAATTGGTGAACATCTAGTTTTCTTTTTCATCCATCTGTACATGTCATATATTTTTTCTTTACAATTTCTTCAAATCCTTATCTGCAATTTGGTGGGATACGCACTCATATTTCTGTTTTTTGCTCCATTGAAGGAACTTCATGAAGTAAATAGGAAGAATGCTGCTCTGCAAATGCAACAGTTTGTTGGGGAAGAAAAGAATGATTTACTGGACTACTTAAGATCACTAGAACCAGAAAAGGTTTCCCATGATCTCAAAACCTTCTAAAGCAAATTGATTTACTAATTTCTCATAAACATGATACTATGAAAGCAATATCTCCAAATGAATATACAATTTAAGTTTTTTGCTTTTATATCCATTAATGTGAAGGGAAGATTGAACTAATTAAAAAGAGCTTTTGCAATGTGATAATTTTGTGCCCCACATTGTATAGGGATGAGGATTGGCTTTTGGCTTGAAGGGTACCTCTGCCTAGCATAAATTGCTAGATATAACAATTTACTCTGATTGATATTTCTGTACCCTGAGTGCTTAATCTGTCACATGAAATTGTTCCTTTAGCAGTGGAATTCAATAAAATTTTATGTTATCATGGCTAATAATATTGTAACATAATTTCAGGTGGCTGAGCTTTCTAAACCAACATCTCCCGAAGTGAAAGACACAATCCACTCTGTAGTCCATGGTCTCCTTGCCACTCTTTCTCCAAGGATGCATTCCAAGATTCCTCCTTTGTCTGAGAACACTGGAACTGGAACTGTAAATATTGGGAGTGAAGATTGCGCCGAACTTGTTGAGAATACTTCACTTCAATTCCAGCCCTTCGTTTCATTAACACGGGACTATCTTGCTCGTCTTCTATTATGGTTAGTCCAGCTCTGCTACTGCATTCCTTCCGTCTCTCTCTCATTTATTTTAACACACTTCCAACACAACAAGTATATGTTTAAATTTTTAATTTAAATATCTTACAAGGGAAATCTGTTTTTTTTTTCAAAAGTTTAACAGGAAATGTGCATTTCACTGCACTTATTGCTCATTATAGAGTGGAATCCTGTTTACATTTCAACTTAATGTGCTTGATCGGTATACTTTGGGAGAATGAAAGATCATACGGAGATCTGAGAAATTTTCATGTTTGAACTTTGAATAAGCTTCAGTCACTCTAACATTCAACATTTTTTTTGTCCGGGCCCATATTATTATTAATATTATTATTGTTCAGATATGGTAATATAGCAAGCTCTGATATTCTCGTATCTTTCCTTAAGGTGTATGCTGTTAGGGCACTACGTTAGAGGCCTCGAGTATCGGTTGGAGCTAATGGAACTTTTGATGTTGACAAGCAGTCCCAAATCTCAACAATAATGGCTGTGGTGATGAGCAGGTTGTTTAGAGGTGCTGTGATTCCGGTGCTTCTATCTGTATATATAAAACGTAAATCAGGATGCGGCTAACTTCTTTTTGAGGGAAGAGGTAAGAGTTGGACAAAGATTAGGCCCTTTCACTCTCTTGCAGATGGCGGATCTTTTTTATGCATAAAAAAGGATACATTGTTTTTGTTTATGTCGCATTAATGTTTTTACCCAAAAAATGGATAGACAAAGTTGTTGGTATTGCTTATTATTATCATTAGTTCAAGAAAGGTTGCTTGAGTCATCATGTTGAAGGAGATTGACCCAATATGCAACGTTTCTGTAATGTTCATTCTATTTCGAATTTTGATGATAAGTTTGTATGGTTCAATGGTAAATTACTAGTCGAGTTAAAAAATTTGACACCAGATACCAAAGTTCAGTATTAGGATTAATTCAAGACTTATTGTCAACAGTAAATTTAAAATAAAGTGAAATATTTCCCCCCTACACAGATGGCTTAAAATTTGATATAATAAACTTGTATTTGATTCCATAAAATTTAGCTTTGCATTTTAATTGGATTGAATTTATAATGTCATACTTTGTCACATTCTCTATATGTATGACAAAAATTCCATAAAAATATTTATAAAATTTCATTCAATGAATAATCATTAAAAATGATATATACAAAAATTCATTTATTTTATGTTCAGATTTTTAAGTTAATACTAAAAGAAAGGATCTTTCAGTCTTTTGTAACGGAGTCAGTATTTAGTTAATCTTTATTCTTAATTATGTTAAGAATTTAATAAATAGTGTAGATATGAGAAAAACTTTGATACACAGGCCGTGTAAATTTTAGTTTACACGTTACACGGCCTTTTAGTTTTAGGGGTTATGGTTTTAGTTTAGGGTTTAAAGTTTAGGGGTTTAGGTTGTAGGTTTAGAATTTAATGTTAGTGTTTAGAATTTAGGGTATAAGTTTTAGGGTTTAGAGTTTAATTTTTTAGGGTTAGGTTAGGAATTTAGGATTTAGGTTTTTATAGTGTAAATACACAGGCTTGTGTAAAATTAGTTTTACACAGCCTGTGTATCAAAGTTTTACATGTGTATATATTACAAATGTTTTAGGGTAGTTAAATAATAGGCTTAAATATACATTTTATACTTGAACTACACTTTTTTCCAAGTTGATATTTTAAAAAAATCGCTTCTAAGTTAGTATTAGTTCATTTTCTCTCAAATTGATATCTAAAGAACATTTGCTCTCAAGTTGATACCTGAATTTTAATTTTATTAACAGTTTCAGTCCCAAAACTTATACATTCTATCAATTTGATCATAATTCAAAACAATACAATAAATATAACCCTTCATATTTAGTCACTTTTTTCACGATATTATCAAACCAAGCGAGTCTATCATATCAAAGCAACAGTTGGATATATGCATTCTACGATAAAACAATAAGTTGATGTTAAATTTTTATTATATCAGGAAAGTAGTATAACATTTTTGGAAAAAGAACAAATAATTTAGGAAAATAACAAAGAGTAAATTGATAGAATTTTTAAATATATATGGTTAAATTTATTGATTTGTTTCGAACTATGACCAAAATGATAACATGTATGTTTTGGTATTAATTTAGAAGAAAGTGTCTAGTTCAAGTATTAACTTGAGAGTAAAAATTCTTTACGTATCGACTTTGAAGAAAATGTTTAACTTATATACAAATTTAGGAGTAAAATTTGTTTAAGTACCAACTTAAAATAATATACTATTTTAAATACCAAATGTATATTTGAAGCCTAAATAATAGCATGAAGATTGCCAGATTGTGGTTGAATAACAAATTAGCAAGTGGGCTTAAAGCAGGAAGTTGATATTTATGGGCACTTGATTTGATGATAGAGAATCAATGCTTACGAATTAAGGAATATAGTCTGTGCAACCCAAAAGAGGTCTAATGTGCTTCGTTTTCCTTCCACTTTTTTGTTTCATGGATTCATGATACCGAAAAACAATCATTAAACATACACTTGGAACTTTGCTTAATCTTATTTCCATGGTTTAAATTAATAAATAATAAATCATATGCTATGTTTGGTGGGAATGTTTATACACTCATGTTTTAGTATATGAATCAGGAATAAATTAATTTTATTTAATTTTTATATAATTGTTAGTATCTGACTTATTAGTAGGTTATTTCAGATCGAGTATTATAAATATTTATTATGGGGCAGATCCTCCAACCCAATTTATTCCATTCAAAATGCTAAAATTTAAACATTTGATTTTGCTTGAAAGATCTAGTATCTCATCTTGTTAGACCAATTGTTAGTTGATAATTTTTAACCCCTTACCTAACTTAGTTTTAACAAAGAAAATGAATATATATATATATATTACTTATTTTAAATATGTACTATTTTTTACTTAGCTTTTACTCACCTCTCTAATTTCAAGTTTATATTTATGTTGGTTTACTTTATGTTATTACAAGATCTTTTAAAGCTCATGTAATAATTAAACTTTTCCATATGTTAATACTTAAGCAACTCAGCGTGGTATAATCATCAATGCAACGATAAGACATTATATTCTTAAAGAGAGAATTTAAGTTTAAACTTTATAAAAAATATTGTTGGAAGTGATAGTAATGAACATCGAATACGAACATTAAAACAGATATTAAAGACCTGAGAATAATAATAAATAAATTGAATAGCTAATTAAATGGGTGTATTTGATAAATGAAATTAGTAAAAGTATAGATTCAGGAACAAGTATGTATAGGGCTGGGACATAAAGAATAAAAAAAAGGACTAGAAAGTTATTTTCAGATCTAATGTTGAATGGCTTTCAAATTTCAATGTAATGGGCAAGCTTAGCTTCTTCAGTCTTTGTTTACCTTGTATATTTGACACCTCTCCTTTTTTCTTCTAAAAAAATTAAAAGTGTACAAAAGAAATAAAGCTATGTAAGGATTGAAAATTAGGGAAAAACTCGTATTAGATATCTTTAATTTTTTTATAAAATGTGAATTTAAATTTGCAAATTTGTTTTAATTTTCTATTACATTCACCATTCGCATTACATTTTAATGTTATAATACAAATCCGAATTAATCACATATAAACTATTTGAAGTCCTTAAGTACCCGACTTTAGTAAATACAATTAGAAATAAATTTCACCATCCGTATATCAAATACTAATACTTAATCATATATGAAATATTTGAATTCCTTAAATGAGTTATTGTTTTACACGGAAAATTATTAGATAGGTCTAGCTCACTACGTCGTCTATGATCTCATCCAATGAAACTTTTCCATATTATTTTTTTCAAGGTGAATTTTATTTCCTACATGTAACTAAGGAGTGAGCAGTTACTTGGAAGTTACACTGAAAAGAGTGAATGTTATTGGATGGACCATAGATGACGTGTGAGCTGAGCCCATCTAAATTTTTTTTTCTATTTTGCACACTATCAGTGAAAAAAATTACAAACGGTACTTGTAACGACCCGAATTTCAAAATTCGTATGTCGATTTAACCCGACTTGTGGGGTTGATGTTTTGGGCCGTGAGTCGGGCCTTCAGGTGCCCAGGGAAGCCTTAGTGGGCTTCCTCTATGTTGTTGGGCTTGTTAGATTGGGTTGAGGGAAGATGAGTAAAGGGCATTTGGATAAAATGATCATTTTTAGAAGAGAATGGCTGAGAAAGCTCATTTATGGGCTACAAAAGAAGAGTGTGACCTCACTCTTGTCTCATCTCCTCTCCTCTCTTCTCTAATCTTCCTTCCTCATTTTTTTGATTTAAAATTCAAGACAAAAGAGCAATCTTTATTGCTTGAGTTGTAATCTCAGATTGTGGCTTGAGAAAGTTGGAATTAGCATCAAGAGATCTATCCTTTGAGGTAAGGATGGTTAAGTTTGGTGGTAGTGGAAAAACATGAGTTTTAGCGGGGATGAACGAGGATGGAAGATTTAAGCATGTTTTATATCTCAGACTGCCATGCCATTTTCTCTCTCATAGTCAGCATGCCACATGTGTTTTTTTTATAATTTTAGTCGATGTGACATGCTGACTAAGAGAGAAAATGATGTGGTAGCCTGCCACATGTGATATTCTCTCTACTAATCAATCTACCATTAATTTTTTAATGGTGGGGTACCAAAATGAAAACGAAATGCAACGTTAGGTACCATTTTGGCAAAAAAAAATTAGGTACTAAAACAGTAACACTGGAATAAGTGGGTACTATTTATGTAGTTTTCTCTAAATAATAATCATTCCTTGAATATCTAATTTTAATAAGTCCAATTAAAACTAAATCATAATATAAAATGGTTAATATATAATTGTATCTATTTCTCACAAAATAAAATGAGCAAGTACATTTGGCAAAGCTGCTCATCTTTGTTCTCTCGTATTCTTTTAGGTCATTGGTTCTAGACTCACTAGGAATATTCTCGTTCCTTCCCCTAGAGTCTCTCTTCCCCTCCCTTTTATTTAGGATTAGGATTAGATTTAAGATTTGTCAAATAAAAAAAAGCAAAATTTTCTTCTCTCCTCTTAAATAAAAATTGTTTAAAAAATAAATTCAAATAATAAAAATATATATTTGCAGATATTAATTAAAATATCTGAGTTCGTAACATCTTAATCATAAAAAAATCTAAATGCAACGGAAATTTTAGGTAAAAAAAATATACAAGTGCACGTGGTTTGGGGTCGTGAAGAAGAAGGCCGTTGTGTTGAGGGATCAGACCATCAGTCAAAAGAAATTACTAGCATTGAGTAGCAGAGAATTAACACTAGCATGACCATCCCTTAGTGTCGGGGTAAAAATTAGTTTTTACTGCTAAATTTTTACTGGAAAACTTAATATTTTATTTTTTTATAACTATTATATCTAACTTATTAAACGACTAATTCAGATTGAATACTGTAAAAATTTATTATGAATGTGACCTTTTCAATTCAATTTATTTCATTGTGAATATATGAATTCAAACACTAAACCTTATTCAAAGGACCTAACCATTCATCTCGGTAGACTCACTGATAGTTGATTAAAATTTAATATTTTATTGATAATAAAAATTACAATTCATCTTTAAAAAAATGGTAAAATCACATAGTAATTTTTATAATAGTTATAAGGTGAGTACAAGATAGTATATGTTCGAATTTTTTAAACCCTTTAATAAGACGCACACTTTACCGATAAATCTACTCGAATACAGATCTTTTAATATGAATATTATCATCTTTTTTACTGAAACGTCTCGTCGAATTCTAAAGTCATATAATTAATTATTTTATTATCTCAACATTATCCCATCACATGGAGTGAAGTTCATTTTCTGACTGACCAAACAAAAGAAGAAATCTTGGTTGCCCATACATAACATATTAATTAAGAATCAGTTTTGATTATTAGTAATGTGAGTGGATTTTGTCAGTAAATAAAGAAAAAATAAGAATGGCTTTGTCTACAAGTAACAAGGATTTTGTCCACTGCTTCTGCCCAAAAGTGGAGGTGACGAGGCAGTAGTTCAAATTATGTGCTTCACTTGTAAAATCCATGATCCCACCTAATTAACAATTATTATAGCAATAATAATGACCGTTTAACTGTTTTCATAATCATTACATCTTTCAATTATAAGTTGAAAGGAAGGGTAAGGCTCCTTTTGTCATTAGAATGAGAAACGGCCGCTGGACTGCACACATGTATGGGTAAAAGTTAAAATTTTCAGCTGTTAATACTAAAATTATGATGGCAACGAGCTTGAAATTGCAAAACGCAATTAAAAATAAAACCCAAGTTTGTGTTTGCGGATAATAAGGTGTGTGGTTATGGTTATGGTTGTCAAATCCGTTTCTAGATTTGAAAATCATGAGTATTTTAAAAAATTGGGATAGTCCTTTTGGACGAGATGCAATCGAATATTTATAAAATAATATTTTTAATTTTTTTTAAAAATATAATTTTAATGGTTTGCATTCAAAATTGGAGTAAAGGTTGAGTTAGAATGTTGGTTAAAACATCCCACGATGTCTAAAATCGATTTTTTTTTTAAAAAAATCATATGTTGTCTTAACTTTCTTCAAAAAGGTACGATTATTATCGAAGTGGTATGCATCGACCAACAAGTATAATAAGTATAGATGCGGAACTAATTACAATATTTTTAATTTAACTGTCGATATCTAATTTATTAACTAATTAATCTGGATCAAGTACTGTAGAGTTATATTATGGGTGACTCTCAGTAGGGTTGTCCATTTCGGATACCCGATCCGAATCGAATTTTCGGATATCCGAATTTTTTGGATATCTGAGTATCCGAAATTATTGCTTAATTTAATTATTTTTTAAATTTTACGGTCCTATCCATGAAAATTTTAGGTTTTCGAATATAACAATCAATAAATTATTAAATATAACAAATTTTTATCCATAGAAATTTCAATTTTTCATATATAACAAGTAAAAATATCGAATATAACAATATTTATATCTATAAAAAATTAAATTTTCGGATATCGGATAATCGGATATATGATCTGTAACCCCCTAGACCCACCTATGCGATACACCTAATCTAGGAGGTCACATTCGGATCACTAGAGCAACCCATAATAAAAAAAACAGAAGAAAACTCTTAAACATACATTGTAAAGTATAAAATAAAACTTCTATTAAAACCATTTTAATATTTCATTACACAAACTGAAATCCATAAAACGTATTAGAGACACAAACATAAAATAAAACGTGACATACATGCCCACTAATACACAGGTACCGTACTTCGAAAGTAACGTCGATGAAACTCCAACCACTGGTGTTGTTCACAATACCAAGATAGATTTCTTCCATCCTGCGATGATAAAAACAACATGAGCTTCGGAAAGCTCAATAATACAGAATTACCAACTGATGTTATAGGCACACGCAGGTAAATGGCTCAGCAATAATAATATGATGATCCAAGCAACAACATATTTCATTTAAGATATTGATATTCGAAACATCGATATACTTAGATATAAGATTGTTCTTTATCTGACCACTTGAGTACCAGACCTTGGTAAATTAATTCAGTAGGGTAGAATTATAGAAAGGAACATATAGTTTTATTTTAATTAGCTGACTACCCTCCAACCATACACTGATATGTAATATTCCATAACAGTATCTAGAAAGACTTACCCTAAGCCCATTGGGCGTAAGAGCTTACAGAAAGACTTACCCTAGGCCCATTAAGCCTAGGAGCTTACCTAAGGGGAATGCCTTAGGTCCAGAAGGACTTACCAGCACTGAGCCTACAAATTCATCAATCATATCCTAGAAATACCCCAAATCAGATAGTTTAGTAGACAGACAGAAAAGGAAAAATAGTAATCATACATATATTCCCCGAATATCAGAAGTCACAGAGCATATTTTTCATATCTGACATAATGGTATATTTATTATTATCATTATCATTATTATTAATGTTGATAGACCGGATTCATGGTTCGGATTAGAGAGAGATTTTAGTTACAAAACAGAGAAAAATATACACGTGTAAGGAATACACCAGATGATTCAATTTATCACTTAGAGAACCTTAATAAATACAAATAGAATATACTGAACTTCAGTCCATGCTGTACTGATTTCAGGATTAATGAACTTATTCGAAGATTCCGTTAATCATCGTCAACATTCAGGTGCTCAGGGTTTCGTACTTCATGGTCATTCAAAATTTTGGCATTTCATGATTATGCGAGATTTCGAGCATAACAGATTTATTCAGGATTTTAAATATAGTTAGAGAGTACCAGACAATTTGCTCATAAGGGCATTTTGACTCCCAAGGGCTATTTGGTAAATCTACCCAAGAGGGGTAAAAATTGAACTCACAATGCATGTGATTTTAAGCGGCTAATCTGACCTTCACAGTTATTCGCTATAACTATAACCCATTTTAATGCGGTTCCTAGAGTTTCGATAAATACGACTCACAAGCTTCTTTCCTTAATACAAACAACATCAAAAGCTGAACCAATCATCATCATATACACTATTGACCTTACACCGCGTAGTTGAACATGTCTTTATATTTAATAAACCAAACTTAAAGTAGTAACAGAGGTGGCCAAAATTTCTAGATTCAGTTCCTTATCCTTTAGGAACGATACAGTTCTCACACTTTATCTGAATTGGGACTTATCTTGGGTATATACTTATGCGACAATATAAGGATAATTTAATTGTTCCATGAGTCATGGATATTTAGACGTTGAAAGTTTTGGTGCACCAATATCTTTTGGTCATTACAGTCATTCCGATCAGTTCAACCTTAATAGTAAATTTCAATTCATTTAATCGTTTCAATCAATTTAACCTTTTATTCCACTTTGGTTAATCCAGACATACGAATAGTTTTCCGTTAACTTGACTTCGGAGATTTATTTAGAATTAAGAGAATCCAAGTATTTTCATTAACATGAGTTTGAATCTTAATACCAGAATTTAATCTAGTAGTTCAGAAAATTTCGAATGAACTAGTTGTTTTTCTTAACTCACAAGTGTTCTCTTTACATTTCATTTCAGGGGTAATCTAGTCATTTTATGCGCCAAGGGTACGTTTGTCATTTTAAGCATCGAAGATATTTCAACATATCACTAACCCACTAATTTTGAAATTTTCTCTTTTCTTGAACATAACCAGAATTTGAAAGTTAACAACATTGATAATTGCTTACCAAACTCTAAGATCCTTAAGGTTCCTCAAATTTCTTATTCGAGTACTTAGATCTTAACAGTTAACCATTTATTATACTAATCTCATTTACCTTATGCGGAAATTTATGGCACATTCAAAAATAATTTCATGTATTAGCCAAAACCCACGTGTATCCTAAACCATGCCAAAGGTAGTAAAGTATTACCTTGATTCAGTGTTACATCGGGGAAACTTAAAACTTCCTTCGATCGCTCTCGAACCCGAATTCGAATTCCACAAAACTCGGATACGTGGTTGTGAAAGCCTTCAATCAGACATAACCATTAATTAGTCCTTATTCTCAAGTCCATTACTCTTTAAACTGAAAATCAATCACATATACAAATTCGGGTTCAAGGTCAATTTTGGAGACTTTCGGGTTCGAATCACACAAAATCGACTTCAGAAACGGACTCAGGACGTCGAAAAACATAAAATAAAAGTTTTCAAAAAATTTGACTTTTTGGTCAAAGGCAACGCTGACGTCAACAATCAAAGTCAATGCTGACGTCAGCAGTCAATGGTCAACAATCAATGCTGACATCAGCAGTCAACGCTAACGTCAACGGTTTGACTCGGGTGAGTTGACTCACTGGGTTGACTCGGTCGGGTTAACTCACTGAGTTAACTTGGTCGAGTTGACTCACTGGTTTAACTCGGTTAACGAGTCAGGTCGAATGAGGTCAACGGGTCAGACCGGGTCAGACCAGGTCAACGGTTCAGATGGTTCAATAGGTCAGACCGGGTGAGTTCAGAATCGGTTCAAGGCAGAACAGGTTTGAGGCCGGTTCGATCAGACCACCATCCCATGCGGCCAGAAATTGCCTTGGCCGGCGCGTGGGGTTCATGCACGGCTTTACACGGCCTGAAAATGCACAAAAATGCACACTTTCAAACTTCACCCAAAACAATCCTCAACTCTGAAACAAGCTTAACAACTCAGAAAATTAGCTAAAACCTCACCTTACTTACCAAAATGGTCAAACTCCGACGAGGGCTCTAACGCTGCCGGTTGGATGATCGGCGGCCAGCTTCGGGGTCGGCTCGATGTGAAGATGAACGCCGTGCCACTACTTTCTCCAACGTGTGATGAACATGGCCGGAATCAAGGGCGGTTCGAAAGGGTTTAAAACCCTAGATTCGTTGAACCCATTTACCCAAAATGTCGGCGATCGGAATGACAATCGTGCGCGTGGCCAGGGGGTTTTGGTCGGGGTTTAACAGCGAGCACTCTGACGTCGACGGTGTACGGCACGATCAGACGGTGGACAAAGGACGAACGACTACTGAACAGGGTAGGTGAGAGGATCAATAATTGGGGATTTGGGAAAAAAATTTTGGTTCGAATATGGGGGGTCAAGGGTCAGATTTGGTTTTTATTGTTTTCAATAGAACCAAACTGAAAAGGGTTAATAATAACCCAGGGTAAAACTTATAAAAAATGAGCCTTAGTTGAATTGGTTACACCATGGGTTGCTAACCCCAAGGTTACAGGTTCGAGAGCTAGGGCTAGCAACCCATCCTTTATTTATTTATTTCCAAGGATGTTACACGATCCGAATGCAAAACAACTATCCGTATCCAATTCGAAATTTTCGGATATCCGATTCGAATTATTCGAAAAATAAAAAATAAATCAGATATCTGAAATTTTAGATCGGATCAATCAGATCGAATTTTTTTGCACACCCCTAACTCTCAGGGCATGGGCAGAGCCACATTGACAATTGAAGTGTATGTTGACACCCCAAATTTTTTTAGAAATTATATTTTTTATATAATTTGTATATAAAAAATTTAAAAGTATATAATTGACACCCATTTATAAATAAAATGATACACCATTATAAATAATTAATTTCCCTTAAATATTGTTAAAAAAATTGACACCCCTTAAATAAATTTTTGGCTCCACCCCTGTCTCGGGTATCAAGGTGACCCTTACAATCTAATTGCTTCATTCAGTACGCTAGGACTCGAACTCATAACCTTGCTTAATAGATCTAATACCTCATTCTACTATATTAACGGGTTATTGGTAAACCTACTACAATATTAAAAGCACTAAAAATGAAGTAATTAATAACTTGACTCAAATTAACTTGACTAACTAATTGAACCGTATGTTTTTTTTATCAAAAACTAATTGATCCTTATGTGATTTACACGTGGTTTATTTATTGAATTCATATTTAAAGCGATGTTCGGGCATAATGTTACACGAATGCCAATAAATTATGATGTGCCGCATATCCAAACTTTTAGTTAAAATACGATACCAACCATTGAATTTAACACGGTTTAAGATTAATCTTTGTATTTAAAAAATTTAAATAGAATTTTTACTTTTTTTTAATTTAAAAGTTTTGTTCTAATAATAGACCCTATTAATAATTTTTATCAAGCTTACTTTTCAATATATTTACGAGTTAAATTTTAGGAAATCCAAGTTTATCAAATGGATACAGTAGAAAAGCGAATAATATTTATCTTAAAAGATTCATCTTCAATCGTTTGTCTGCAAAAGGTGTGTGCTTTATCAAAAGGGTTAAGAACATTTATAAATATATACTAACTTCTAATCACCTTTAAACTATTCCAAAAAATTTACCGAATTAATGGTAATTTATTTCTTAAAGAAAAACACGAACAATATCAATAATCATAGTAGAATTTTTAATCAAAAATAAAAAATTTAACTTATGTATATATTCTTTGAATAGTTATCATGTATATATTTAAAACTTAAGTTTTATTAAGTTACATCCGATGAAACATTGTTAGAGTACCAAAGTTGAAATCACAATTTTTATTAATTTTCAATTCAAATTTATTTTTATTCAAGTATTATTATGTGTGTGTAGACTTTCTTTAAAGTATTTTTTTGAGAAACTCTTTAAAGTAATTTAAATTTATGTTTAGATATATTTTGATTATTAACATATTTATTTATACTTTATAACGAATTTTTTATTAATTAATTCTTTAAAACAATAAACATAGAAAATAAAAAAAAAATATTTGATGCACAATTAATATAAAACTTCAATTTATTCAAATAAATTTATTTTAAAAATTATAAATTTAATATAAAATTTAAAGTTTAAAAAGAATTTGATGCACCGCAAATATACACTTTTATTTATTTCCTTTATTTTATGAGCCCTATTTATTTCTCTCTCTCCAACCCCATAAATTTAAAGTATTGGAATTAGGAAAGCAAAAGTCGTGTATTTGGCTGATTGAAAAGTCGCTACGTTTCCCACGCCTATGCTCGCTGCTCGCTCCATGAACGAAGCTTACCACTCTCTTTAGTCTTTACCCTCTCTTCACTTCAATCCAACCCTTCTGTGTCTCTCTTCTTTTCCATATCCACCAAGGAAGAAGCAAAAAGCCGACCCCTAATGGAGAAAAAGCAAGGTTTTTTCTC
Source organism: Hibiscus mutabilis (assembly GCA_019671005.1). NCBI lineage: Eukaryota > Viridiplantae > Streptophyta > Magnoliopsida > Malvales > Malvaceae > Hibiscus > Hibiscus mutabilis. The sequence goes on from CM033748.1 coordinate 16,048,512, forward strand.
TGCTCTCAGAGAGGAAGTAGTTCGCGGGCTTTCGCCTTCCAGCTCTCGGACCAACAGCTCCGGAAGAGCCCGTTCACCCATGACCATTCTTCTACGGAGAAAGAGAAGCCGCCACAATAACTTTGGAGACGCTTACGTGGCGCAACCGGGGCACGGTGGTCTGAGGCCTGTCGGGGAAGCATTAGCTCCGCTCATGGAAGGTCCCGAGCCGGACGGAGGGGAAACCGGGGATTCGAAGCGGCTTGGGTCGGGTCTTGGACAATGGGTTATGGGGCAGTTATCGAGGACTCCGTCAGTTGCTTTAATGAGTTGCAAAAGGACCGATCTAAGGCTATTGCTTGGGGTCATGGGTGCACCTTTGGCTCCGGTTCAAGTTTGCTCCACTGACCCGCTGCCTCACTTGAGCATAAAGGACACTCCCATTGTTAGTCCATTTTTCCTCTCTCCTTTTAAGCTTATTCAAAGGTTGATGGATCCATTTTAGTAAATCATGGTTTTTCATCCAGACTGTTTGGTTAGCAAGAAAATTGAGTAAAACTCCATGTAGAGAGATAGTATAATTTTCTTGGGGTCCAAATAGATACTAATATTACTTTTAAGACTGAAAATTATAGTTAGAACTGCAGAGCAGACAAGCGTGTTACTGGCTGAGATTGTTTTAAAACTTCACATTAATAAAGTTTCTCATTTGATCATTACTGCTGTATTCTGGCGATAAAATGTTGTGACTGTAATATTACTTACTGTTTTAGGTTTTTTTTTTTCCGGTTTTCCTTGCCGTATTTTGCAGGAAACTTCCACTGCTCAGTACATATTGCAGCAGTATACAGCTGCTGCCGGTGGGCTGAAGCTCCAAAACTCCATACGGAACGCGTATGCAATGGGAAAGCTCAAGATGGTAGCTTGTGAATATGAAACTGCCACAAAGACTGTTAAGAACCGTTATGGCTCCAGAGGTCCAGAGTCCGGTGGGTTTGTGCTCTGGCAAATGAATCCGGACATGTGGTATGTTGAACTCGCGGTCGGCGGCTGCAAGGTTCATGCTGGCTGTAATGGGAAGCTTGTGTGGAGGCACACACCTTGGCTTGGTGCTCGCACAGCAAAGGGGCCTGTTAGACCCTTGCGTCGTGCACTTCAGGTGCGGTTTCCTATGCTTATTGACTGCCGAACATTGTCTCTTGAGTCTTGAGTTATACTTTTAGTATTCTTAGTTTTCTGATATTCTCTTTGTGGTTCATTAAGGGTCTTGATCCAAGAACAACGGCTAGTATGTTTTCTGATGCAAAATGCATAGGAGAGAAGACAATTAATGGTGAGGATTGCTTCATCCTCAAGCTTTGTACTGATCCCCAGACATTGAAGGCTAGAAGCGAAGGCCCTGCAGAGATCATCAGGCATGTTTTATTTGGCTACTTTAGTCAGAAGACTGGACTTCTTGTTCACATGGAGGATTCACTTCTCACTCGCATCCAATCCAATGGTGGTGATACTGTTTATTGGGAAACCACAATCAGTTCATATCTTCATGATTACCGACCCGTCGAGGGTATCATGATAGCACATTCCGGGCGTTCTGTCATTACACTTTTCAGGTTCGGGGAGGTTGCAATGAGCCATACCAAAACAAGGATGGAAGAAGCTTGGACGATTGAGGAGGTTGCCTTTAACATACCAGGCCTTTCCATCGATTGTTTTATCCCTCCAGGTGATTTGAGATCTGAATCCATCAATGAAACCTGTGAGCTACCTCAGGATGAAATGGCAAAGAGTGCGATTACGTTATCAGCACACCATGCGAAAGTTGCCGCACTAGAGAAGGCACAAGATAGTTGTGCCGACAGCATGATTTGGAGGATCCAAGTCTGAAGAAAGGGTAGAATCAAATCGTAGAAATTGTCCAAATTGGTAGCTAGTTCAGTTAACTAACCCACCTGAAGTCATTTTTTTGGACTTTGGTTTTATGCCTCTATTAATCTGCAAACAGAGCATACTCTCAGTGCAGAACCCAACTACGGAGTTGGAGCTTTTCCAGTTAGGGATAGAGCTAATGGAGGTTGGTTTTTAGTTTACCTTTGCTTGGTGGTAGGTAGCAAAGCTGCCCCATCAACCTTTTTCTATAGTTACGCTAACTATAATGTGGCAGTATAGGGATGCTGCCATAGTTTTTAATGTTACAATATCTGGATTTGTGATTCAAAGTGTGAATGCATGGCTTGAAAGTTGTTTTTAGGGTTTGAGAAGGAAAAGAGATTTTGGTGGAAATGGTGATAAAATAGGAATGGTAAATGAGATGGATCTAACTATATTTCTTACCCTCTGAAAGCAAAATGTAAACAGAAAAATATCATTGTTCATCTGTTCTTCAATGCTTTTGATGAATATATAGACATCTCCATATTTCCTTCATTCTTTTCCAGTTAATCTTTTCTCCCCACCCCCTATTAAGGTTATTTAATCTTCCTACATAGTAGTTAGACGACATTGTTGTAAGATGCAGTCGGAACATTGGCCGTAAAACGGATACGAAAGGTAATAGATAATGTCTGCGGTTGGAACCTTTAAGCCTTGACAGTGTCCCCTAGTGGGGGGACTCCAAAGGCTTTAATAACGCAGACAAGTAAACATTGGTTTAAGGCAATGCATAGCCCCACCTTTGACCATTGGGGTCCGAAACTCAAAACACCAAAGGGTAATGTGTGGGGTATGGCATCGTTCAAAGCTAAAAAGCTTGTTGGCACGAGATCAAAACTAAGTTCCTCAATACCCCCATGTGGTTTCCTTTTCTTCTTTTGCTTTTGCTTTGATTCCTTAGCTCAACCGTTTTAACAGATCTTTTTACTTGCTTTTAGCAAATGTATTATTGTCTTTTGAGTATTTCTTCACCTTCACTCTCTAATCTGGGTGCTGTTTGTGTTTATCTGTTAAAACTTTCTCTTCTCAGGGGGAGGGAAAGTTCCAACTCATCCCCATGTTTCTGAAAATGAAAATGACAGTACTCAATAGTATACTATATACTCAACACGTTTGCTGTTGAGAACACCTTTATAATATTGACTAAAATGTATTAGTAGTTACAAAAACATGAAAAATAATTGTCTTGGTCAGTGATCTTTCAGAAGTTACAAAATGATCTTTAAATAGTTCGATAAAATTAATGATCATTTTGTAACTTTCGAAAGATTAATTGCCAAAACAATTGTTTTTTAATAGTTTAGTGACTATTGGTACACTTTACCCTATAATACTTAGTTAAGCTCATCTTCCTTCTCGTTTCCTAGGCTGCCTAGCAATCAACTTTGTTTCTGAGTATTAATTAGTTGACTTTTAGCCTTTATGCTGCCCAGAACCCAAAAAAAAGTGTTTGTATCTTCTATTACATAAAATTCAAGTAAATTAAATATCAATTTGGTAAAAAAAATATAAAAAAAAATATTTTAAAAATTAATAATTAAAAATCAAACACGAGATTGATGGACTTACAAATTCTATAGAACTTTTATCTTTCTATCTATGATTATTTTAATAAATTTTATTAATAAATTTTCATATAAAATATTTTATTTCATCCAAATAAAAAATGTGAGTAAGTCTAATGTTTATAGTTAGAGTTGTTCATATCAATATTTTAATTTGTATCAAATATATTTAAAATATTATAAAAAATTAGAGAGAAAAAAACAAAAACCTTGACAACAATATATTGTGTGTTTACTTCTCCAATAGTCCTTGACAAGTTAGGGAGCAGGCAGCCGCAGGATTTTAGGGAGTGTTATTAAGTTGGTTGACATTATTGAGCACTTCAAAAATACACGTGGGACATTAATATTTCTTCCTTTATATAATTATATGTATCGTCCTATTGATTGACTGGTCTAATTATATATTAATGAGATTTATTACTTGGATGATCTTTTTAACTTAATTTGTTTTGTTCATAATATTAAGATTTAAACTTTAAACATCAATTAAAAGATTTACCGTCTCTTCCATCCAAATCAATTGGGGACTAACGAGTCAGAGGCATAACTATAAAGGGATTAATGGGGTCACGGTCCTAACAAAAAAATAAAAATTAGAAAATTTTATAATAAAATTACTCTTTGTTCTCTCGAAAAAATTAGATTCAATGTTGACTGTTTAAGTTTAATTTTTTTTAAAAAACCTAACGAATAATGTTAAGTTTCGCTATCGAATAAAATATTAGTATTGATATGCTATAAAAGTTAGAAATGCCGATAGATAAACGTGGAAAACAACAAATAGATAAAATTCATGTAAATGCAACAAAAAAGTGTCGGCAAAGGAAGTTTGGAGTTAAAAAAAAAGTGCTGAAAAAAATAGATGGATATTTATGAGAGTGAAGTGAAACGACCCATACTAATAGTAGTGCATGGTGGAGCAACGGGACAACATTCAGTACCCACCATGGCCATACCACAAGCAACACAGTTTCTTAGTTGACATAATAACACTCATTGCTTTAATGAGGGAAAAGGGGTACTTCAATTTTTCTCTGCTACAAATTCAATGGTGAAAGAAGCTTAAAATGGACAGACTTGGACCAGATTGCTATAAATCTACTTGTCTCAAGATTCATTATCTCAACAATGTTAGATTGTGTGTAGGGACGGAACTAAAATCAAATATCGAGAGGATTAAATTAATTTATATATCAAAAGACCAAGGATATTTTAAGTATTTAAACAACAAAACTGAAGGTTTTGATGTTAAGTCTATATATTAAAGGTCTAATATGGTACATGTTTAGAATTTTTGTTTGTTTTATCTAATAACGCCGTTTTTAATGTTTGAATTTGAATTTTTTCCTCGGAAGTATAGTACAACTATCAATGATAAGACTTTCGCTTGGCCTCAAGTCTTGAAGTTAGAGTTTTAAATGAACAAAATGTCAATAAACTACTCATGAATTATTCATATATTGTTGTTTTTTAAACCGACAAACGAGTGTTAATATATATATATATATTTGTTTATTAAACAAATGAGTTTGAATATACATGTGTATTTGATTAATTTATATGTTTACGAACAATCTTGTTTATTGACTTGTTAATCAGTTTGATTAAAAACTCACTTATCAGCTCGTTGATTTAAGTTTGATATGTTCCCTATAGAAAAGATATTTCAAAATATTTATTTTATTTTATTTAATTTATTTATAATATAATTATTAATACTTATGTTTGATTATTTTATATCTAAAATTATAACTATGTTCTTTTATTGATTGTTTGATTATTTGCAAATAAGTTTTTAATTCTTCCTGAACTGAACATGTTGATAATCATATTTGTTTAATGTTTATAAATATTAAATAAACGAATATAAATATATAATTTTTAAATATAAGAACATGAAAACAATTGTAATATTCATAATGAAAAGAAGCAAATTTAAAAATAAACAAAACAAACATGAGTATAAATTATTTTTGTCCAAACTCGATTCATTTATAACCTTGATCAAAACATCCAAGTAGTAGGCTTTGTTTTCTGGGCCTGGAGATGTAGGTTTGGTTCGGTGTTACTTCTTTATTTATTTTTGAAGAAATTTTGCCGAACAATCAACTTTTTTTTTTCTTTAATTTTTGATCTCAAACACTATTTTTAAAGAAGCTGAAAATTCCAACCCGCCGAACGGAGCCGTAGACCCCGATCTAATGAATGGTTGCATTTGCTTAACATAAGTCGATCCGCATCACTTATGAACTGAGCCTATGCCCATGGTTCTAGGCTTTGGGTTGCCTTCCATGTTATATATTTTTTTTGAAAAATAAATAGTACTAATTTCTTTTTTGTTTAACTACTAGTATTAAATTCATTAATCGATTAATTCAGATCGGATTTTGCAGAGTGTTAATATAAGAGAGATCATCTCAACCTAATTTTCTCCATTCACAATATCAGGATTTGAACCTCTAACCTCTTGCTTAAGAGACCTAACGTCTCATCCCGCTAGACTAATAAAAAGGTATCAAAGCTTTGTTTTCAACTTTGTATCTCGAAAAGGAACAGAAATGTAATAAATAGTTCAGAAATCATGGGTTTGGCATGTATAAGAATGTAATAATTTTCTATTTAGAGTTTTGAAAGTTATAGTTAATTTAATTCAAGTAGTGTGTGAATATAAGAGAATGAATATGCAATAAATAAAATAATAAAATGATAGGAAAAAACAAATAATGATGAGAGGAGTTAGCCACCAAGATGTATATATATGCCATACAAAAGAAACAGCCTCAGAAAAAATCTCCCAAAGAATACGCATAGTAAAATGCCCCATCAAAGAGACTTCACCCGATAATATAGGAGTAATGCAAAATGACAATAAACACCGGAACCGGAAAACGACGGGGAGCCCTGTCGTGTCGTCTAAAGCATCAAACTCAGAACAGCGCACCCAAGCACCCAGCTTCCGACCATCTTCTCTGCTCCACTCTGCAAATCAAAGTTTAAAACCAAATGAGTTTTATATTACTAAATATGTTAGGTTATTTTTCTAAACATTTTAGTAAAATGAAATTTATATAATATTACTATATATAAAATAAAATTTAATGTTTATTTTCCAATAAAGTCAAATTTAAACAATCAAGTACGACGTTAATGTAAAACATGAGATCAAATCCACTCAGATTTATCAACTCATCTAACTAGAGCCAGCCCACTTCCAAGTTTATGTTTGAACTTAGAACAGCCTCTATATTTTGCTACATTAGACATCCTTAAATTTTAAACCCCCTCAAAAATGTATAACCAAGAAATTAAATGGCACGTACTGCTAGAATAAACACATATGACAGATTATTAGTTAAATGATGGAATATGAGAATGTATGTATGTATGTATATATTATATACCACATCGCTTCCAGCTGGGCCCCGTGAAGAAGCGCCGAGGCTAGGAGCAGGGGCCTCAGTTGATGGAGACGGTGGGCTCGAGGCCAGTGGTGATAGCGCTGGAGACTTAGCTTTCGGTTTGCTAGGTGCCGGTGCAGGAACCGTGGCTGGTGGTGAAGCCAAAGGAGCTGGTGGAGGGGTAGCTAGAGGAGGAGAAGCGATTGGTGGAGTTGCGGGAGGAGGAGATGCGGGTGGTGGAGAAACCGGTGGAGGAGTGGCGGGAGGAGGGGTAGCTGGAGGAGGAGAAGCTGGGGGAGGAGAGCTAACGGGTGGGGGAGTTGCTGGAGGAGGAGAGCTAGGTGGAGGAGTTGAAACCGGGGGTGGAGAAGCAGTCACTGGAGGTGGTGATGAAGTAGGAGGAGGAGTAGAAGCCGGCGGTGGAGTAGCGGTCTGTGTCGGGGGTGGTTGAATGGAAGGCGGAGGTGTGGAAGCTGGTGGCGTCGGAGGCGCTGGCGTGGATGTAGGAGGAGTACTAGGAGTGGGAGGAGCTTGGCCTAAAACGCCAGCTACAGCAATGCAAAAAAATGCGGACAAAATCAAGATTTTATTATTGAGCATCATGTTGGAACAATGGCGATCTTCAAAATCCTACGCACCCTCTCTGCTTAAACTACGCCCAACACTTATTAACTGAGGTATTGAGGAGCCAGTATGAGGACCGAATAGAAGGTGGTGTATATTTATATTAGGATATATGGAATTTTATATCATCTTTTAAAATCAAACCTAAACATTTCTAATACTTTATGTACTCATCTTATACTTTATAATATATGCATATTAAATTTATGTTTACATTTTAACAGTGTTAATGATTTAGATTAAAATATAATATTAGTTTTTCTTTAGGTTTTGCCGCAACCCATTTTCTCTAGAGCGCTGCGGCTTTTACTTTTTCAATTTTGTTTAGCCGGCGACGGTACCGGATTTGATATTGATAATCGATCATCGATTTTTTTTTTAGTTTTTAATAAAATTAATTTTATTTTTATGACACATTTTTTTGTTTTTACGTCACGTTTATCTATGTCTTTTGACATGTTTTTTTCTCTTTTTTTCGGTTGTTCTTTTTATTTTATATTTTTTTTCAGTGTTAGATTTGATGACGCCACAACTGATCAAGATGACGATTATTTGTAATCATGCCTATTTTCCATACTCTGAATCCTCAGATTAAATTTGGTTACTAATTTGCGCTCGTAGGTAGTTTCTCACGACGTTCAGCTCTAGTTTGCGATTTTCGTCAGTCTTTCAATAACTTAATATCCTTTTATGTTTCGTTTGCCGATGCAGTCAGATATGTTTGTATTTATTTTTCATTTGAGTCTTTTGAATGGGTTTTTAACCTTTTCCATGTATGGTCTTTGCATGATCTAAAGTGACTAGTTTTTTGTGTCAATGTTATAAGAAAATATTTAAATTATGTATTTAATTTATTATGATAGTTAAAAACCCTTATTATAATTTTAAATATTTTCTCTTTTAATATGATTACCAGCTTCTGTTAAAAAAATTAAAATATAACATCAATAATAACATGAAAAATAAAGTACGAAAAAATAAATTCTCAAAATGAATATAATTAAGGGGAAAACTTCAATAATACGGATGGAAATCTTTAATTTACTAGTGGCAGTTAGAGTCAAAACTAGAGCGGTTGGTTATTATGTCAGTTTGATGATTATAAATGATGCGTTAGTTAGCCGTGAGTAAAACTCGACTTGAAAAAAATGATTTTTTTTTAATTTTGAATTATTCGAGTCGAGTTATTTAAGTTATTCGAGTCAAATCGAATAACTCGAAAAAAATTTCAATTTCGAGTCAAATTCAAATTTTCAAATTTCGAGTTATTCGATTTTTCAAATAACTCAAAAATACCCCTTTAAATTACATGGGTTAATTGCACATTTAACCCCTGTAATTTTATTTTCAGTTTTATTTCAGTCATGTCTTCTCTTTTTTTTTCTTTTTTATTTTTGCCTTTTAATTTTCTTTTCTTTACAATCTGGTCACTTTCCAGATCTATTTTTTATTTTATTTAATGTAATTTTTATTTGTATCTTTTATATTATGCTATTTATTTTATTTTTTTAATTTCCGCATTTAATTTATCGTATTTAATTTATTGCTTTTAATTTTCTGCACTTTTAATTTTTTGCATTTAAATTTCTACAATTTAATTTACGTATTTTATTTTGTTCGTCCCAATCCACTTCCGAAATTTTAATTTATGCATTTTATTTCAGTTAATCCGGTCCTTTTCGGATATTTTAATTTACGCATTTATTTTCCCTAAACATTTTCAAAATGTATTCGAAACAAAAAAACCCCGCCATAAAAAAACTCTTATACCTCAAAATTTTAGTTATTACAACGGTGCGTTTTAAATTTATCAAATATTTCCCTAAACCCTAAACTAGAAAATATATTTTGGGGCACTCTTTTCCTCATTCCTCTATCTTTGGTCTCGCCTTGGCCTTACATAGATAAGAAGGAGGTTTTTAACGAGGCCCGTAGTTTAATGACATGACTCGAACTTATATGTATGTAGATCTTATATTATTAGAGAAAGTCGTTTAAATTTGAACCAAAACATACTATAATATTATAAATAGTTACAATTAAGATTTGTACATAAACTCGAAAACTCGACTCGACTCGAACTCGCTAAACTCAACTCGAATCGAAAAAATTTCAAATTAAGTTCAAGTTGTAAAATTAGACTCGTCAACTCGAATAACTCAAATTTTTTTGATTCGACTCGACTCGCTCGAACGCTCACCCCTAGTTAGTCATATACTTTAGGTAAAAAAAAAAACAGTGTGGTGGGTTTATTGCAGATTCACCAATTTAGTGAAAGGTTAATTTGCCCCTTCAAAATTTTATAAATGTTTAATGTTATCCTTTTAATTTGGTAGTTCCATGAAATGATTACTCCACTCTTTATCAACTTTTCCAACTCAATATAGCTTTTTACTTTGTTTTTTTGTTGGGAAATTTCTAATTTAAGCATGATATGAACTTTTGTCAATAGTAGGATTAGTAAAATACTTTTGAATTGTTTTAATAACGTAAAGCTTGTTAGTTTAAACGTGCTTAAACTACAGTTTTCTTTTATATAAATGAACCTTTAAAATCAACCAGCGTTATGCACAATAGTAAAACAAATTACACTCTTGATGAAATAATTTAAGTTTAATCCTTAAAAATAATATTGCTAATTGAAATAATCTTATACCTGGGCATACTTTATAAAACAGACATGAAACATATATACACATAAAAAATAAAATTCGAATCGAGGCAAACATATAACCGTCATCTCTCCCAATTTTCAACCCTACCTGCAGGGACGAAACCATTCAAGGGATAGCAATTTTAAATCAATATCCCCTTTTTATTATTTAATTAGAAGAATGATCCCATCAAGCATAATTTGGAAAAATAACCCTCAAATCGTCCACGTAGGGCGAACTCGTTTTTTACAAAACGCGAGTTTAATATTGAATAAGTTGATATGAAAGAAAAAAATTAATTTAACGCGCTTTTTAACATAGAACTTGCTTTTTGTAGGACGCGAGTTCGAAACTCGCTTTTTGTAGGATGCGAGTTTGCCTTACGTGGACTGACAGAGGGTCTTTTTTTCAAATAATGTTAGATGGGGGTCATTCTTCTTAATAAATAATAAAAAGAGATATTGATTTAAAATTGCCCAAGGGATGGCCCCTCCCAATTTTTTTTTGGTATAATAAATTTTTAAATATTTTTTAGTTTAAACATTAATTAAATAGGTCATTTGCCCCTCCTAATTTCTAAATTGAAAGGCTTAATAGACTCTTACCCCTCCCGATGTTTAATCTTAGCTCTGTCCATGTCTACCTGTGGTTTAATTCACTCCAAAACAAGAAAAAAATTTCATTGGATCGGATTGGGTACAAAATGGCTTGTGAAGGATAAATTCGATGAATAAATAGATGATGGCTGTGGGGGCTCCATCGAAATAGCTGGATATTTTTTGAACAAAACAAGGGGATTGCTCCTCTTGGGAATTAATCCCAAAATCTAAGAAAAAAGAAGAAAGAGAGTACTCTTGTTGAATATAGAACTCAGAACTTAAAGGAAAACAAAGAACAAGTCAGAAAACTTTAACAACTCGACCATCATTGTTTTCTCAAATAGCTGGATATTTTTTAAATGATCGAACTGGCAAATGTAATTTGTACGCTAAGTTAGAAGGCAGAGAAATGAAAGAAAATGATTGGGATTTGGTTGGTACGTTAGAGCACCTGCGCTGTGGCCATCTTCTGTCATCGGCCGCAACTGAGTAGTTACGTCGGGACCAACCATGTGGGGCCTCATGGCTTGGTAAAGAATAAGTGTCTTCATTTCAAACATTGTTATGTTTTAGGGAAATAGTCATCATTTTAAAGCATTTCTTTGGGTTAGGGAAAAGTGTACTCAGTTCAAGCAAGTTAATGTCTACTCAGGTCATTTATACTATGTTTTTTTCGCATATATATAGGGGGTGCACAGTCGGCTAAGATTGGGCTGGTCCACGGATCAAGGCATACTTCCTACACACCATCGAGGCGGCCCCTACCGCCCGAGTCGATGGTGTGGTCGAGTCTTCTTTTATAACATGAATCTTCTATTTAATAAAACTACTTTTTTTCCTTCGGGGAAGGTGGGGGTCGACTATGGGCATCCGCTATGCCCTACGATATCAGCCTGTGGCTTGAAGGATCTTTATGTGGCTTGAGAACTGACGCGTTGCACGCTTTATTTTAAACAGATATATAGAGAATGAGGGCTTACTTGGTCGGGAAGTGTCCTTTTTGAGTACCGCACGACATACTTACCGAGTGAACGGAGGTATGTACGTGACACCTGGTATCAGAGCAAATGGTTATGGATTTTGACGGCAATAATGTGCATTATAGTAGACTCTACACCAAGCACTTCTATGCATGGAGTAAGTAGGGTCGAATGATGCTAGACCAAGCGCTCTTTAGATCGGAGTAGGTATGGTGGGGTGGACTTCACACCAAGCATTTCCATGTGGGGAATAGACAGGGTGGTCGAATCATGCCAAGCGCTCCCATATAGGGAGTAGGCATCCTACGCCAAGTGCTTTCCATTAGAGAGTAGGTAGAATGGTGTCATGTCACGCCAAGCGCTTCCGTTCATAGAGTAGGTAGGGTGGGGTAATGTTACGCCAAGCGCTTTCGCATGTGGAGTAGGCAGGGTGGTCTAGTTTTACCAAGCGTCGTGTGACGGTAGGCAGGGTGGCTAGAATCTACGCCAAGATCTTCCGCATGTAGAGTAGGCATGGTGACTCCATATGATGCTAAGTGATTGAGACTTGAAGCACAGAGGTGCGGAGCTGGTTAACTATAGTAGAGTCAGTGCATACGCGATGCCTATCGTTAACCACTATAGTGATCGAAGCATACGCGGTGCTCGATCTTAATTTTTGCATAGTGGTGCATATTAGATCATATTATGGAATCAGTACACACATGGTGTCTGTCGTTGACCATAATAATTGTCCTAGCGCAGTGGCGCGTGACAGCACAATGGTGCTTATTGGGAAATCATCATGGAATCAACGCACACGCGGTGCCTGCCGTTAACCTCGATAAATGTCCTAGCGTAGTGGCGCATGTGTTAGCACAGAGGTGCTTATCGAGAAGCCATTGTGAGATCAGTGCAGACGCAGTGCCTGTCGTTAACCTTGATGGTTATCCTAGTGCAGTGGCGTATGAGTTAGCACGGTGGTGCTTGTTAGGGAAAATCGTCATGGAATCAGTGCACACGTGGTGCCTGTCGTTAACCATGATGATGATCACAGCGCAGTGGCGTATCAAGGTACAATGGTACTCTATAGTGATGTAACGCACTAACGTTTGTAATTTAAGGCACGGTGGTGCTTAACTTTTATTGGCTTCAAGGTGCCTAATGGTAAGTCGCAATAATGCTTGTTACTTAGCGCAGCGGCGCTTGCGACGTGGGGCACAGTGGTGCTCACTTCTATTCTATTGCCATGGCATGTTTTGTATGTTGAGTTGTGATGTTGATCTTCATGAGGCATTGTGGTGCTTGTTAAATTATTAAGCATGATACTTGATTATTGTTGGTTGGAACACTAACAATTGATTCCCTTTTGGCACGTTGGTGCCTGGTTGTGTTCCAGGATACCTTGAGCTTGTGTAATCTTTGGGATGGATAGACATCGACACCATGGGTCAGTGGATCCCGATAAGTTTGAGGAGCTTGAAGCAGCCGTTGCTGCGATGAAAGTGCATATGGTTTTGGGAGACTGTATTTGAGAAATTGAAGAAAATCAACAGGAACTGGTATATGCCATAAAAAATATCAGTAGTAATGCGAAGAAAGCTATAGATGAAATGAAGGATGAGTTGGAAGAGGTAAAGTGTGTTGTAAACCTGGTTCAGGCAACTGTGGGAAACTTATCTACAAGTGGCAGGAGCCAGAGGGCAAGAGTCCCAGAGCCTCAACGGTTTGAGGGGAATAAGGATGCTAAAGAACTTGAGAATTTCTTGTTTGACATGGAACAATACTTTCGAGCAATGGGTACCTCGTCTGAAGAGGACAAAGTCTCTGTGACCTCAATGTACTTGACAGGTGATGCAAAGTTGTGGTGGCGCGCTAAGTTAACTAATGGGGTATGTTCTATCAAGACGTGGGATGAGCCGATGAAGGAATTGATGGAGTCATTTTTCCCTAAGAATGTGGAATATGTCGTGCGAAAGAAGTTGAGAGAATTGCATCACACAACATCTCTGCGTGACTACGTGAGGGATTTTACTACTTTGATGTTGGACATTAGGGACATGTCTGAGAACGATAAGATATTCTATTTCCTTGAGGGGCTCCAGCATTGGGCCAGGATCGAGATCCAAAGACAGAGACCATGTAATGTGGCTGAGGCAATGGTTGCGGCTGAACATCTTAGTGACTATAATGATAATTCTCTAAAGCGTAAAGTTTCATTCGAGAATAACAGTAATGGTCATCGTGGCAATGGGAATGGTCGTGGTTTTGGTAATGGCAATGGGTGTGGAAATGGAAACGGTACAGACAACAGGGATAGTAGTCAAAAGAGAGGGGCCAGAAAAGAAAAGTCTTTATATTGGGGAAACAATGAGAGGCATCAGGATACTGTTACCTTGCAGGACAGAGAAAACCGCACAATGAGATTAGAAAATGATGCATATAGGCAAACCTTACGTTGTTTCCTTTGTAAGGGTCTTCATCGAGTGGCATCTTGCCCACAGAAAGGTGCACTAAATGCGTTGAAAGTCATTACACAAGATGAGGATGTGTTAGACCACCATTTTGAGAATTAAGAGGGTAGACCGGCTAGAGTGGGTTTTATTCATTTTTTGTGTGCTATGTCTTCACAACCAGGAAGGTCCTGGATAGAACTTGAGAGAGGCATGATGATGTGGACATTATCTTGAATGGGATAACTTCGAAGGCTCTGGTGGACACATGTGCAACAGATACGTTCATTTCTCCCGAGGAAGCAAAGCGGTGCAATCTGAAAGTCATCAAGGATGGAAAACATATGAAGACGGTGAATTGTGCAGCCTTGGCAACGTGTGGAAGTGCTAAGAAAGTGAAGACCAAGGTTGGACCATGGGAAGGGAACATTGATTTTACTATGGGGTCAATGGATGACTATGATGTTGTCTTAGGGTTGGACTTCATTATATCGTCTCAGGCCATTCTAGCTCCTTCAGAAGGCCGTTTGATGTTTCAAGGGGACCGTCCAGGCGCGGTTGCAGTTACTATTCTTCCAAGGAATAATGAGAAGACTTTGACAACAATCTAAGTGGACCCGAGAGTTCAAGAATATGCAGTCGACAAGGACGTCGACAAATTAGGTGGGAGAGGATGTTGTGGCCATCTCCTGTCATCAGCCATAACCGAGTAGTTACGTCGGGACCAACCACGTGGGGCCTCATTGCTTGGTAAAGAATAAGTGTCTTCATTTCAAACATTGTTATGTTTTAGTGAAAGAGTCATGATTTTAAAGCATTTCTTTGGGTTAGGGAAAAATGTCCTCAGTTCAAGCAAGTTAATGTCTACTCGGGTCATTCCTACTATGTTTTTTTCGCATATATGTAGGGGGTGGACAGTCGGCTGAGATTGGGCTGGTCCACGGGTCAAGGCATGCTTCTTACACAGCATCGAGACGACCCCTACCGCCCGAGTCGATGGTGTGGTTGAGTCTTCTTTTGTAACCTGAACATTTATTCTATTTAATAAAACTATTTTTCCTTCGGGGAAGGTGAGGGTCGACTATGGGCATCCGCTATGCCCTACGATATCGGCATGTGGCTTGAAGGATCATCTCAAGGCTTGAAGGATCATCTTGTGGCTTGAAGGATCTTCATGTGGCTTGAGAACTGACGTATTGCGCGCTTTATCTTAAACAGATATATGGAGAATGATGGTTGACTTGGTCGACAAGTGTCCCTTCCGAGTGCCGCACGACATACTTACCGATTGAACGGAGTTATGTACGTGACACGCTACATCGCCACAATTAGTTGAGCCATTCCCCCGCTGTCACGCTATCACATCTCCTTTTGGATGGATCCAAGATTTACATTTTTCTTCTTCTTCTTGAATATCATATTTACTGATTGGGTAAACTACAATAGAGGTCATTCAATTATAAGTAAAGTTATATTTGGGTCACCCAATTATTAAAAGTTACTTTTAGGTCACTCAAGTATGGGTAAGGTTACGTTTGGGTAACTCAATTATTAAATGTTACATTTGGGTCACTTAATTATGGGTAATGTTATATTTGGGTCACCCTTCATATTTAAAAAAAGTATAAATCAATTTGTGTATTAGATTAATTAATGATTTCAAATGAAGTACACTAGTATTAACGAGGGTATACAAGTGATTTGGAAGAAAAAATGACTAAATTGATGTACTTTTTTAAACATGAAGGGCGACCCAAATGTAACCTTACCCATAATTGAGTGGCCCAAATGTACCTTTAATAATTGAGTGACCCAAACGTAACCTTACCTATAATTGACTGACCCAAATGTAACCTTTAATAATTGGGTGACCTAAATCTAACATTACCCATAATTGAGTGACTTTGTTGTAGTTTACCCTTACTAATTTGATATAATTATTAGTATTTAATTTATTGATCGATTAATACGAAATATATATTGTAGAAGTTTATAATGGGGTTGCCACTTGCATACGACAACACCCTTAACTACTGTAGAAAAACCTCGTTTCCTTAAATAATGTTGGACACACCTCATTTCCCTATTTTTTTTTATTTTAGGGACATTATTTCCCTAAAATCCAATTTGATCCGTTTACTTTCATAAAAGCATCAATTATTCAAGGAGTTAACATCATTAACTATTATGGTTTGACCCTTGAATTTCTATATAATTTGTTTTCTTTCATGAATTCAATTTTCATGAGAATATGAGAAAATTTCCATGTTTAATTAGTACATTGTTAGAATGATGAAATTTCAATATTTCATTGTTGAAATTGATAAAATCAAGCACTTAAAAGTGTCACAAGTTCAGTATATGCCGGAAATTGAATGTCAATAAACGAGAAAGACAGGCCAATTGTCAGACAATGAAACTGCACCGTTACCTTGACTTCCAACAATAATTGTCACAGCAGATGAACTTGGTTTATGTGGCGACTTTTTTTTTTTAAAAAAATCGCTAAAAAGTTTTTCTTTTCTTTTACTTTTAGAGAATATTAAAAAAAATAAGGAAATCTTTTTAGATTTTCGAAAATAAAAATTTGGAGTCACCATCGGCCACTTAGGTAGGTCGCACATCGTAAAATTAGAGATTCGTGTAAAAATTGATTAGGGAGTTGGTTACGTGTGGGAAATGATTAGCATCCCCGTCACGCCCGGAAATCGGTACCAAAACATACATTGTTTTTAATCGATGAAAATTGTTGAAATTTAAATTGAATTTAACTAAATGTTCTTGATTGAATATAGTCTTTAATTAAACGAGCTTTATCAAATTGGTGAGCTTGAATTAATTAAACATTTAACTAATAAGGGTGATCATACCTCGGACCATAGATTAAACCGACATCAAATAAGCCTGACTGCCGTGTTAATTTATGGTTCGAATTTCGTACATCACCTTTATGCATGATGCAAACATTTAAAATGATGTTACGACTTATCCACTTTTAAATCAAATTAAGTTTACCTTCGGACGGTAAGAAGTAATTCGAATATTTGGTCAACATCTATTAAGTCAAGAGTATTACGACACAAATATTGGAATTAATAACTACCTCCTTTTTAGGATTTAAGTTAATTAATTATCAACATGTTCAATTAAAATATTAAAAGTCATATGAATGACAATTAAAAATACATGGCATAGAAAAGGATTGAAATAAAACCTTAGGCCCACTAAAGTCCTAACCTAAAATGCCCAAATTATGGAAAATTAATTAATGATCTAATTTAAATTAGGTTAGTCTAATATTCATCCTAATATCTTATAAATGATCTTGAATCAAAATAATTAATTTGATTAATTTTAAACTAGCATCACATTAAGCCAAAGATACTATTTAAAATAAATCAAATTAACAATTATGATTTTAATTAAGTTTCCATCCAAGTCTAATGCCAATTTTATCCTAAAATAATTAAGAGATGGCAGAGTTAATTTAATTAATTTAATATTCATCCAAACAAGTCAAGGACAAATTTAAATTAATTAAATTAATTCAAACCATATACTACCTAAGGAATTCAACTAATCTAAACCTAAATTTAATCTAATCAATTTAAACTTATACCACAATAAGTCAAGGGCATAATTTAAACTAATTAAATTAAAATTTTGGACCCTAAAAATTAGATCTAACATGACATACAAAATATATTTATAAACCTGTCAATAATTAAAAAACATAATCAACAAAATTATATATTACCCTATATCTAAACCAATATTAAATTGAAATAAATACAGAGATAAGGATCGAATCTTACCCCACTAGAAGCTCGGATGAAGAACTTTGACCGACCCCCACCAAGATCTCCACACTATCTAGTCATGGTCCAAAACCTAATCCGATCGAACCTCAAAACAACTTTCGATCAGATGATTGATCGAACCATCTGGGGAATAAGAATTCCCCTGGTAAGAGCACTACCCCCAATCTCCTTTTCATGGCCACCCTCCCCGCTTTTTATAGGCAAAGTAAAGGGGGTGGGGTGACATGGACGCATGGCGTCCACTTTTTTTTTTAAATTTTAATTTAATTAATTTAATTTTAATTTTTTAATTTTCTTTTCTTTTTTTATTATAATAATAAGATAATAATAAGATATAATAATACTATATTCGGACAAAAATGAGTGATTACAGCTGCCCCTCTTTACTCGTTCTTGTGAAACGAGAATAGAGCAAAGATCATAAACATTCATTTTTGTCCCACTTCCATATTCAGAGATTCAGAGCTTCGAGTTCTT
Source organism: Hibiscus mutabilis (assembly GCA_019671005.1). Taxonomy (NCBI): domain Eukaryota; kingdom Viridiplantae; phylum Streptophyta; class Magnoliopsida; order Malvales; family Malvaceae; genus Hibiscus; species Hibiscus mutabilis. The sequence goes on from CM033748.1 coordinate 16,066,976, forward strand.
CCTATATAGAACTGTTTACTCTTCCTCTTTCTGAAGCTTTTGAGCTGCAAGTCCTTCCTATGCTGAATTTTTCAGCTTGTCCTTGGCTAAATCTTCGGTCTGCAAGTCTTTCCTATATAGAACTTCTCACCTTCAAGTATTGGAACTACATGTTTTTCCTATATAGAACCTTATACTTTCTCTGGATGGATTCTTCAAGCTATGAGTTCTTCTTATATAGAACTTCTCACCTTGAAATCCTGAAGCTACTAGTCTTTCCTATATAAAACTCTTCGCTTTGAAGTCTTTGAGCTACGAGTTCTTCATATATAGATCTTTTCGCCTCAAAGTGTTAGAGCTATGGGTTCTTCCTAAATAGAACCTCCCACTCTGAAATCTCGGAGCTATTAGTTCTTTTTATATAGAACTTTTCACTTTGAAATGCTAGAGCGACGGGTTCTTCCTATATAGAACCTTTTGCTCTAAAATCTTTGAAGCCGTGAGCTCTTCTTATATAGAACTTTCTGCTTCGAATCTTTTGAGCTACAAGTTCTTCCTATATAGAACTTGAAGGATTCTTCCTATATAGAACCTTTTGCTTTGAAATCTTAAAGTTACGAGTTCTTCCTATATAGAATCTTTCACTTCAAAGTTTTAAAAATGCAGGTTCTTCCTATGTAGAATCTTTATCTTCAGAAACGACACCACGTTTCCTATGGTATGAGTACCAAAAAATCTCCATTACTTCCTAAAAGTTTGAAAATTGGAAATCTTTGAATGATGCCCCGATTTTTTATTATCTTAGCATCAAAGGGTATCTTACTTTGAGACTACCAGATGATTTTCACTGTTTCTTTGAAAGCTAAAGACTGGAAAACCTTGAAGGATGCCCAAATTTCTGATCATCTTGGCATCAAAGGGTATCTCGCTTTGAGACTACCAGATGATTTTCAGTACTTTCTTGAAAGCTAAAGACTGTAAAACCTTGAAGGATGCCCCAGTTTTTGACCGTCTTAATATCAAAGGGTATCTCGCTTTGAGATTACTAGATGATTTTCACTGATTCCTCAAAAGCTGAAGACTAGAAAACCTTGAAAGATGATGTAACGACCCAAGTTTTAGGACTCAAGGGTCGAATTACACCCGAGGCATGGGCCTCGTATTTGGGCTATAGTAAATGGGCCCTATAAGCTTTATGGGCTAGTTTTAAGGTTTTTTTTTGGTTTGGGTTGAGTTAGGAAGATGAGAAAATGATATTTGGGTAATTTCCAAATTGTGTGAAGAGGGAAAGGGGAGGGACTTTAATTTTTGTAGAGAAAAGATGACAATGAGGTCACCTTGTTCCTCTTTACCCCTTTTTTCTTCACTCTTCACTCATAAGAAAATGTGTAATCTTTGAGTTTTATGTGTGAATCACATTTTGAGTTTTTAAAAAGTGTTGTTCAACAATCAAAGATCTACAATCCAAGGTAAGAATGGTCTAGAATGGTGGAAATTGAGGTTTTGATGGAGGTTGTTGGAGAAGTTCGGGATTAAGATTTAGAAAGCTCTATTTATGGATTATTTTGAGTTTTCAACCTCCTAAAATCTTCTTGATAATGTAGTAATATGTTTGGTAATCTCTCTTTGTAGTGAAAGAAGGGGGAGAACTTTCAAAGACTCTTGGGAAGGAGAAAGCTTGAGGACTTGGTGATAGCTTCATTTTAGCCTTCAAATTCGAAGTTAGTACACTTCTAACTTCTGTGTATTCATGTGCATCATCATTGGGTATGTGTTGCTTGAAATATGATGTTTGGGGTTAAGTTAGAGCTTGGTTGAACATCCATGGTAGATTTGATAATTGGTGTTGTTTGAGGGTAAAAATGGATAAAAACATACATAAATGACTCATCATAACTTGTAGTAATGATTTGGGGCTTAACCATATATGTTAAGTGGGATTTATAGGTGAAATATGAATCAAACTTTGAAATCTAGGTTTGTGTACCGGTACAAGGTAGCCCATATCGGTACGTATTTGTATAAAAGAGGGCTTTATGTGAGGGGCATACCGGTACATCAGGTCACGTATCGGTACCACATGCTTGATGAGGATTCCAGTGGCAATTTCGCGTACCAGTACACAAAGGGCGTAACGGTACTACTATTATATTGTTTAAGAAAAGCTTTCGCGTATCGATACGCAAAAGTGAGAGTACTGGTACGAGTGAGGATCGGTACGGGGTGATTTATGTACTGATGCTAGGTATCGATACGGGGGTGAGTGTATTGGTACGGCTTGAGGACCCAATTCTTTTGAACCTAAATTAAGTATCGGTACTCGTGGAAGAGTACCAGTACCTAGAGGGGTGTACCGATACCTATATAAGAGTATCGATACTCGCTGGGCAATCTATCCAAGAAATGTAAGTTTGTGTTTGGGGGTTCTATAATTCGAGACAAAGGGCCCAAGGATCTCTTATGATGTAAAATGATTGGTAAAATTGAAAAAGGGCGTTTCTAACTTCCCATGTGCATTAATAGGCCCATAATGTGTTTGAATAAAAGGGAATTGCTCGTTTTAGAAAATCTTAGGGATCCTTGGTGGATCATATATGGTTGTGCCATGTGTGGGTACCTGTTTGGTTATGCGTCTTTGTTTAGTGGGATTCAGATACCTAGTGTGTGAGTGGTACAACACATAAAGGCCACTCGATGTGAGATTTTGAGTGATGAAATGAAGGCCATCCGATGTGAGATTCTGGGTGATAATATTTTCTCGATGTGAGATTCTTATCCCCACTCGATGTGAGATTCTGAGTGAAGACTCAATGTGAGATTCTGAGTATATCAGCTCAATATGAGATTTCAAGCATGAGTGGGCTTTCTAGTGTCGGGTGACATTGGGCCTCACTCTTGGGTTGTTTATTGATGTGTTTATGTTCTTTGAGATATTGTAATATGCATACATGTGTTTAGGCAGTTATGGTAGCGTCATTGCTTCATCTTACCTTGATATCATATCATCTAGCATGCACTTAATTATAATTTACCTGAAGCATGGTCTAGTGGTCGTGTATCCACTGAGCTTTGTTAGCTCAGCGTTCAGAATTACTATTTTTGTTCATAGGTAAATAGGCCGCTTGCGTATAGCGGAGCACCATCGAAGTAAGGAATTTAGCATTAGCCATTGTGGTAGAGTACATGTACTTAGATGTAAAGGGCTATGTATTCGTAGGGCCCTTGTATTTGTAACACTATTTTGAATTAAATTGTATCGGTCAAATATTTTAAATTTCGGTTATTGAAGCTCCTTATGAATGTTTAAATGTTTTGAATATTATTAAACTTATTATTGAGAAATATCATGATTTGAACTTGGCGAATCGTGTTTATTTGATTTACAAATGAAAATTTTATGGGAGTGGTTTGGGCTTGCGGCCCAAATATATCATCCGGGTTTGAGGTGTTACATTTAGTGGTATCAGAACCTAGGTTTATCCGGTTCTAGGAAATCCCCGGGGGAGTCTAGTGTGGTAAATAGATGTCTAGCGAATACATGCCCATAAGTCAAATCCGTACTTGAATTAAGCTGAAAATTCGATAGTGTACTTATGTTGTCTGTTTGTGCAGAGTAGAATCATGCCTAGAAGAACGAGGAATGTTGAGGAAAATTTAGGTTCTAAGGAGGGAGCTCTGATGAAGACTACATGTTGGAGGTGGAGAGATTGAATGAGGGAGCTAGACATGAGGCCAATTATTTCTCTCATTTGCACTGAGCCTTAGACAGGATCATGAGGGCGATTTTGAGGCATACATCTACCCCTCGTGAAGCACCGATTGAGAGGGTACATAGACATGGTGCTACTGACTTCCTTGGGACATGTCAGGATAATATAGTGAGGGTAGATCAATGGCTTTGAGACATCCGTTGAATTGTGAGGCAAATGAGGCTGAGGCCTGAAGATAAATTGTCTTGTGTCCCGTTGTTGCTTAAAGAGAATGCAAGGGAATGGTCAGAGACAGTGGAGCTTAAATGGTACCCCAACCAACCTACTTGGGATGATTTTCTTGATGAGTTTGAGAAGAAGTAAGTGGGCGAGGCTTACATTGATAGGTTGAGGGACCAGTTTACTCACCTTGTGCAAGGGAACCGTTCAGTCTTTGAGTATGAACAAGAATATATGCAGCTAAGTAGGTATGTACCAGAGTTAGTGGACACTGAGAAAATGAGGTGCAAAAAGTTTATTAAGGGTTTGAGAAAGGAGGTCCAAACTTATCTGACAGCTATCCCTTTGGCAGTGTTTTTTGAGCTGACTGCTAGTGCTAAGTCTCTTGAGCAAGTGCAAGGTTTATCTTATGGTCCAGTTAGAAGACATGGGAGTTTTAGTGAGAGGATTCAGAATTTCTCTAGCACCTCACAGTCTCACTCAAGAAGGGACAGAAATAAATAGAATTAGGGAAGAGGAACGTCGAATAAGAGCTCAAAGTCAGGCCAAAGATCTGAGTCTGCCAGTCGTAAGAGGCCTACATTGTCTTTGTCCATGATGAGTCTGATAGTTCTTAGGGGAGTGCAGGCGCACTGGTTTGTAATCAGTGTGAGCGTAGGCATCATGGAGAGTGTTGGGGAGCAAACCGAGCTTACTTTGAGTGTGGATCACATGATTACCTTGTAAAGGATTGCCCTACAGTTACCACTGTCACTTCAGTTCAGGCATCAAAGATCTCTTACCCAACTCTAAGGGGCCGAGGTTTCCCCAAGGGAGCAGCAAGTCAAGCAATAGGCCATTAGAGTAGGAGCAAATACCAGTTCACTGCGAGGGCACCAGTAAGGCAATATGTGGTCAGATCCCAAGAGGATTACGAGCCCACAGATGTGATCTCAAGTAAATTCTCATTGTTTTTCGTTCCCATAGTTGTATTAGTTGATTTGGGGTCTATCTACTCTTACATCCGTAGTGTGATATCACAATAATGGGGTTTACCAGTCGAATATCTAGAGGTAGGGGTTCGCGTACTAGCCTATTAAGGTTAGACGTAATGGTGAATAAGGTGTATCGAAGGTGTTCGATTAAAGTTTAAGGTTTATTATTTATGGCATATTTGATGGTTTTGCCATTCCAACAGTTTGACGCGATCCTAAGCATGGATTGGCTTTTTGAACATGTAGCTAGTTTGGGTTATAGGACCAAAAGTTTAAAGCTCCATGCTGCCGATGGGTCTAAGTTGGTTATTAGGGAAAAAAGACACCCTTGCATCCCCAATGTAGTCTTGACTTTGGCGGCACAAAGGCTAATTCAACAAGGTTGTGAGGCCTTTTTGGCTTATGTGGTTGATACAAGAGTCGAGGGTCTGGTCATTGAGAGCCTTAGGATAGTTTGTGAGTTTATGGATGTCTTTCCAGAGGAGTTACCCGAATTACCACCGGATCGTGAACTTGAGTTTTGGATTGAGGTAATGCTCAATACGACACTGGTATCCATCACACCATGCCGAATGTCACCAATAGAAATGAGAGAATTGAAAAAGCAAATCCTTGAATTGTTAGAGAGAGGATTTATTCAACCAAGCATCTCACCTTGGGGTGCTCTAATTTTTTTTGTGAAGAAGAAGGATGTGTTAATGAGAATGAGCATTGACTACCATCAACTTAATAAGGCAATGGTAAAGAATCGTTACCCTCTTCCAGGAATTGATGATTTGTTTGACTATTTGCGAGGTGCTCGGGTATTTTCTAAGATAGACTTGAGGTTGGGGTATTATCAGTTGAAGGTGGTAGAAGAGGATGTTCAAAAAACTACTTTCAGGACGCGATACGGACACTACGAGTTCTTGGTGATGCCTTTTGGGCTTACCAATACCCCAAGGGCATTCATAGATTTGATGAATAGAATATTCCAGACTTATTTGGATTAGTTTGTTGTGGTGTTCATCGATGATATTTTGGTGTATTCATGTTTGGAGGAGGAGCACGATTATCATTTGCGTGTAGTTCTCCAGATGTTGAGGGATAGACGTCTCTATGCTAAGTTCAACAAATGTGAGTTCTGGCTTTCTGAGGTGGCATTTTTGGGTCACATTGTTGCTATAAATGGAATCCGTGTCGACCCTCAAAAGATTCAAGCTGTAGTAGAATGGAAACCACCTAGAAACATTTCGGAAGTTCGTAGCTTTCTTGGACTTGTAGGATATTACCGACGGCTTGTCAAATGTTTCTCTATTGTAGCAGTGCCGTTGACCAAGTTACTTCAAAAATGAGTTTCATTTGTATAGAATGAGAAGAGACAATAGTGCTTTGAGCAATTAAAGACCTATCTCATGGATGCTCTAGTTTTAACACAACTCGAGCCGAGAAAGGATTATGTGGTGTTTAGTGACGCGTCTTTGAATGAGTTTGGTTTTATCCTCATGCAAAAGGGTAAGGTGGTCACTTACGCTTTGAGACAACTTAAACGAAATAAATGAAATAACCCTACCCATGATTTAGAGCTTGCTGTAGTCATCTTTGCATTGATGATTTGGAGGCACTATCACTATGAGGAAAAGTGTTACATCTATACGGACCACAAGAGCTTAAAGTACCTACTTACTAGAAAGAGTTAAATTTGAGACAGTGCCGTTGGATCGAGTTATTGAAAGATTATGACTGCGTTATTGAGTATCATCTGAGCAAGGCAAACATAGTGGCAGATGCCTTGAGTCGTAAGTCTGTGTTTGAGTTGAGAGCCATGTTTGCTCGCTTAAGAATGACCAAGGATGGAAAATTTTTAGACAAGCTTCAGGGTGATCTTATGTTGGTACAAGAGATACACAGGACTCAGGTTTTGGATGAAGACTTGGTGGCACAAATTAAGAGAGTTCAGAATAATTTAATAAATGATCCAATTGTAACTTTTAGTAATTGAGTGATCCAATCATAATTTCACTACATTTGAACGAGCGATATAGGGTAAACTACATGGATTTGTCACCCAACTTCACTAAATTTTATTTTGGTCGGTTAATTTTATTTTCCACATTAGTCACCACCATTAGATAGATCATTCATTTTAGTCATTCCACCTTAAACCCCTACCAATAAAATGACATGACACCTTTTTTAAAATAAAATAACGATAGATTTAGTTCTCAACCTTTAGGAACTTTTACAATTTAATTTTAAATTTAAAAAATAAAAATATTTAAAATTATGGAAAATGTAATGGGAAATGGAGAATTTACTAAGTGAGGGAGGCCTTGGATGTGCTCCTAATTTCCACTGTATGTTTACTTCTTTATCATTTTTTCTTTATAACAGAATTATTATGATCACCATCATGCAAATTTTAATTATGCGGATCTTCAGACATACGAATAATTATTAGTGATCACGTGTTCGTCACCCATAATTCTTGCGAACATATTTTGCAGACGATCACCAACGACCACGTGTTGGCACACGTGGTCTCATCTGATGACAAACCAGTCTAAGACATCCTTTATAGGACGTCCAATCACAATAGCACAACATCTCTCTATTGACACCTACCCAAACCTTTATAAGTAGTCATACAATAAAAAGTAAGGGACACATTCACTCTTCAAGCTAATCAAACCGAAATCCTAAAGAAGCAACCAAAGATCCTCCATTGTAACACCCTTAACGTATACTCGTAGTACGAATACACATTAAGGATGTCACAATATTATTTAATAGAGTTCTAGACTTGTAAATTTTTTTACCATCTGACATAAAACTAGTTTATAAAATAACCATTTCTCCACTTTTGAAGTATTCGTAGCCTATGTATAGATTGCTAGTTTTGACCTTGAATTTGTTTATAAAACATGTTAGTCAGTTATTAAAATAAGTATGTAACTCAGGGTGAAAACTAGGTACACTCCCTAGAGCCTTTCTTGAATTTAAAATCGTTACGCGATAAACGATAAATAAAATTTTACCCGATTAAATGTCATCACTGGTAATTCTTTAACCATACAAATAAGTCATATTTATCTGACTATTAATCAAACTTATACCTTTTAAACAACTAACGAATAAATTGGTACATGCCCACTAGAGAATATCATAAATTAGAATGTCTTACTGATGTTTGGCAAATTGCAGCTTGATTAACATGCTTGACTCCTCTTCCGGTAAGTTTCCAATAACCTACATGTGAAACAACATACGCTAAGTATTCACTTAGTGAGGCAAAGCATATAAGGTTATCAAATAACTAACATGAACATCATTCAAGGCTTATTTTTATGTATATCTTATCTAAGTATAACTGATAAATTACTTGTATTAAGTTCTTCATGTTTACTTGACATACTTCAACATGCATCTCATAGCATAATATAACTAGTTTCTATGGCATTTCATGGAAAACTTTATCATAATTCTAATTCTTTACCTAACATATCAAATAAAGAAATACATATATTAGTGAGCTTAACATAATCGAGAAAATACAAATCTTACAGAAAATACATACATATACAGAGTACAGAGAACCTGTTATTTCTCGTTCTTAGTACCAAAACTTTGCAGAAAAAGTTAGTACATAACGAAATTTTCCAAGCTCACTAGCTCGATTACCTGCACTTTTATTAATCTTTTAAATTTGCCCAAAGTATACTTTATGAGACCTTAGGTACGTGAGTCATCTAAAATATGACATCGTAGTGCCAAACGGAATAGACAGATGAGTATGTACTCGAGGACGCTCTTTGCTCCTCATAAAAGCACCTCGTTAGTGCCATTAGCACAATGAGGATCCCTAGGGTGCACACCAAGGGCTTGGGCCCCCAAGGTGTATGTGACACCATCGTAGTCACAAAAACATGTAATCATATCATAACTTGAGTGATGCAGGTGCTAAGGACTCTATGGCATGCCAACTATACTAAGGACTCCCACTTTGTAATACTTGGGCATACCAATATATGTATATCATGATCAGAAGTTATCATATCAGATGTCATCAATAAATCATAATGGCAGTTCATAACCTAGATAATATCAAGTATACTATAACAAAGATATCTATCAAAGCATTGACAATGTATTATACATATTACTTGCTCTTACCATTTTCAAATAATATATCAGTTATAGTGACTATCACAACATTTCACAGATAAGTTCTCATACTTGAAACAGTATGTTATTCAAGCCATATTAGCTTATTTATTAAGAATAATTTTCCAGTCAGTGATCATGCATCAAACACATCTATTATTCTTAATTTTTTATGAACATAACATATACTAAATAATTTTTAGTCATATGTTAGGAACATTGTCCCTACATTGCTTGCCATATTACTTACTACATTTAAATAGTAGAACATAACGTCAACATATATCTTATCATGCATTCATAAATAAGGTTGGCTTATCGCAAGCCTCTTTTTATCACATGCATAATTATGTAACAATTAAGGCACTCACCTTGGCCACTTAACACAATGCCTCATTAAGTCCTAGTTCGATCCTTTCTTTCATAGTACCTCAAACCTTCTTTGATTCGGACTTGACTTCATTAATCAAATGAATACAATAAAATATTTGTTAGATTCAAATCTAACAATACCTTAAACATGTTGTTTAATGTAATTATTTGAATATAAAATTTCCAATTATTTTCCTTTCTTCCTTCTACTGATCAAAAAAAAATCATTATGGTCCTCAGTGACCAATTTGAACTTCCAATAATTATTCCGAGCTTGCTAACTAACATTTAAATACAAAATGTTTCAAATTCCATTTTCTAACAGCTTGCGCTACCTTCAAAGATTTACTTATACAGAGCAGAATACATACTGGATCTTAATTTCCTTTATACCGCAGAAACTAGATTCGATAACGGTTCTAACGGTATAAGCCACATAAATTAGCAAAATCTACCAAAATTACAAAAATTCTTTACATTCACGTCACAGAGCTATCCATGCAGAAATTGTTGTGATTTTTCTGACATTCTTTCAAATAAAAATCCATATCTTTTAACACCGAACTCTTGAAATCAGTTTCCGTTTGTTGGAAACAAAACTAGACTAACAAATCTTTATAACGGTATAAAATTCATCAACTAACCATTTTTTAGAATTTATGGCGAATTTTTAAACTTACTGCCATAATTCAAATTCCAACATAACTTTCCATAAATAACTTCTAATTTACACCAACTGCTTCCTTATTTCTCTACTTGTCAATTTATTCTTATCACTTTTGTAATCAATAATTTTATCCGGGGGTCAACCCGTTTTTACATTCTATTAATGTTTGAGTAATGGGCTTTGGGCTTTAGTACCTTTTAATATATTGATATTATATTCATTAATGTAAAAACCAAAATATATTATTATTATTAATATATTATATTTGTTATTAATATATTACTATACTATATTATTTGTTTGAAAACCCAAATATTATAGCTTATTATCACATGGTACTATGAATGTTATGGTTTGAAAAGAAAATGAAAACACACAATAAAATATATTACTATTATTATTTTTATTATTAATTCGGTATTATGATTTCTATTTCATTTTTAATTATTATTATATTATATCAACTACATTAATGTTATTATTACCTATTATTAGTTCGGTATTATTCTCATATTATTGTTGTCATGGTTAAACAAAAAAAAAAAAAACTATTAAGTATTAAATAAATGAATAAATAAATTATATAAAAAATAACAAGCCTAAGTTTTTTTTATAATAATAGTCCAATTTACAAATTATAGAAACTCTAATTTTATATTACACATAATAGCCTGTCTGGGGCCCAAAACTAGATAAGCCCTAAAAAAGAAAACCCTAAACTGATATCCCTATTTTATCCTTTTGCGCAGCCAGATATTGGCCGTTAGATCATATTATGATCTAATGGTCCAGATTGCATATAAGGATAACCCTAATTAGGGTTAGCACCTCTCTTGGCGCCGCATAAATTTCAGCCGCCGGATCAAGGAGCAGATCGATAGCTCGAATTCAAAATAGAAGCTTCCAGATCTCCACGCCCCTCACGCGCGGCTCCTCAACTCTTTCTACGGGCTCACTTGCGACCGTCCAGCTTACACCACGCGCACACCAGGCTCCCATGCGTGACCATTCTGGCCACCCTCCAGTGCTCAGTTCCCACATGCAAACGGCCAAAAACAAATTAATACATGCCATAACCACAAATACAGATCAGAGACAAAAGAGAGATATACAACCAACAAACACAAAGAACATAAACAATCCGGCCAAAATCCTCAAAAATTTCATTTGCATTTTTTTTTTTTTTCGTGTAACTATTCGGTTATAAAAATCGGAAACAAAAGTCACTTGTAAGGAGGAGAATTCGGGATATTGAATACAAAAAGATCCTTTAGAGTTTGAGGTATACCTTTTCACTTTCTTGCATGCATCATACGAAATCAAAAAAAAAAAACAAGCACAGATCTAGTTTTTACCTTAAAAGCATAGTTGGTGCTGTTGGGACTGCCTTTGCTCAACAACAAGTCAAGGTCTTCAGGCTTAAAATGATGAGTCGGCAAAGGCGTTTTGTGTTCTAGAGTAGTTTTCTGTTCGGATTCCTAAATCTACAGGGGAGATTTTGTTGAAAAACAAATTTATTCATTGCTGGTTCGGATTCCAGAGCTTTTTAACCTAAATGGAAACCTTTTTTTCAAAATAACGAAGGGGGCAGATTTTTACCTAAAAAAGCTGTTTTATACTCGTTTAAATTTTTTAAATGGTTTTATCTCATATTAAATCCTTCTGCCCGGGCTATATTATGAGCCAAGGGCTTTCGTCTTTTGTAATCACACCTTGGGTCCCTACAAGTTTTCATACTTTCGCAATCTCATCCCTAACTCTACTCAGATTAAACTTTCCAAGATGGTCTTATTCGAACAAGGTCCTTCCGTATTTTTAAAACATCTTTTTAGCCACTCTATGTTTTTAAATCACACCCCTGATCCCTATAATTTTAAACCATTTTGCAATCTCATCCTTCGATCTATTTAAATCATAATTTTAAATGGTAAAACCCCTTTCAACCCTTCAGTTTTTTCATTTTCTTTTAATTTAGCCCTTTTAAGTAGTTTAATCCCGAGTGACGTCCATAGTTTTTTAGTTTTGTTCCATTTTCACCCTTGTTTGCATTGCATATTTATTTTTAGTCTTGCATTTTATTTTTCTTTAAATTACAGCTCCTTATTATTCATTTTATATGGTTATTGTTTGTTGGATTGTATGTTATTTTCGGTCCTTCTTATATGTGGATGGTTGTATATACATATAGCATAGTTTATGTTAATTGTAAGATGTATATTTATGTATTTGATTTTGGTGATGTTTTTTTAGTTCAAATAAATGTATTCGTAGTATGTGCTTATATGTTTTTATTGTTAATATTTTAATTACATAGTACTACTTTATAGTATATATATATGTGTGCTGCTTCTGTGTAAATATTCATATGTGCATATCTTATTATACTAAATTATATCCATATACATTACTTTGTTTTTTCTATATGGTACATATTTGTTATGTATCAATTGTATGTTTTTTTAATATATATGTAAGTTAAATATTTGTGTTGCTTAGGATACAATAATATATTTTTGTATATTAGTATATAACATTAGTTATATATATGTGTAGGATGTAAAAGGCGGTATATATATATATTTGGAGCATATAACAATATAGTATATATGAGTATATTATATGTTTTCTTTTATATAGTTCAAATGTTTGATATGTACTTAAAACCTTGTTACATGTACGATATAATGCTCATGACATCGTAGATGTATGATATTTAGTCTTTTGTATTTATTTATTTATTCATTTTCATTATACTTGTGTTTTTATGCCATGTTGTATAAGTTTGCATTCGATTTATTTAAACTGTTAATGCAGAGCCTTTTTATTCCACGGTAAATGCGACCAGTATCAACGTAGTGATGGTGGTCTTGCTATTTACTTTTGAATAACGGGGCCCTTAAAATTTACTCACATGTATAACCAGATTTTAATTTAATCGTCACTTTAATTTGGAAAGTTCAACATTAACAAAGCGATAATTATTTTCTTTTTACGGTACCAATTTTTAGGCGGTGTGGGGGTGCCAAAACCTTCCCCATCCGTAACCGACTCCCGAACCTGCTTTCAAACGAATCTCTGGTTTTACGGTACCAATTTTCTTTTTATAGTGTCAAATGGATTTTTAAAGAATGTTCCATTTTCCAAGTATTTTCAAAAATAAAAAATAAAAGGAACCCTACTACTCTTTTTTTTAGCGATCCCATATATTCGAAACAATTAAAAATATTCGATTTTAAAAAGGTTTCTACAGCTGGCGACTCTGCTGGGGAGAGGTTTTAATTTTTTAAACTAAAGTGAGTCATGCCATTTTTCAAAAGAAAACAAAAATAATTACCGCTTTATTAATATAAGTTGTGAATTAAAGTGGCGATTAAATTAATATTCATTTATAAATGCGAGTTTATTTTAGCGCATTTAAAACCGACATTTAAACCCGTCCTTTTAAGTGGGGGAAATGCTAGTGTTTTCGTGTAGATATTGTTCCTCCGTATAGGCCTAGTAAGTACCTTCGGGGCTCGACTACCCTATGTTTTCGTGGGAATATTGTTTCCCCGTACATACATAGCGAAAGGGTCCCCCTAAATTGAACCCGGTTGAAAGGAGCCTATAATGGGTGATGACCGGGGGCCTTGCTACTCTTTTGAAGAGGACAACAAGGACAGTTCAGGTACCGTTTAGAACCAAAAATGCATGTAGAGAACATAGAAAGCTCACCCTTTTATAGCCATGCGGTTAACCTAGGTTTCTAGAAAGTATGTAACTAGGGTTGTGTTGTTTGATGTTCGATTTAAATTCATGCTTCATTCTTTATGTGTTTATTGATTTTATCTGGTACTGACTTGTTTTCTTTTTGTCTTATTTTGCATATTTTTTTGCATGTGCATTGCATAACATGAATGTGTTGATTCGAGTGGTTTGCCAACTTGAAATCTTTCATCATGGATAAAAGGTACCTCAAGAAGGAAGAAATTAACTCATCTGCTCGACATTGGTCCGAAGTCAACCAAAGGGTCCAAGGTGATAGTCTACCAAGTGAGCACATTGTGGCGGGGTATACATATGTTAGTATACAACAAAATGACCTATGGGATTTGAAACAGATTTGGGAAGGATGGGACGAACGACTGCAAAATTTGTTCCGAGAAAATTATGGTGACATAACACAGTTGATGTATGTTCGAATCAATCAGCCCATGCTCCGAGCTATCTTTCAGTTTTAGAATCCCGCCTTCTATTGTTTTACCTTTAACGGGAAAGACTTGATGCCAACAATCGAAGAATACACAGCCTTGCTTAATCAAAAAAACATTCATGAAGATTGGATCTACACGAAGCCAGCAAGATCTCAAAATTATTCTTTGAAGCTTAAGACCGTGGCGGGATGAGTGAAGATTGGGTCAAGGGATTGATTTAGGTTCGAGGAGACAACACCGCTTTTTTATGGGAGTGCATTCGAGATGTCATACTAACACACCTGGATAAAGATAAAAATGTATTTACTCACTTTGGGGATCTACGGCCTGATCATCTTCCCTAGAGTTTTGGGTAACATTGATGTAGCCATTTTAGACTTGTTTGAATGGTTGAAGAAGAAGGATAACCCGGTATCGACAATCTTGACTGAAGCTTTTATTTCTTTGAACGCAAGCCGAAAGCACAAGGAATGGCGTTTTACGGGATGCGCACAGTTACTTCAGGTATGGATTCAGAGTCATCTTTGAAAGACACCAACTAGGGTTCTACTCGGAATATTTTTTGGAGACTTCTCCCCTCTACGAGAATAGTTAGCGAATGAGTGGTGGAAAGAGCCAAATAAACAAAAATGGACGGCGATCTTCAAAAATATTCAAGATAAAGATATTGTGTGGAGGGTGCCTTGGCTCGGTAGGTTCTTTAGTTCTTGTATAGGTGCAGAGATTACGATTGGCTAATGATGATAGGATTGTACGGTGGCATCGCTTGTGCTCTTTTGTTGGTATCAAGGCAATTCGGGTCACGACAGTTTATGCCTCTCACCACCGGCTCTAGCACTTCCAAATTTCCGTTCAAGGGGAATATAGGGCAAAGGTTCAAGAGGTTTCCCGTGCTTGGGATCACCTTTATCCCATAAAGGTTGAAGAGGATGAAAAGAGCATGTTTACCCCGGACTATGCTTTTTGGATGAGTGTGAGAATCAATGAAAAAACCCCGGAGCCCGACCAAGGACCAATTATGTCGCTTGAAGAGCATTTGAGGATGGTACATGCTGAGGCCGACATCTTAAGGAGCGAGCTAGAAGAGGTGAAGAAGAAGATTGATACTTTGCAAACCGCGCATACAAGCGAGTTTTATAGGGTTAGCCTAGATGTGGATGAGCGAGACGGTAATATCAAACGGTTAATGAAGCTTAATGTGGATTTAGAAGAAAAGAATGCTCTCTACCAAAAGGATACCCTTAAACTTCAAGCCCTAATAGGAAATGTCGATCGAAAGAAGTTTTTAGCGGTGAAAAATGAAAGGATGAACGGATACGTCTAGTCAAAGAGGAAAGGAAGAAAGGTAAGAAAACACTTAAGAAAGAGATGGAGAAGTGCAAGCAAACCGTTGAGAATGAAAGAAAGATTGCTAGAATTGCAATTCAAAAAGAGAGAGCAAAGGCTAAGAAAGAAATTGAGAAAGGAAAGCAAGCGATGGATGCTACCCCATGGAAGAGGAAGACCCAAGAAAGCAAAAACTGAATATTCGAGATGTAAGGTCTATATAACTCTACCCTCAAGAGCTTAAATCAAAGCCAAGCCCGGAATGCTCAATTAGAAGAAAGGGTTGGGAACTAGATCCGTCTCTTCATGAATACCATGATCGAAATGGTTTTCTCAAGCTCCAAGCTACTCGACAAGAGAATGAAACACTCTGAGCTCAAATGGAGACTTTAAAAGCTATAGTCCAAGATTACCTCGGGAGAATTATAACCCTTGAAGAAGCCGCCGAGTGAGGAGATAATTATTGGTTGAGGCGCCTTCACGATGCCACTCGCATGATTCAAGATCGAGATCAGTACTACACCGACCTAATAGTGCAAGTGCAAGAAGTCGCCCAGCATGTGAGGGACCTAGCCAACGAAGCCGAAGCCCTTCTTTTTTTGTAACCCCGGACATGGAAGAGGCTCCCAGATTCATCCAGTTGCTTGAAGCTATCAAAGAATTAGGAGTTAGGGCTAGGGCATATCTGTAGAAGTTTATCTTTCTTTGTAATGAGAACCTTTTAATCTTCAATGAAAGTTGTTCAAGGGTGATCACTAACGGAATCAATGCCTTTATTTGCATGCATTCTTGCATTTTATTCATCACGCATATTGCATATAATTTGCATTAATTGAGTATACAACGTAATTAATAACAAAATATTGTGACAGAAATTTAAGTGATAAATTGCAACCATTCCATATCCATACCGCACTCGCCTACAAGCCAGGAAAATGGAATAGAGTTTTTCCAAGCTAAAGTCTGATCTTAGAGGACAGCTAGAGCGAGCATGACAAGAGTTAAGAGATACCATCATTAAGTCCCAACAAGACATGATGAAGGAGATATCTTAATTGTTCCAAAATAGTCGAGGAAAAGATCTGAGAGGGAAGAGAATTGTCGAGAACCCTAGTTAGAACTCGAGAGACCCTTCGTATTCTCTAATCTTCAAAAATCCCCTATTTATCAACCCAACACCGAACCCTCCGCAAGGAGTAGCTTCATCCCATCAGGCCGGCACCTCCACCTCTACCCCATCTCAGCCAGGATATAACTTTTACAAATACCGAAAATATCGAGAATAGCATCCCGGACTTTGATGAATTAGAAAAAATTGAACCAAGTAAAGGAAGAGTTTTCTAAACAGTGAGAAGCTGTTTGATGGAACAACGAGAATGGTTACAGTGACAATGAGAAGCTGTTGATACATTTCAGGTGAGGGAAGACGAGGACGGTTCTTATGGTCTGAATGCTAAAGACCACAGCTTGGTCCATGACGTAGAGATCCCATACAACTTTAAAACCCCAGAGTTCGAGAAGTTTGATGGAACAACTTGCCCCACGGCTCATGTGACCATGTTTTTCCGGAAAATGGCCGGTTACACTGACAATGAGAAGCTGTTGATACATTGTTTTCAAGATAGCCTAGTTGGACCTACCACTAGGTGGTACAAATAGTTAACCCGAGCTCAGATTAAGTCGTGGAAGAATTTGGCCAAGGCCTTTACCGACCATTATAAACACATAACCGACATGGTTCCCAACTGGCTTTTATTACAAGGAATGGAGCAAAGGCGCAATAAGAGCCTCCGTGAATACTCCCAAAAGGTGGCGTGACATAGCGGCGCAAGTCCAACCGCATTTTCGTGAAAATGAGATCTCCCCTATGTTCATGGACACGCTAAAGGGGACACTCTATGACCGCCTAATCAGTAATCTTATTAGTAATTTTGCTGAGATGGTGATGATCGATGAGCGTATTAAAGCCACTATTAAGAATAAGAGAATTGACGGAGGGGAACCATCACACAAGCAGTTCAAGAAGAAGGATCACGAGGTCAATAACACCAACACCTATAAGGCTTTCAAGAAATTTACTATATCCCAGCCCCAAACCATGATAAAAAATTCTTGAAGTTTTAACAAAAGAGAAGATAAAGGGCCTCGAAAGGAAGGTGAAAACAAATATTTCACTCCGCTACCGATTTCCTACAAGAAACTCTACTCGTAATTGTATAAGGCGAATTTAGTTCGGCCTCATCATGTTACCCCTTACAACCCTCCTTATCCGTCATGGTATGATCCCAAAGCACACTGCAAATATCACGTCGATGTCTCGAGTCATACGATTGAGTATTGTATAACATTCAAAAAATTTTTTCTAGAATTTAATCAAAAATGGAGTATTACAGTTAGGAGAGCCTAGCACAACCATCAATCCCTTACCAAATCATGGAGGTCAAGGTGTAAACACCGTGGAAGAAGGATAAGCCCGAAGAGCAAAAGCTAGTGTGGCCGAGGTAGAGTCACCTTTGAGATGGGTTTTTCAACAGTTATGCATGGCTCGTCTTATTGACCAAGGGATGGTGGTTGTGAAGAAAGGTTGTGGTCAGTATTGTAAGTACCATCAGTCAAATGATCATGATATACAACACTGCGAAGAGTTCCGCCAAGTAGTCCAGCAATTGATGGATGATAAAGAGATCAAATTCTTTGAGAAAGAGGATGAAAGAAAGAAATCTAAAGTTTGCACGCTAGATGACCCAAATACCAAGTATAATACGAAAAAGGCCTTTTGTCCTTGGCCTCAACCTACTCAAGAAAGCACACAACGGGAGGAGGTCCCTATGGTGGCCCCTAATATTATAATCTCTACTCCGAAATCTTTTCCCTTCAAGGATACCCGGATGGTTTTGTGGAACTACACCGCCAATGTCTCAATACCGGGAAGTTCAGGTTCACAAGGGGGAGAAGCCAGTTGCAAAGGTGAAGCCCGCAGATGAAGGATCAATGAAACCAAACCCCGGAGAGATAAACTATGTGGGGCATTTTACAAGAAGTGGTCGGTGTTATGCCCCGGAAGCTCCAAAAGTGGTGAAAGAGAAAAGGTAAAGGCAAGGCAACCGAGCCTGAACCCGCCAAGATGTTTGGGAAAGAAAATCCTCCAAAGGTTAATGAGCCAGTAATCAAGTTCAAGCTCAAGAATTTCTAAGATTCTTAAAGCATATTGAGTATAGTGTGGTGGATCAACTCAAAAAGCAGCCAACCCGAATTTCAGTGCTCGACCTCTTGTTGAACTCAAAAAACATCGTGAGGCATTGTTGAAGGTGTTAAACCAAACTTTTGTTGAAAGTAATATTTTGACTGATAAGCTAGACCAGATCATCGACCATATCAATGACTGTAATCATATCACCTTCAGTGATGATGAAATACCCGGGGAAGGTAGGGGGTATAAAAGGCCCTAAACATCACCACTCACTGTAAAGGTCATGTACTACCGGGAGTGCTAATCTACAATGGCTCCGCTTTAAATGTTATGCATTTGGCTACTCTGCAACGCCTACCAATTAATAGTTCGCACATGAAGCCGTGCCAAAATACTGTGCGGGCATTTGATGGGACCCAAAGAGATGTGGTCGGGAAAATTAAAGTACCCCTGCTCGTTGGTCCAACTGAGTATGTTGTGGATTTTGTGGTTATGGACATCCGATCGTCCTACAAGTGTCTGTTAGGAAGACCATGGATCCATTCTATCAGAGCTGTTCCATCCTCTTTGTATCAAAAATTAAAGTTCATCATCAAAGGAAAGCTAGTAACGGTCAATGCCGAGCAAGATATCGTGGCTTTAGTAACTTCTGATACTCCATACATCCCGACCGATGAGGAAACAATGGAATGTGCCTTTAGGGCCTTAGAGTTCGTCAATGCCACTTTCGTTTCTCAAGAAAATAGGATTCCATGCCCGAGGCTATCAAACTGTACTAAGATGGTGGTGACGGAGACACTAGAAAGATGAGCAAAGAAGGGAAGAGGTTTGGGAACGAATCTGCAAGGATGGTTGCGACCTATAAGCATTATCCATAAGTATGACCGTTTTGGGATTGGACATAAGCCTAACTTTCTGCAAAAGAAACAAGAATGGAAGAGAAGAACAACGAAAGGCCTAACTCAGAGGAGATGAGATCCCGTGGGCTCCAATCACTTATACGGATATGAAAAGGGCTTTCGTATTCGGCGGAGTAGTGAATCCCGGGCTCAAGGTCCAAGAAGATAATCAAGAGAATAAGAGGATCCTCAATGAAGAATTAATCTGTGAATCTATGGAGGGAATGTATGTAAATGTGATCTTTGGGGGTGACAAGATTGCTTGGCCTCTGGCCAAGATCCGCCCGTGCCTCCCAGGAAAGAAGCTCAACAATTGGGCCAGCATGGATCTGCCTGTAGTTTTTAAGACTGAATCAGAGTAATGCTCAGAACCACCCCGTTACTTTCGGCCCGAGAGTAATAGGGATCCTTTGTAAAAGGGCTACTATGTCAACTCTATTTCGCTTTCAATGAAAATGATGCTTTTTGTATTTCTTTCACAATGGCAAACATAACATTCATTTAATTCATTATTTATTCATTTGTTTCATAAATTATTTCCCTTCCCAATACATACTTTCGAACTCGTGCATGCCCCTTAACATTAACTGTATGAATGATTCTGATTCTAATATCGGGATAGATTTTGAACAACCCTTGTGTTCGGCTGAAATTGATGAAAAAGAGGATAAAGTAGACTATGAGGTTCCAGATGAATTGTTAAGGTTATTGGCAAGCAAAGAGAAACAAATTTTGCCGCATAAGGAAGAGTTAGAAGTCTTGAATTTGAGAACCGAAGAAGAAAGGAAATAGGTCAAGATTGGCACTACTTTGTCATCAAAGGTTAGACGAGACTTGATAGAGCTGCTCCTAGAATTTAGGGATGTACTCGCATGGACATACCAAGATATGCTAGGTTTAAATACAGATATTGTGGTGCATAAGCTCTCCATAAGGCTAAAATACAAGCCCGTCCAGCAAAAGCTTCGATGAATGAGACCCGACATGTTACTAAAGGTTAGAGAAGAAGTAAAGAAGCAGTTTGAGGTCGGATTTCTCAAAGTTGCCAAATATCTGGAGTGGGTGGCCAATATAGTTCGGTGCCCAAAAAGGATGGGAAAGTGCGTATGTGTGTGGATTATAGGGATCTCAACATGGCAAACCCCAAAGACAATTTCCCTTTGCCTCACATTAATACTCTAGTTGACAATACTGTGGGGCACTCATGGTTCTCCTTCATGGATGGCTTTTCGGGTATAATTAGATTAAAATGCACCTCGAAGATATAGAAAAGACCACTTTTGTGACCATGTGGGGCACGTTTTGCTATAAGGTAATGCCCTTCAGATTAAAGAATACCGGGGCAACTTATCAAAGATCCATGGTGACCTTTTTCGATGACATGATGCATAAGGAGATTGAATTGTACATGGATGTTATGATAGCCAAGTCAGTGACCGAAGATGAGCACATTCAAAATATGCGAAATATTTTCCAAAGGTTAAGAAGGTACCAGTTAAAACTCAACCCGGCTAAATGCACATTTGCAGTCATTTCCAGAAAGCTTTTGGGCTTCGTTGTTAGCCGGAGGGGAATTAAATTGACCCCGATAAGGTGAAAGTAATTCAGGATCTTCCACCTCATCAAACTCAAAAGGAGGTCCGAGGATTATTGGGGAGCTTAAATTATATCTGTCGGTTTATTTCCCAATTGACCGATAAGTGTGACCTTATCTTTAGGTTGCTTTGAAAGAACAATCCGGGAGCATAGGATGAAGATTTTCAAGAGGCACTAGAGAGATCAAAAAGTACCTGACCAATGCCCCAATTCTGGTAGCACCGGTTTTGAATAGGCCATTAATTCTGTACTTGACAATTTTTGAGAACTCAATGGGGTGCGTGCTAGGACAACATGACGAGCCTGGCAAGAAAGAGAGGGCTATCTATTACTTAAGCAAGAAGTTTACCGAGTGTGAAGCATGATACCCACTAATCCAAAAGCTATGTTGCGCCCTAGTGTGGGCTACTAAGCGACTCAGGTAATACATGTTGTACCACACTACCTGTTTGATTTCCCTAATAGATTCACTAAAATTTCTAATAGAAGCACCCGCACTAACTGGGAAAATGACCCGTTGGCAAATACTGCTATCAGAATTTGATATCATTTACGTGAGCTAGAAAGTGGTGAAGGGAAGTGTGGTGGCATATCTTTTGGCTAGCTACGCCTCGGACAACTAGAAGCCATTGGATTTCAGTTTTCCGGATGAAGATTTGGTCAGTGTGGTGCTTAAAGAAAGGCCTATATCAGAGAATGAGCCTTGGAAACTTTATTTCGATGGAGCTTTCAATGCTCTAGGTCATGGGATAAGGGCATTGTTAATTTCTCCCGAAGGAGTTTACTACCCTTTTACCAGTAGATTAGAATTCTTTTGTACAAATAATATAATCGAGTACGAGGCTTGTGTCATAGTACTCCGGGCGGCCATAGAGAGAAGGGTCAAGGTGCTTCAGGTCTATGGGGATTCATCCTTAGTGATCTACCAACTCCAGAAGGAATGGGAGACGAGAGATCAGAAGCTAGTCAAATACTACAATTTGATCCAAGAGTTGGTTAAGAATTTCAAAGAGGTTAATTTTGGCTATTTACCAAGGGAAGATAACCAGATGGCCGACGCCTTAGTAACTTTGGCTTCCATGTTCGAAGCAAGCCCAACAGCCGAGATGAAGCCTATTGAAATACAAATTTTTGAGGTTCCAGCCCATTGTTATAATTTGGAAGAGGTGAAGGATGGTAATCCATGGTACCATGACATCCTCCAGTACCTCAAGTTCAAAGTTTACCCAAAGGAGGCTAACGATAACTACAAGAGAACCATTAGGAGATTGACATCAGGTTACATCCTTGACGAAGAGGTTTTGTACAAAAGAAGTAAGGATCAAGTGTTGTTGAGATGTGTCAGCGCCTAGGAGGCAAAAACTATTTTAGCTAAGGTACACGATGGCTTGTGTGAGACCCGTGCTAATGGTTTCTCAATGGCCAGAAAGATAATGAGATATGGGTATTATTGGTCTACCATTTAGGAAGATTGCATCAATTACGCAAAGAGATGTCACAAATGTTAGATATATGCCAATAAGATACACTCCCCGCCTGTACCACTCTGCACCATGAATTCGCCGTAGCCTTTTGATGTGTGGGGGATGGACGTCATTGGTCAAATACATTCGAAGGCTTCCAATGGGCACCGTTTCATCTTAGTAGCTATTAATTACTTCACCAAGTGGGTAAAAACAACCTCTTATGCCAACGTCACAAGGACAAATGTGTGCAAGTTCTTGAAAAATGAGATTATCTATCGATACGGTTTGCCGAAAATGATTATCACCGATAATACTTTAATTTAAATAACAAGATGATGACCAAAGTGTGCGAACAGCTCAAAATTAGGCACCATAGTTCCACCACTTACCGTCTCAAGATGAATGGGGTAGTGGAAGCGGTAAACAAGAATATTAAGAAGATCATAGCAAAGGCTACTGACACTTTTAAAGATTGGCATGAGAAGCTACCCTTTGCTCTGTTTGCTTACCGAACATATGTGAGGACGTCTACAGGGGCAACACCTTACTCGTTGGTCTATGGTACGGAGGCAATATTACCTATTGAGGTGGAGATTCCATTGCTTTGAATTTTGAGCGGGACAAAGTTGGATGGCGCCGAATGGATGCAAGGAAGGATTGACCAATTGAACCTCATTGAAGAAAAAATATTGAGGGCCATCTTTCATGGCCAACTGTATCAAAAGAGGATGATGGGAGCTTATAACAAGAAAGTTCGCCCAAGGGAGTTCAAGAGGGGGATCTAGTGCTTAAGAAGATCTTGCCAATTCAAAAAGATTTTCGGGGGAAATGGATGCCTAATTGGGAAGGGCCTTATGTTTATAAAAAGGCCTTCTTTGGGGTAGCATTGATTTTAGCGGAGATGGATGGGGAAGAATTGAGCAATCCCATAAATTCGAACTCTGTCAAGAAGTACTATGCTTAAAAATGAGGGTTCAAGATGGGAACTCGAAAACGGGCGTCTTGAAGCCAAATGAGGATCTAAATTGAAAATTCAAAAAGGACAGTTCAGATAAATATTGAGGTTCTACATCTGATTGATAGGCTCTATTCTAGTTTAAAGGCCATACTTCGAGGGGTGGTGGAGTTCCTATCGGATATCAAAACTTTAGTCGAGGATGGCAAGTGAGGGATCTACCAAGGTCGATGGGCTTTTGCATCTTTCATACGGTCAATGTTTGGGGATGTTGCACCCTGTACTACTTATATCTTTTTCATTTTCTCATGTTTGCCATGTCTTTTAAATTATTCTACCTCTTATATTAATAAAAGTTTGGTTCCCTTCATTCTTTTGCTTATTTCCTGAGCATCCCACAAATAGATTGACATAGATTAATGAAAACAAAGGATTTCTTAGCATTATTATGATTTGACCTATTAAGTGCAAGTTGTTCCAAGATAGAAATGGAATCCATCGAAGGGAGTCTGCCCAAGTCAAGGGTAGGGGACGTTGAATACGAGGTTGACAGAATTTATCGGGAAAAGATAGCAACTGCTTTCCATTACAAAGTTCGAAGCCAAAGAGCTAGAGGCGAGAACACAATAAAGAAAAAAAATAAAAAAAGAAAGAGAAAAGAAAAAATAAAGAAAAAGAAAAATAATAAAATTTAAGGTGAAAACCCAAAAGGGCACCTTGGAAAAAATCTCTAAAGTAAAAACTCGAAAGAGTGCTTTAGAGCAAAGTTTAGAAAATACGAGGGTCGAATAGGGACTGAGTCCAGACACAAGGAGTAACAACAAATGTTCAAGGACAAAGAAGAAGACGGAAGAAAGACAGAAGCTCAACCAGAAAGCAAGGGTTTCTCCCCAGCATCTCTAAAAATGACTCCACTCATGCATCATCCTTAGTTAGACATCCCTAAGTTA
The DNA here is from genome assembly GCA_019671005.1 of Hibiscus mutabilis. Taxonomy (NCBI): domain Eukaryota; kingdom Viridiplantae; phylum Streptophyta; class Magnoliopsida; order Malvales; family Malvaceae; genus Hibiscus; species Hibiscus mutabilis. Next base: position 16,091,615 of record CM033748.1, read on the forward strand.
GGAGCATGCTAACTCATTCCATTATAGCATTTCATCTGTTACATGTATTTGAAGATTAGATCGAGTACTCTCTGGGAAGTGGAGTAAACAACAAAGTAAAGACACGAAAAAGACTGCAAGCAAAAAATTTCAGTCTCGTGACAGCAGGATTTTAGAGCAAAGGAGACAAATACCCATAGCTCAGTAATTTTTAGACAGGAAAATCAAAAAGCCTACCCATTCAGGCCCATGGGGAATGGACACCTTTATTTGAATAAGCTACCAATTTGTTTTTGCCACTCCGGGAAAGCAAGTTACTTGGACTCGTTCGCTGCTGCTTCAGAGGAATGAGCCATTCAAAGTTTTGGTTTGTCCACTGCCGCTTCGGGAGGACTTGCCAGCTACCCAGTTTGTTTTCGCCACTTCTGGAAAGCAAGTTACTTGGACTTGTTCGCTGCCACTTCGGAGGAATGAGCCGTTCGAAGTTCTGGTTTTTCCATTGCCGCTTCGGGAGGACTTGCCAGCTATCCAGTTTGTTTTCGCCACTTCAGAAAAGTAAGTTACTTGGACTCTTTTGCTGCCGCTTCGGAGGAATGAGCCGTTTGAAGTTCTGGTTTGTCCATTGCCGCTTCGGGAGGACTTGCCAGCTACCCACTTTGTTTTTGCAACTCTGAGAAAGCAAGTTATTTGGATTCGTTCACTGCCGCTTCGGAGGAATGAGTCGTTTGAAGTTCTGGTTTGTCCATTGCCACTTCGGAGGACTTGCCAGCTACCCAGTTTGTTTTTGCCACTTCAGAAAAACAAGTTATTTGGATTTGTTCGCTGCGCTTTAGAGGAGCAAATCATCTAACAGGGAAGTTGGATAAAATTAGCGCTTATGGTTTTTTCTTTGTTCTTGTTTTACAAGGACAAGCAAAGAGGAGCAGCTGTAATCACTAATTTTATTCGGGGTTCAACCCTTTTTTACATTCTATTAATGTTCGAGTAATGGGCTTTGGGGTTTAGTACCTTTTATATATTGATATTATATTATTATTATTAATATATTAGCGATTATGGTATTTGCTTTGCTCTTGTTATTAATATATTACTATACTATATTATTTGTTTGAAAACCCAAAATATTATAGCTTATTATCACATGGTACTATGAATGTTATAGTTTGAAAAGAAATTGAAAAACACACTAAAAAATATTACTATTATTATTTTTATTATTAATTCGGTATTATGATTTCCATTTCATTGTTAATTATTATTATATTATTGTTGCGTGTAATAAGTGCTACACAAATGTGCAAGTATACACGTCGCGAGTAATAAAGTGATACGAGTATCGAGTATCGTCTCCACAGGGATTGGTTTGGGCCATTTTGCTTAAGTTACTGCATTGTGAAAATAAAAACACAATTGATAATAGAGGTTTTAATTAACGAGAAAACTAAGAGCAATAAACTAAAAGAATAAATTAAATTAAAATAGAGTGAATAGGCCAGGTTATCATGAGTTGAGGTGTGATAGCCGATTGGATCGTCTTGGTAAAAGAGTACAAGGGCAACTCAGTTGCCGTGGCAACTTACACAGCGGGGTTGCCTTGGCAACTAATCGATGGTTGCCTGGGCAACTAGCTGGGTAACTACTTGGGCGTATGGGCAGCAACTTCAAGGTTCGGCAGAGTGTTCTTCAATGGTTTCTTCTTATCCCTATGTTGAAACTCTAGCTACTTGTGCATGCCTTGATAATACATCCCTGCGTGAATCAAGGGTGAACAATAACCAATCTTGCGCTCCTCTTAGCCGTTGAAATCCTTAACATATTCCTAAGCCAGATTAATCTTCACCATCAATAGATTGAATAAAGATCATACTCATTTGTTTCTTGAATCGAACTCTCATGATATTAGATAAATAGATGAAGTTACGAGATCCTCTCCCAATTCACTTGCAAACAAAAATAAGAACCAAGAATGAATAAACCTTGAATAGAAAAGTGCAAACTCTTATTACCTAAACAAAATCCAATTGTTTCTCACAACAACAAAACACAATAATCCAACCAATCAAGTTAGTTCATGGTTGGGTTCAAAAGATATACAAAGAATAATCCCAAAACCATGAATCTAATGGAAGCAAAGAAGAAGAAGAAGAAATCAAACTCTCTCCAAGCTTCTCCCTTCTTGTCAAAATCTCTCATCTCTTGCTTCTTTGGAGTTTGTCGAAATTTCCCTCCTCCTTGCTTTTTAGAGTTGTCAAAAATCCTCTAATTTATAGGGCTAGGTCAAAGTCCTTCTTTGAGGAGGAAGTTAAGTTAGAATTAAATTATCTTTAAAGAATATAATTCTTTATTATAATTATATTCCTTCTAGAACTTCTCCTATCTTCTTGGGATTTAATTCTTCTTTAATCTCTTCATGGAAATCAAACTCCTTTGGGATTTAGTTGTGCTCCACGTCATCTTGGGCTTGTCTAGTCATCAATTTCGACTACCATATCACCTTATTCTTTGTCGACAATTGCCCTAGCAACTGGCTCGGCATCTCCTTCATGCATTGCCCTAGCAACTAGCTCATCATCTCTTTCATGCATTGCCCTTGCAACTAGTTCTAGCCTTGCTTTGGCAAGTGATTCTGCATATATACACAAAACACACCAAAGCAGCATCTTTTCCTACAAAAACCACCAAGTTATGCAATCATGCTCAACGATGGAAGGAAACATGAATTAATGCATGAATGACTAATTATGCAACTAATATGAGCCTAAGTCTAACAATAATATGAGTAAAAAGGGTAAGAAAAATAGTACTTTTAAACACTTATCACACCCCCAAACTCGAACTATGGCTTGTCCTCAAGCAATGCAAACTAACAATTACCGGCCAAGACTTTAATCATCAAAGACATTCTTCAAACTTGAATTCAAACCTCAGAACCGTGGCACAAAGTATGATCACCTTTTAATTTTTCGAATTGTACAAAAATTACCCGGAATTGAACTATAATGCTTATGACAATGTGTGTGCGTAGTTGTGTACAAGTTGATTTTCAAGATTCTATGTGAACAATAGGCTTTTATCAATTTAATTACCGGGGCATTTATTTTTATTTTCACTAGAGCCAATTTTGGGCACCTCTAGAAAAGTAAGCAATTTCTCATTTTATTTTAGTCGACTAGAGCCAATTTCAGGCACCTCTAGCGATTCTTTAATGTGCATTAACTACTAGAGTCAGTTTCGGGCACCTCTAGCAAGAAATTAACTTTTAATTTTCAAATTTTAAATTTACCCAAATTTTAAGCAACCTAAGTTCACTAAGTTTCTTTCAATTAACAAGCCACAACCGTGTAAAAAAAAATCAGCGTCATAGTAAAATTCTAAGTTCTTTTCATGCAATCCTAAATTTAAAGGTTCTTTCAATTAAGTGCAGTGGCAAAAATTCATCATTGGATTTTCAACAAGTCTTAAGCAATTAAATCCAATTAAAGGCATGGCAAGTAACATATGCAACCTATATGTGATTGCTAAAGATGAATGCAACTAAACATGAAACTAACTAGAAACCAACACCCCCCAAACTCGAGAGAAGCATTGTCCTCAATGTATGTAAAAGTGAAACAAAATTTAAAAGAAACTAAATGAAATGAGTTAGTCGGAGAGGTCGTCACCTCGAGTGATAAGTTTTCTTCGTGCCGTTTGCTTGATTCATATTTTAGTCGGTGGTTGAATGCTTGTGGCTGGTACCACGTGAATAGCATTGCTTTGATTTGATCCATGTTTGCCGAGGCAGGTTCACTTGCCTAGGCATCAGTAGTTGCCGAAGCCATTGTTGTTTCCTGGGCATCGCCAGTTTTTGTGCCATGGCTACTGCTGAGGTAGTTGCAGGGTCGTCCTCTGTTGCGGTTGCCGTGGCAAGTAGTCGGCAGTGAATTTCCTTAGCATGTTGGTTGTGAGTCTTGTTGTGGAAAAGAAAAGAAAACCTGGAAACTAAAGATAATGAAGAAAATAAAATAAAATATCTTCTAAAAATAAAAAAAAAGAAAAACAAAAACAAAAAGAAAATATTGAAAGGAGAGCATGCTCATGCATCTCCTAAGGTGTCAATTTCTTTATTACGTTCTACATGGGCACCGTTGTAGTGCTTCAATCTTTTTCCGTTAACTTTGAATTCATGTTCGTCGGTAATGGACTTGATTATCATGGCACCATGGGAGAATGGTTTGACAACTTTGAATGGTCTCGATCATCTTGATTTTAGTTTTCCCAGGAAAAGTTTCAGCCGAGACTTGAATAAGAGAACTAGTTGCCCTGGCATAAATTGCCGCGGCAATAGTTTCTTGTCCTGCCATTGCTTTGTTTTCTCCTTGTAGATTCGTGCATTGTTATAGGCGAGTGTACAGAATTCTTCTATCTCGTTGAGGTCCAACAAACACTTTTGCCCGGCACTTTCCCAATCCATATTCACGGTCTTGATTGCCCAATATGCCTTGTGTTCGATTTCCACCGGTAGATGGCATGTTTTTCCATAGACAAGTCAGAAGGGGGACATACCTAAGGGTGTTTTGAATGCAGTGTGATATGCCCAAAGTGTGTCATCTAGTCTTATTGACCAATCCTTCCTAAAGGGATTTACAACTTTCTCGAGTATACCCTTCAATTCTCAGTTGGAAATTTTTGCTTGCCCATTGGTTTGTGGGTGATATTGCCCATCCTCTGGCAACGATCACATTGCTTGTAAAACTCTTGGGCATCTTTGTACAATGTTGGCCAATACAAATCGGATTGCAAAAACTTTGGCCGCGGTACGAGTTCCTCCAAAATGTCCTCCATAAGGTGAAGAATAGCATTGTCGAAGTATATTCTGCTGCTCTTCTTTAGGGACACTTCGACGTATGACCTGATCAGGGTATTGTCGAGGCATGTGCTGTCGTGGCGACTACTGAGGCATGCGCGTCTGGAGTTGTTGAGGTGTACGCGTAAAGAGCTGCTGCGGCATCGAGGGTTGCTGAGGCATGCGCATCCATGGTTGCTGAGGTGTGAAGGGTTGCTGCAGCATCGAGGGTTACCGAGGAGTGCGTGTCTGGAGTTACCGAGGCGTGCGCGTCAAGAGCTGCTGTAGCGTCGAAGGTTGCCGAGGTATGCGCATCCATGGTTGCCGAGGTGTCAAGGGTTGTTGCGGCATCGAGGGTTGCCGAGGCATACGCATCCATGGTTGCCGAGGCGCCCGCGTCAAGAACTGCTGCGGCATCGAGGGTTACCGAGGCATGAGCATCCATGGTTGTCGAGGTGTTAAGGGTTGCCGAGGCGTGCGCATCTATGGTTGCCGAGGCAACTAAAAGCTGCTCATCCAGGAATGCATCACATATCTCTAAATTCGCGTCTTCCTCTCTATTGCATTCTAAGCGTGATAAGTGATCAGCCACTTGATTTTTTGTTCATTTCTTGTGCGTTGGCCTACCGCGAAATCACTTGCATCACACATGAGCTCAAAAGATAGCGTCCAATCTGGTGGAATGACAATGGGTGCCGAGGTAAGCTTTTTCTTTAGGGTTTCGAATGCTTGGGGTGCAAGAATCATCAAAATGGAAGACTTTATCATGTTCAAGCAAATTGCACAAGGGTTTAGTAATTTTAGAAAAATTATGAATGAACCTCCTATAAACACCTACATGTCCAAGAAAGCTTCAAATTCCTTTAACCGAACTTGGTAGGGGTAATCTCTCGATCACGTCCACCTTGGCTTTGTCTACTTCAATTCCCTTGGATGAAATCTTGTGGCCGAGCACCATTCCTTCATCTACCATAAAATGGCACTTCTCCCAATTAAGGACTAAATCGGTTTCTTCACATCTTGCCAACACCTTATCTAAATTGCCGAGGCAACTGTCGAAGTCATTACCAAAAACGGAAAAATCATCCATGAAGATCTCAAGGAAGTCTTCAACCATGTCTGAAAAGAGTGCCATCATGCATCTTCTAATGTTAATACATATCTGAGAAAACTTGAGGATAGTCATTTCTAATACTTCTTATAGTCCATCCGCACCTTCTATCGGGTGAAAATATTGCCCAAAAAGAGTTTGGCCAATGTGCTTGCCATAACTCCCTTTTTGCGTTACCATGGTGGAGGTGTTTTTTTTTTTTGTTCCCTTGTAGTCCATGCACATCTTCCACCTTTCTACTGTTCCTGAAGGCATGGATATATTATTAGGAAAAATTATATCAACATCCAACCATTTAATTACCTTATTCTTATCGGGCTCAATCATGGTTGGATGTAGCCTTCGTTGTCGTGGCAATTTCTGCTCTAGCCAATTGTCATGGCAATCAGTTGCCAAAATTTGCTGTAAGTCAAGGGAAGAACCAATTTTCTGAAAAGCATTACGAATCTAAACACCTTTTTCTTTTGGCCTCTCAAACATCTCCATCAGTAGAGATTTTGATGGCTTTAAATCTACCAACATTGGTTCCTCAAGACATACCTGCAATGGACGAGGTAAGTTTTTAAAGAATTCAAAAGGTTCAACCATTACCTGCTCATATTCCATTGGCAAAGTATTATCATCTCGTTGGTCTTGCATGTGGTCGTGTAATTGCCGTGGCAACTATAGATGAGAGAAATCTATGAATTCTTGCTTCAACATCAATGTTGTAACCTTCTGGGCATCAGGCTCCTCAGAATTTGCTGTAGTATTGTTGTTCTCAGCTTCATTGAGTGTTGTCGCGGCATTTCTCTATTCAGGCTCCTCAATCATTGCCGAGGTAATTTGTTGCTCAGGCTCATCATGTGTTGGGCAGTCTCTCTCATTGGCATCCTCTTGACTTGGAGGTTCTAGTTGTTCCCCACACATCAGGGACCTCTCTTCGCATTGCTCCTTATCCTCTTGCCTTGGGACGTCAGTATCCCTAAGAATGGATTGTTGGTGCATGTTATCCAAGGCATAAGTGGATCTCCTCAATTGATCTTCTGAATCCCTCAAGGGTGTATCCCACTGAGCTATCCTCATATTCATGGACTTTGACAGCTCTCGAATCTCTTCAATTGATCCATCAAGTCTAGCCAAGGAAGCTAGCAACGTTTCCTCCAAGGAATTGGAATGCTCTTGGATAGGACTATATTGCCATAACATATCTGTTGCTGCGGCAAAATTGTTATGGTAAAAAATTTTTTGAGCTTTTTGACCATACCATGAAGAATTTTGCTGTTGGGTCCCTCTATGGTCTTCCATGTAGTCATATGCACCGAAAATGTGAGGGCAATTTTCAAACACATGATGTTCTCCACACATAGCACAAGATTTTTCCACGGTATAAGCTCTTTGGGCTTGTCTCGGTTGGTATAGGTAATCATCAAAGAGTGCAAGATACTCTTGATTGGATTGATTCATATCTTCCATCATCAACTCTTGAATAGATCAACTTTTATTTCCCGACATGTTGACGTCCCTTAACTTGTAGCGCACCTAATTTTTTTTGATAAAACAAACAAAAAGAAAAGTTAGTAAAACTAAGAAAAAAATGCAATAACCAAAACCACTAACACCAATTGCCAATCCCTGGCAACGGCGCCAAAAACTTGTTGCGTGTAATAAGTGCTACGCAAATGTGCAAGTATACACGTCGTGAGTAATAAAGTGATACGAGTATCGAGTATCGTCTCTACAGGGATTGGTTTGGGCCACTTTGCTTAAGTTACTGCACTGTGAAAATAAAAGCACAATTGATAATAGAGGTTTTAATTAACGAGAAAACTAAGAGCAATAAACTAAAAGAATAGATTAAATTAAAATAGAGTGAATAGGTCAGGTTATCATGAGTTGAGGTGTGATAGCCGATTGGATCGTCTTGGTAAAAGAGTGCAAGGGCAACTCAGTTGCCGTGGAAACTTGCATAGCGGGGTTGCCTTAGCAACTAATTGATGGTTGCCTGGGCGACTAGCTGGGCAACTACTTGGGTGTATGGGCAGCAACTTCAAGGTTCGACAGAGCGTTCTTCAATCGTTCCTTCTTATCCCTAAGTTGAAACTCTAGCTACTTGTGCATGCCTTGATAATACATCCCTGCGTGAATCAAGGGTGAACAACAACCAATCTTGCGCTCCTCTTAGTCATTGAAATCCTTAACTTATTCCTAAGCCGGATTAATCTTCACCATCGATAGATTGAATAAAGATCATACTCATTCGTTTTTTGAATCTAACTCTCCCCGATATTAGATAAATAGATGAAGTTACGAGATCCTCTCGCAATTCACTTGCAAACAAAAATAAGAACCAATAATTAATAAACCTTGAATAGAAAAGTGCAAACTCTTATTACCTAAACAAAATCCAATTGTTTCTCACAACAACAAAACACAATAACCCAACCAATCAAGTTAGTTCATGATTGGGTTCAAAAGATATACAAAGAATAATCCCCAAACCATGAATCTAATGGAAGCAAAGAAAAGAAGAAGAAATCAAACTCTCTCCAAGATTCTCCCTTCTTGTCGAAATCTCCCCTCTCTTGCTTCTTTGGAGTTTGTCAAAATTTCCCTCCTCCTTGCTTTTTAGAGTTGTCGAAAATCCTCTAATTTATAGGGCTAGGTCAAAGTCCTTCTTTGAGGAGGAAGTTAAGTTGGAATTAAATTATCTTTAAAGAATATAATTCTTTATTATAATTATATTCCTTCTAGAACTTCTCCTATCTTCTTGGGATTTAATTCTTCTTTAACCTCTTCATGGAAATCAAACTCCTTTGGGATTTAGCTATGTTCCACGTCATCTTGGGCTTTTCTAGTCATCAATTTCAACTACCATATCACCTTACTCTTTGTCAACAATTGCCCTGGCAACTGGTTCGGCATCTCCTTCATGCATTGCCCTGGCAACTAGCTCGGCATCTCCTTCATGCATTGCCCTGGCAACTGGTTCTAGCCTTGCTTTGGCAAGTGATTCAGCACATACACACAAAACACGCCAAAGCAGCATCTTTTCCCACAAAAACCACCAAGTTATGCAATCAAGCTCAACGATGGAAGGAAACATGAATTAATGCATGAATGACTAATTATGAAACTAATATGAGCCTAAGTCTAACAATAATATGAGTAAAAAGGGTAAGAAAAATAGTACTTTTAAACACTTATCAATTATATCAACTACATTAATGTTATTATTACCTATTATTAATTCGGTATTATTCTCATATTATTGTTTTCATGATTAAACAAAAAAACATTAAGTATTAAATAAATGAATAAATAAATAATTATATAAAATAACAAGACCAAGTCTTTTATAATAGCAGTCCAATTTACAAATTATAGAAACTCTAATTTTATATTACACATAATAGCATGTCTGGGGCCCAAAACTGGATAAGCCCTAAAAAAGAAAACCCTAAACTAATATCCCTCTTTCATCCTTGCGCAGCCAGATATTAGCCGTTAGATCATATTATGATCTAACGGTCCAGATCATATATCAGGATAACCCTAATTAGGGTTAGCACCTCTCTTGGCGCCGCATCAACTTCAGTTGTCGGATCAAGAGTAGATCGACGGCTCAAATTCAAAAGAGAAGCTTCCATATCTCCACGCCCCTCACGCGCGGCTCCTCGGCTCTCTCCACGCGCTCACTCACGACCGTCCAACTGACACCACGCGCACGCCAGGCTCCTATGCGCGACCATTCTGGCCACCTTCTAGTGCTCAGTTCCCACATGTAAACGGCCAAAACCAAATTAATACATGCCATAACCACAAATACAGATCAAAGACAAAAGAGAGATATACGGCCGACAAACACAGAGAGCAGCAACAATCTGGCCAAAACCCTCAGAAATTTCATTTGTATTTTCTTTTTATTTTCATGTAACTATTCGGTTATAAAAACCGGAAACAAAAGTCACTTGTAAGGAAGAGCATTCGGGATATTGAATACAAAAAAAATCCTTCAGAGTTTGAGGTATACCTTTTCACTTTCTTGCATGCATCATACGAAATAAAAAAAACAAATAACAAGCACGAATCTAGTTTTTTTACCTTAAAAGCGTAGTTGGTGCCGTTGGGATCGCCTTTGCTCGGCAACAAGCCAAGGCCTTCGGGCTTAAAACGGTGAGCCGGACAGGGTGTTTTGTGTTCTAGGGTAGTTTTCGATTCGAATTCCTAGATCTACAAGGGAGGGGAGGTTTTGATGAAAAAAAAACTTAACTTCTGGTTTTGGTTTAGGAGTATGTGCGTTTTAGGGATGGTTTTTAGGGCACGGCGCCGGATAACGGCGGCCGGTACGGCGACGCTCGATCTGAAATTTCAGAGCTTTTTAACCTAAATGGAAACCTTTTTTTCAACATAACGAAGGGGGTGGATTTTTACCTAAAAATCTATTTTATATTCGTTTAAAATTTTTAAATGGTTTTATCTCATATTAAATCCTTCCGCCCGGGCTATATTACGAGCCAAGGGCTTTCGTCTTTTGTAATCACACCTGGGGTCCCTACAAGTTTTCATTCTTTCGCAATCTCATCCCTAATTCTACATAGGTTAAACTTTCCAAGATGGTCTTATTCAAACAAAGTCCTTCCGTTTTTTTAAAACATCTTTTTAGCCACTATGTGTTTTTAAATCACACCCCTGATCCCTGTAATTTTAAACCGTTTTGCAATCTCGTCCTTCGATTTATTTAAATCAGAATTTTAAATGGTAAAACCCCTTTCAGCCCTTCAGTTTTTTCATTTTCTTTTAATTTAGCCCTTTTAAGTAGTTTAATCCCGAGTGACATCCCTTGTTTTTCAGTTTTGTTCCATTTTCACCCTTGTTTGCATTGCATATTTATTTTTAGTCTTGCATTTTATTTTTTTTTAAATTTCAGCCTCTTATTATTCATTTTATATAGTTATTGTTTGTTGGATTGTATGTTATTTTCGGTCCTTATATGTTGATGGTTGTACATACATATAGCATAGTTTATGTTAATTGTAAGATGTATATTTATGTATTTGATTTTGGTGATGTTTTTTTAGTTCAAATAAATGTATACGTAGTATGTGCTTATATGTTTTTATTGTTAATATTTTGATTACATAGTACTACTTTATAATATATATATATATATATGCTTCTTTGTAAATATTCACATGTGCATATCTTATTATACTAAATTATATCCATATACATTACTTTGTTTTTTCTATATGGTACATATTTGTTATGTCTCACTTCTATGTTTTTTAATATATATGTAAGTTAAATACTTGTGTTGCTTAGGATACAATAATATATTTTTGCATATTAGTATATAACATTAGTTATATATATATATAGGATGTAAAAGGCAGTATATTATATATATATATATATATTTTGGAGCATATAACAATATAGTATATATGAGAATATTATATGTATTCTTTTATATAGTTTAAATGTTTGATATGTGCTTAAAACCTTGTTATATGTAAGATATAATGCCCATGACATTGTCAATGTATGATATTTAATCTTTTGTATTTATTTATTCATTTTCATTATACTTGTGTTTTTATGCCATGTTGTATAAGTTTGCCTTCGATTTATTTAAACTGTTAATACGAAGTCTTTTTATTCGGGGTAAATGCGACCAATATCAACGTAGTGATGGTGGTCTTCCTATTTACTTTCGAATAACGGGGCCCTTAAAATTTACTCGCATGTATAACCGTATTTTAATTTAATCGTCACTTTAATTTGGAAAGTTCAATATTAACAAAGCGGTAATTATTTACTTTTTACGGTACCAATTTTTGGGCGGTGTGGGGGTGCCAAAACCTTCCCCACCCGTAACCGACTCAAGAACCTGCTTTCAAGCGAATCTCTGGTTTTATGGTGTCTGGCCTACCCTAGTGGCCGGTGGTGACTCCAAGTTTTACCGTTTTTTTCTCAAAAACATAAATTTTTAAAGAATGTTCCATTTTCCAAGTATTTTCAAAAATAAAAAATAAAAGGAACCCAACTACTCCTTTTTTGTGACCCATTCAAAACGAAACTTTAAAATTTTCGAATTTCAAAAAGGTCGCTACAACTTTACTTCAGATGACTAGAATAAATCTTGTATTCATATGTTCTCTTTACATCCTTCATCAAAATAGACTCAAACCTTTACTTCTCCAATTTCTCTTGATTTGTCGAGGAGGGCACCAAAATTTCGAATATAAGGATTCAAGCTTCTTAACTTTGCAAATTAGTCCTCCAATCAACATTACTACCTTAATCCCATCATTTTAACTAAAAATCAGATTTACTCCTTCTACATATCCTCTTTGCCGAATAGACTATTCAAGTTTGATAATTTGTCAAAATGGTCACTAATGTGATTAATTGTCGGTTTAGCTTTCTAACTTCATTTTCATGTCTCTAACATCATTAATAATATAAATACACATCAAATTCATAAAAATTAGATCTGGTCCCTTAATTTTGAATCATGCCGAAATGGTCCCTATGTATTTAACTTAGGGTTTTGCTTCCAAACAACAAATCAAGCTTAATAGATCATTAATCCAACATCACAAACCCTAAGTTAGACTTGAATCCATAAACCCTAATATTCTCTATACAAACCAAAATATGTAGGTTTTAAATCCCAACTCAATAACATGATTCTAACATCATACAAGCATGATTCTAACTTAAAATCAACCACGGATTCATAAAATCATAAAAGGCCCAATTTGTTCATAAACCCTAATTTCTTCCTCATATCAAATCTCATCAACCAAGCAAGTATTCTATGAATTATTTACATCAAAAGATAGAGCTCGAAGAGTAGAACAACTTTGTAGTTCGAAAGATTACCTGAAAATTGAGACTCGGGGCTTAAATCGAGCTTGTAAAATTTTTCTCTTCTTTTTCTCTTCACCATCATTTTGGAGAGTATTTTTCTGATAATTCCTTCATATTTCATATATTTAAGACACTTGTATCATTAAAAATGAAATTTTAATTTAATAAATTCCACTTTCCAAAAATACCCTCCAACTATATTTATATTTCTAATTTGCCATTTTGTAACATTCCAACTAGACTTAGTTGGATTCTAATCAGCCACTATTCATCCATATAATAAATCTCAAAATTCCCTCCATGTCCCTTTTGGGCAAAATAACCAAAATGCCCTTTACTGATCAACTTACTCACAAAATTGTCATTCTATGTCATTTCGATCGATTTAAATTTTTCCCGATCTTTTTGACATCCAAATATACATAAAATGATATTTTATGACTCTTCTAAGGTCCATAGAACTATCTATGAAATTTTAGCTCGATCTGATTATCTAAATATTTTTTGAACTTTATCGCTTTATAGCCATTAATACAAACTCCGTACGAAAATATGGGTAATAGGGAAATGGGGGTAAACTATTCATTTACGGGGTTAAAATGTATAACTTTTTAAAATTACACTTTGATCCCTGAACTTTTCCAAAGTTTATACTTTAGCCACAAAACTTTCAAAATTTACATTTTGATCACCAGCCAAAAATTGGGATATTACAATTTTCTCCCCCTTAAAGAAAATTCGTTCTCAAATTTTCAACTCATATATGATCCATTTTTATAAGTACTACTTCTTCAATTTTGCCTTGATCCTTCTAATAACTTCTTTTATCTTACATTTCCTTGAGAAAACCACTATTAATGAAATCTTATGATTTCTTAATTCTTGGTCTATATTAACCAAGTTTGCTATCCATTCAGAGAAAGTTTGCTTTACCTTCTGACTTGTACAAAATATTTTGAGAGATACCCTCTTATTACTTGACTATTCTTAGTATCGTATGCCAATTTAGCCATTGGAAAATATTTCTAATCTGTCTTCCAAAGTTTGAGTAATCCATTCCAACTGTCCACTAGTTTGTGGAGAAAGAATGAAAATGAATCTTAATTCAATATTCCAAACCTCATGTAAATACTTCATAATTCTTGGCATAATCTTTAGACCTTTATTGGATACAATAAGTACCATGACACAATGTAGTTCTGACTATCTATTCTTAAAATACATGTCTATACACTTATTTACCTTTACAAGCTGAGATAAAATGTGTAGATTTAATCTAACTATCCACAATCACCCAGATTGAATTCTTTCAGTTCAGATTTACTAGCAATCCTCTTACGAAATCCATTGTACTTATTTATGTATTCCTACAAATCCTAGAAGTACTTAGTACCTCGTGCTGTATCTTTCTAATCAAATTTGCAACTCTTGATACTCTTGGTTATTTCCAAGATGTATAATTAACAGGCTACATTGATCTTCTGCGAATAGCTTTTCTTTCAAGTCACTAACACTAGAAATATAAATTTTTCTTTATTAATATCAGTAACCATCAATCTCAATCTCATGTTCTGATTTTCATCTAATTCAGTTTGCTTTTCATCAAACATTTTTTCTTTACCGGGTTAAGTATAATTTTCGTCTAATAACTTCCTACTACTAAGTTTTCCAACTTTCTTTCTCATAACTCAATCAATGTTGTCTTATATAGTGCCATATTCGACCCTCAAGCATATATATTTCCCAAGTAAAGATACTTCTTCTTCTTACTTCTTCATATCCGAATATCTTAATATCATTTAATCATAAACTTACAGTCTTACGACTGCCTTTTATCTTGAAATGTGAGCCCTTACTATCTAAATTTCCTTGTAACCTATGCTATTATAAACATAAGTGCATATATAGATGTTAAGGACTAACATCTTATAATTACTGCATCAGCTCCTTACAATGCAGGTAACTCAACTCAAACTAAAGTTGATTACAATACTTATTTCACTTCATTGTACTCGCTATGAGTCCTTTCTTGACCTCCGAGATTCATCAATTGACGAAATCTGGTAGCGTCTTACTTTCCATACTATAATCTTATTCTATCTTATACTAATGAGGAGCAGCTTCAAGTCATACAATCAACACATCAGTAATATGGCATCCTAAGGGCATGTATTTACTGACAAACTTATAACAAACTCGGTTTAGCATCCAGAACCGGCTAAACCTGTAAGTCTGATACCACTAAATGTAACACTCTTAACGCATACTCGTAGTACGAATACACATTAAGGATGTCACAATATTATTTAATAGAGTTCTAAACTTGTAAATTTTTTTAACATCTGACATAAAACTAGTTTATAAAATAACTATTTCTCGACTTTTGAAGTATTCGTAGCCTATTTGCAGATTGCTAGTTTTGACCCGTAATTGGTTTATAAAACATGTTAGTTAGTTATTAAAATAAGTATATAACTCAGGGTGAAAACTAGGTACACTGCCTAGGCCCTTTCTTGAATTTAAAATCGTTACGCGATAAACGATAAATAAAATTTTACCCGATTAAATGTCACAATGGTAATTCTTTAACCATACGAATAATTCATATTTATCTGACTATTAATCAAACTTATACCTTTTAAACAACTAACGAATAAATTGATACATGCCCACTAGAGAATATCATAAATTAGAATGTCTTACTGATGTTTGGCAAATTGCAACTTGATTAACATACTTGGCTCCTCTTCCGGTAAGTTTCCAATAACCTACGTGTGAAACAACATACACTAAGTATTCACTTAGTGAGGCAAAGCATATAAGGTTATCAAATAACTAACATGAACATAATTCAAGGCTTATTTTTATATATAGCTTATCTAAGTATAACTGATAAATTACTTATATTAAGTTCATCATGTTTACTTGACATACTTCAACATGCTTCTCATAGCATAATATAACTAGTTTCTATGACATTTCATGGCAAACTTTATCATAATTCTAATTCTTTGCCTAACATATCAAAAAAAGAAATATAGATATTACTAAGCTTAACATAATCGGGAAAATAGTGATCTTACAGAAAATACAAAGATATACAGAGAGTACGGAGAACCTGTTATTTCTCGTACTTAGTACCAAAACTTTGCAAAAAACTTAGTACATAACGAAATTTTCCAAGTCATTAGCTCGATTACCTGAACTTTTATTAATCTTTTAAATTTGCCCAAAGTATACTTTACGAGACCTTAGGTATGCGAGTCATCTGAAATATGACATCGTAGTGCCAAACGGAACAGACAAATGAGTACGTACTCGAGGACACTCTTTGCTCCTCAAAAAAGCACCTCATTAGTGCCATTAGCACTATGAGCGTGGATCCCCAAGGTGCACACCAAGGGCTTGGGTCCCCAAGGTGTATGTGACACCATTGTAGTCACAAAAACATGTAATCATATCATAACTTGAGTGATGCAGCTACTAAGGACTCTATGGCATGCGAACTATACCAAGGACTCCCACTTTGTAATACTTGGGCATACATATATATGTATATCATGATCATAAGTTATCATATCAGATGCCATCAATAAATCATAATGGCAGTTCATAACCCAGATAATATCAGATATACTATAACAAAGATATCTATCAGAGCATTGACAATGTATTATACATATTACTTGCTCTTACCATATTCAAATAACATATCAGTTATAGTGACTATCATAACATTTCACAGATAAGTTCTCATACTTGAAACAATATGTTATTCAAGCCATATTAGCTTATTTATTAAGAATAATTTTCTAGTCAGTGATCATGTATCAAACACATCACTTATTCTTAATTTTTTATGAACATAACATATCATAAATAATTCTTTAGTTATATGTTAGGAACATTGTCCCCACATTGCTCGCCATATTACTTACCACATTTAAACAGTAGAACATAACGTCAATATATATCATATCATGCATTCATAAATAATGTTGGCTTATCGCAAGCCTCCCTTTATCACATGCATAATTAAGTAACAATTAAGGCACTCACCTTGGCCACTTAACACAATGCCTCACTAAGTCCTAGTTCGATCATTTCTTTCATAGTACCTCGAACCTTCTTTGATTCGGACTTGACTTCATTAATCACATGAATACAATAAAATATTTGTTAGATTCAAATCTAACAATACCTTAAACATGTTGTTTAATGTAATTATTTGAATATAAAATTTCCAATTATTTTCCTTTCTTCTTTGTATTGTTCAAAAACTCATTATGGTCCTTAGTGACCAATTTGAAATTCCAAAAATTCTTCCGAGCTTGCTAACTAACATTTAAATACAAAATGTTTCAAATTCCATTTTCTGACAGCTTGTGCTACCTTCAAAGATTTACTTATACAAAGCAGAATACATACTGGATCTTAATTTCCTTTACACCGTAGAAACTAAATTCGAAAATGGTTCTAACAGTATAAGCCACATAAATTTGCAAAATCTACCAAAATTATAAAAATTCTTTACATTCACGTCACAGAGCTATCCAGGCAGAAATTGCTGTGTAATTTTTCTAACCCTATTTCAAATAAAAATCCATATATTTTAACACCAAACTCGAAATCAGTTTCCGTTTGTTGGAAACGAAACTAGACTAATGAATCTTTATAAGGGTATAAAATTCATCATTTAACCATTTTTTTAGAATTTATGGAAAATTTTTAAACTTATTGCCATAATTCAAATTCCAACATAACTTTCCATAAATAACTTCTAATTTACACCAACTGCTCCTTATTTCTCTACTTGTCAATTTAGTCTCATCACTTTACTTCAGATGACTAGAATAAAGCTTGTATTCATATGTTCTCTTTACATCCTTCATCAAAATAGACTCAAACCTTTACTTCTCTAATTTCTCTTGATTTGTCGAGGTGGTCACCAAAATTTCAAATGTAAGGATTCAAGGTTCTTAAATTTGCAAATTAGTCCTCCAATCAACATTACTACCTTAATTCCATCATTTTAACTAAAAATTAGATATACTCCTTTTACATATTCTCTTTGTCGAATGACCATTCAAGTTTGACAATTTGTCAAAATGATCACTAATGTGATTAATTGTCGGTTTAGCATTCTAACTTCATTTTCATGTCTCTAACATCATTAATAATATAAATACACATCAAATTCATAAAATAAGATCTGGTCCCTTAATTTTGAAGCTTGCCGAAATGGTCCCTATGTATTTAACTTAGGGTTTTGCTTCTAAACAACAAATCAAGCTTACTCGATCATTAATCCAACATTACAAAACCTAAGTTAGACTTGAATCCATAAACCTTAATCCTCTCTATACAAGCAAAAATATGTAGGTTTTAAATCCCAACTCAATAACATCATTCTAACATCATACAAGCATGATTCTAACTTAAAATCAACCATGGATTCATAAAATCATAAAAGCCCCAATTTGTTCATAAACCCTAATTTCTTCCTCATATCAAATCTCATCAATCAAGCACGTATTCTATGAATTATTTACATCAAAAGATAGTGCTCAAAGAGTATAACAACTTTGTAGTTTGAAAGATTACCTGAAAACCGAGATTCGGGGCTTAAATCGAGCTTGTAAAATTTCTCTTCTTTTTCTCTTCACCAACATTTTGGAGAGTATTTTTCAGATAATTCCTTCATATTTCATATAATTAAGACACTTGTATCATTAAAAATGAATTTTTAATTTAATATATTCCATTTTCCAAAAATACCCTCTAACTAGATTTATATTTCTAATTTGTCATTTTGTAACATTCCAACTAGACTTAGTTGGATTCTAATCAGCCACTATTAATCCATAAAAGGAATCTCAAAATTCCCTCTATGTCTCTTTTGGGCAAAATGACCAAAATGCCCTTTACTGATCAACTTACTCACAAAATTGTCATTCCATGTCATTTCGATCGATTTAAATTTTTCTTGATCTTTTTAACATCCAAATATCCATAAAATTTTAGCTAAAATTTTTCCTGATCTTTTTAACATCCAAATATCCAAAATGATATTTTATGACTCTTCTAAGGTCCATGGAACTATCTATGAAATTTTAGCTCGATCCGATTATCCGAATATTTTTTTAAACTTTATCGCTTTATAGCCATTAATACAAACTTTGTATGAAAATTTAGCTAAAACGGAAATGGGGGTAAACTATTCATTTATGGGGTTAAAATAAATAACTTTTAAAAATTACACTTTGATCCCTAAACTTTTCCAAAGTTTATACTTTAGCT
The DNA here is from genome assembly GCA_019671005.1 of Hibiscus mutabilis. NCBI lineage: Eukaryota > Viridiplantae > Streptophyta > Magnoliopsida > Malvales > Malvaceae > Hibiscus > Hibiscus mutabilis. The sequence continues at coordinate 16,110,688 of CM033748.1, forward strand.
ACAAAATTTTCAAAATTTACATTTTGGTCACTAGCCAAAAATTGGGATATTACATCCATTACCACCATCTCGAATCATCTTCCGACATTGTTCACTCAAGAATGTTTACTACTGTAACCATCAAATTTTGTATCCAAATTAATATGTGAAAATCCCTAGTTTTCCTTGAATAACAACAGGCTAGCTTCTGCCAAATTTTGGAGCTAAAATTTAACCCAATCCAGTTTCGATCAAACACTCCCTCTCAATCGATGGAAGAATTTAGAGATAATAATAATTTATTTCATGGCTTAAAGGTCATTTTTCCCCCTGTAGTAGACCTAATTTATCAATTTAGCCTCTGATATTTTTGCATCAATTTAGCCCTCAAAGTTATTTAATTGCATCATCTCATACCATTAACCATTTTGACTAACAGAACCATTAGTCTTCTGCATCTGTGGACGCCAACTATGTCCACATCAGCCAATTTTACTGACGTGGCTTGATGATGATGTGGCATTTATAAAAAATAAAATATTTAAAATATTTACTAAAACAATGGTTAGAAAAAAATCCCAAAATTTTAAACTAATTCCTTAATCTCACTAAAAACACTCAAATCCCAAAATCAAACACCGATACAAAATTTCGATTAAATACATAGAGCTCTGTATGCAAAAAATTCGGAAACCAAGTGCAAGCATCTTCTCGAAAGTGAACTTCTTGCCTTTGGGTTTTGAAAAAAGCGTTGAAAGGTACAACATTCGTTGTTTTGAAAAGCTATCAAGAAAGAAAAAGTTTTGACTCGTTGATTTTTCTATTTTGCAGAAGTTGGATTTGAAAAAGTCAACATCAATCGGTAAGTTTTATGGTTTTAAGTTGTACTATTGTTTAGGGTTATTAATTTCTTGCGCTGACTGATTTATATGTTATAATTTTTAGGGTTTACAATGAAAATTTCTAATTTTTTAATCGAACTTCCACTAATTTTTTAATCAAACTTCCACTAGTTTTTTTTGTCTTGATTTAGTTGATAATTACTTTGACACGCAATTTTCTATAACCATGTGATTTTGTGCCTATTTTTTTTGCCATAGTCCCCATACTTTTGACCTAAAAAAGACTTAAATTTTCTACTTTTTATTTTTTTTAATATCATATGCAATGCTTCCCTATGTCTTGTTTTGGTTCAAAAAATATTTTTCATGCTTTTCATTTAAAACTGCAAAAATTCTCTACTTTCGTTTGTTTACTAATTTAATTTGGATGAATAGAAGTTTCTACCATTATTAAACTGTTGATGTGTTTATTAACATCATGCTTGTTGTATTGCATGATGAATACAAAACCAAAAATTTTTGTGTTATAGTATCACCATGGAGGTAAATTTATAGGTTCGCCTAAATTTCAATATGTAGATGGAAAAGTTGAAAAGTTACAAGTTGATACAGATAGACTTTGTTATTGGGATATAATTTAGAATATGAAAGATTTAGGGTATGACTTTGATTCGTGGTTGTACTATATGGTACCATATGTTACATTCAGCAGTGATGCATTGGTGATAGTGGTAGATGATGAATCAATTAGACAATGTTTAGGGATTCTGAATAGTAAGGGTGTTGTAGACCTTCACGTGGACCACATAAATAGTTATGTGATAGGCGACTCTATAAAAAAAGTAAAGAGGTAGTTGAGGGTCTTGGTTCTTATAGCCAAAACAATAATAAAACTGGTGAGGGTAATACTAGAATCGAAGGTGTGGACACTGTGCTTCACAATGAAGATTTTCATGAAGATTTACCCTATGAAGCAGAAACTGGAGATATATCTCATGTGGACACAGTTTTTGGGTAGGAAAATGTTGGAATTTAAGGTGTGAATACTATAGTCTGTAATGAAACTGTTTTTGAGGAGGAAAATACAAACTTTCAAGAAGATATATCCTATGATGCTAGACTGAAGATATACCTCATGTGTACACTGGTGTTGGGGAAGAAAATACTGAAACTGAAGCTATAAACAATGTGGTATATAATGAAACTGTTCTTGGTGAGGACATTGTGGTATCTAATGAGGACACTGCAAAAAAAAAATTATTGTTGTGATAAATTTATTTTTTACAAAATTATTTTTATCACTATTAGTAGATTTATTGTGACAAAATATATAAGCGTAATTTTAAATTAAAAAAACATATATAATTTTAACAAAAACTAAATTCCTTATAATAATTTGTCACAATTATCAAACTTATGTAACATATTGTGACAAAATATATTTTGTTACCATTTTTTGTCACAAAGGTTTCTCTCGATATTTTTGGCGTAAAAAATAAGTCATATAGTGACAAGTTTTGTAACTATAAGTTTTAATAATTATCACAGAAAAATTTGTCACATCAAATAATGAGATTTAAATTTTTTGTGACAAATTATGTTTGTAGTTATATATTTTAATTATAGTCACAAAATGTATGGTAAGAAATATTTCTCTTTTTCGGAGCAAAAAATCATATAGTGATAAGTTTTGTAACTATAAGATATAATTGTTGTTACAGAAAAAACTGTTATAACAAATATTGAGATCTAAGTTTTTGTGACAATTTATATTTATAATTATATATTTTAATTATAGTGACAAAATAGATTACACAATTGTTTTCTTCCATTTTTTGTGATAAGTTTTATAACTATAAGTTATAGTTATTGTTACAGAAAAAATTATCACAAAAAATAATAAGATTGAGTTTTTTCTGTACTTTTTTTTATTAACCATTTCCCTAATCTGATGACTTTTAGTCTTTCTCTAAAGAAGCCTAGCCACCATCTTCTTCAAGACCATACCCCAAATAAAAATAACTTGGTCGTTCCCTTTTTGGCTTTCCACCTCTCCGTTCACTAAGCCAATAAACCATTGTACCTGCATGACCATGAGTCCCTACCTCCGCGCGTAGTACGACAACGTCAATCCTACTATTCTCTAAAAGGAAGCCATCATCGCCGCCACTATTCTCCATTGGACCTTTTATCATTTTGCAAAGGGAAATAGGAAAATCAAGTTAAGGTGGGTTTCTCCTATACCGGGTTTCATGCTACTCACGCATGCTAGGTAAATCTTTGTTCAATTTCCAAAGAACATTTTCCTTTATTGAAAATCAACAGATTCAATGCATGTGTTTATTATATATATATATATATATATAAAATTTAATTAGATATCACAATGTTTGCAAGCCATGTTTGTTATATATATTGTTGGGAGGCTCGAATAATCAACTGAATGCCAAGAGAGGGTGAATTGGATTTTTGAGTGACAGTGGTGGAAGCAGTAAAATTAAAAAAATAGACACAAAGATTTATAGTGGTTCAAGCTTCTAATCAAGTTCTACATCAATACCTTAGCTTCCCACTAATGATTTTTCCAAATTCACTATGAATTTCTTCCATTTTTCTAGGTTCAAGAGAAAACCTTTACAACCTCAAAGCTTATACCCCAAAGCTTTATGAAAACACTCTTTTACAAGAGAAAACAAGATAGCAAACTAGGAAAACCTAACAAGGCTATGTGTTTGCAAATTAAGCACTCACCTAAATCCTAACACTTGAGCAAATATAACAATTAAGCTCACAAGTGTGTTCTACAAAGAAATATGACAGAAATAAGCTTTAGAACAATTTCTCTAACATTGAATGTTGGTAGTTGGCTTTTTCTTCTTCTATGGATGCTTGATGGTGTCTTTTATACCCTCTAATAAGTTTGTGGCTGTTTATGACCGTTGGGGATGAATTGGAGCTGCTGGAAGGTCATAAATTCGAGCTTTAAATGCTCACCTGCACAGAGGTTTCGAAACCATTGTAGGGGTTTCGAAACCATTAGGGGTTTTCAAATGAAAAATTAGTCGTTACAAAAGGCCTGGTATAGAAACCAGGCAGGGGGTTTCGAAACCATGAAAGGAGTTTCGAAACCTGCTTCTTAGGTTTGGTTTCCAAGCCTTACTGCCTCACTGGTTTCGAAACCATTTATAGGGGGTTTCGAAACCTGCATTAAAAACTTGTAAAATCTGCTAAAAATTAGCTTTAAAAGATATATTCGATGTAGTAACAAAGTCAACATTTTAAACATATTTTTCAAGTTTTGTGGACTTTGAAATATTTTTGCAATATTTGAATTTAGTCCAAAAATATTTTTCACTTTGTTATATCAAAATAAATATCTCAACAATCTCCCCATTTTTGATATAACGAAACTACTTGAAAATTTGTTTTTGAAAATCTTCCCTTTAGAAAAATAATTTTAGAAAACGAGAAATATTTTAGAAAATATTTAAAGCTCCCCCTTTTTCTTTTTGAAAGTTAATTTTTCAATATATCTCTCCCCCTTTTTGTTATATAAAAATAATTCAAATCAAAGTTTAAAATCACTTTAAAGTACAAAAACCAAATATTGAAAGTTAAGTACTAATTGATACAGTATACCGATTGTTGGTGTAAACTGGAGAAAAGAGATTAAAAATTTATTATGAAAAGATTTAAAAAAATGGCTTCCCCTTACTCAAGCATCAAGTATATTGTTACTCCAACAATTCATGATTAACTAGTTGAAATAAAAGAAATAAATCAAGATAAACAAATAAATTTAACTAATTTTTTTAACCACTTGAATCGAAGGTAGGATGTTAAGCCTCTTTCTTCAAGTGTTCTTCCTTGTGTGCATAGAGCTTCGATAATTCATCATTTTTTGATCATGTCCATCATACCTACAATAAGACAATCAAGTAATTTTTGGTATCCAAATTGCTTTGGATCCAATGACGTTAGTTCTAAAAATCTTAGTCCCCTTAGGAATCCATTTTTCAATTTCATCATTTTTTTCTTTGAAACAATGAGTCATTTTGGGACCCAAATGCTTCTAACACATTTTCCATTCAAAAATCTAGGGGCACTAGATTGCCTTTGATAAAAGTTTGATTTTCCAAAATTATTTGTCTTTTCAAGTTCCATGGAAATCAAAACTTTTTCCTTTTGAACTTTGTGAAGCAAATTTTGTAAGTCTAAAACCTTTTTCTCAAAATCTTTCAATTTTGCTTCAAGTTCAAGATTGGTTTTTGAAAGCAAATCATTTTTGTTTTCAATTTTTGAAATCAAATTTTTTATTTTTTGAAAATGAAGTCTTGAACTCAAAAACCAAATCATCATAGGCTTCTTGTAACTCATTAAAAGTATATGAATTTAAACAAGATGAGTTAAAAGTTACCCTTGAATCTTCTTGGATGGCCATGAGGCAAAGGTTGGCTTGTTCATCCTCATTGGTGGAGTCTTCATCACTCCAAGCCACCACAAATGCCTTGTTCTTTGATCCCTTCTTTAAAAGTCAAGGACAATCATACTTCAAGTGTCCCAACTTCTTACACTCGAAGCATACAATGGGATCCTTCATCTTCATCTTGATTCTTGTCCTGATTCATCCTTTTTTTCTTCATGAATTGGATGAATTTGTTGAAGACTTGGCCATGTCTTCATCTTTACTCTCATCTTCACTTGATGTTTCTTCTTGAATTCTTGAGGAGGATTTGAGAGCAACAACATTCAAGTCTTCAATGCCTTGCTCTATTATCTTCTTCTTCCCTATCTTCTTCTCTTCTTTCTTCTTCTCCTCTTCTTTTCCTTTATTCATGATTTTATGAGTGAGAAGAGACCTCAAGAGAGCATCATTCTTCAAGGTCTTTATATCCTTGGCTTCGATGATGGTGGTCTTCTTTAAGTCCCATGACTTGGGAAGAGAATAGATAAGCTTTTGAACAAGCTTGTCTTTCGGAATAACTTCTCTATAGCCTTTAATTCCATTGAAGATTATGGAAAATCTATTGAACATCTTGGTGATGTTTTCATCTAGTTCTATTTTGAAGTTCTCATACTCAAGGTTGAGAAGACCAATCTTGGCCTCTTTTACTTTATTGGTTCCATCATGAGTGACTTCAAGCTTGTCCTCAATCTCTTTGGCACTTTCGCAATAAGATACTTTGGCATATTCTTCCAGGCCAAGTACACAAAAGAGAATGTGCATGGCCTTCACGTTTAACTCTATCTTCTTGCGATCATTCGCACTCCATTTCGCCTTGCTTTTTTGAGGAACGAATGGGCCATCTTCAATGCCTTACTCTATTATCTTCTTCTTCTCTATCATTTTCTCTTCTTTCTTCTTCTCTTCTTTTTTTCCTTTATTCATGATTTCGTGAGTGAGAAAAAACCTCAAGAGAGCATCAAGCTTCAAGGTCTTCATATCCTTGGCTTCGATGACGGTGGTCTTCTTTGAGTCCCATGACTCAGGAAGATAATAGATAAGCTTTCGAACAAGTTTGTCTTCTGGAATGACTTCTCCATAGCCTTTAAGTCCATTGACGATGACGAATAATCTATTGAACATCTTGGTGATGTTTTCATCCAATTTCATTTTGAAGTTCTCATACTCAAGGTTGAGAAGACCAATCTTGGTCTACTTTACTTCATTTGTTCCTTTATAAGTGACTTCAAGCTTGTCCTGAATATCCTTGGCACTTTCGCAAGAGGATACTTTGGCATATTCTTCCAGGCCAAGTGTATAAAAGAGAAGGTGCAAGGTCTTCACGTTTAACTCTATCTTCTTGCGATATTCGCACTCTATTCTGCCTTGCTTTTTTGAGGAACGAATGGGCCATCAAGAACTATGTCCCAAGATGATAATCTTCGTCTCTCATGAAATATAGCATCCTATTCTTCTAATAGGAGTAGCTGGTCTCATCAAAGAAAAGAGGCTTATCGATGGATTGTGCCATGAACTCTGGTTGATATAGAATGGTTGAGCACCTCAAGGATCAACTCTAGGATGTTAATCCAGCATAGAGATGAAACTCTTATACCAATTGTTGGGAGGCTCGAACAATCAACTGAATGCCAAGAGGGGGTAAATTGGATTTTTGAGTGATAGTGGTGGAAGCAATGAAATTTTAAAAATTAGACACAAGGATTTATAGTGGTTCAAGCTTCTAACTAAGCTATGCATCCACTACCTTAGCTTCCCACTAATGATTTTCCCAAATTCACTATGAATTTCTTCCTTTTTTAGGTTCAAGAGGAAACCTTTACAACCTCAAAGCTTATACCCCAAAGCTTTGAGAAAACACTCTTTTACAAGAGAAAACAAGATAGCAAACTAGGAAAACCTCACAAGGCTGTGTGTTTGCAAATTAAGCACTCACCTAAATCCTAACACTTAAGAAAATATAACAATTAAGCTCACAAGTTTGTTCTACAAAGAAATATGACAAAAATAAGTTTTAGAACAATTTCTCTAGCATTGAATGTTGGTAGTTGGTTTCTTCTTCTTCTATGGATGCTTGATGGTGTCTTTTATACCCTCTAATAAGTTTGTGGCTATTTATGACCATTGGGGATGGATTAGAGCCATTGGGAGGTCATAAATTCGAGCTTTAAATGCTCACCTGCATAGAGGTTTTGAAACCATTGTAGGGGTTTCAAAACAATTAGGGTTTTCAAATGAAAAAATAACCGTTACTAGCCGTTACAGGGGCCTGGTAGTGGCATGTAACCTGACTAATTAAGGTTTGGTAATTCTAATTTTAAGGAGATTTTAAAATTATTTGTAATTATAATTTGGTCCCTAGAATGCAATCTCGTGCAGTTAGATGTCAATTCGTCGCCCAATTGTGTTGTAAATTTCACCATTGCCAGCATGATCACCTTAGGACATAATTATGCATTTAGATGAGGTAAAATAAAAAAATAGATTGTTTTCTAAGTATTTCATCCATTTTGTCTCTATAAACCTAATGTAGCTCACTTGGCTCAGTCTCACGACTAGACCGGGTCAAGGGGGTTACATTTGTTGGTATCAGAGACAAGTTATGATTGTTGGGAGGTGGATTATGGTTGTTTGATGTATTGTTGTAGTATGATTATGTTGTTTGGTATGAACGGTGTATAATTTTATGAGGTTATGTTTGAAATGTGATATGTTGGGGCATTAGCTTGGGGACACATTATCTTATTACTAGTAGTGTAAAATGATTTTTATTTTGAAACATGTGGGACTTGGATTCTTGCTGCAAGCTGGTATAATTATTTTGTTTTATTGCATTATCATGTTTTAGACTCATATTTTTTTAAAATGGGACCGAGACGAGAGACGAGTGCTTATATAGGAAGTGTTGTGGATGCACAAAATGATGAGTTGCCTCCTCTTCCACCGATTCCTCCTGTTGGTGCTGGAGTTGAGGTTGTTGTGCCTCAGGCACCGTAAGGACTTATTTTTGGTGACATGGCACTATTGATCCAGGCGATGACTTGAGCTTTTTAGGCAGCCATAGCTGGAGTGCAAGTACTTGTACTGGCGCCTACAGCAACCATTAATACAGGGCTTCCATTGGAGCGTTTGCATAGCCTGAAAGGTACTGAGTTTAGGGGTTTAGCTCTAGAGGTAGCTGAGAAGTGGTTTGCTAGAACGGAGAAGATTTTGGGGCAAATAGAGTGTATAGGTGTCCACAAGCTAGGGTGCATAGTGTTTTTGCTTCAAGGTGATGTCTATAGTTGGTGGACGACTTCTATCGCGGGTATGACACCTGCTGATGTGACGTGGGAGTTCTTTTGTGCTATTTTTGGAAAAAGTATCCGGGTTCTCGTTATCAAGATAAAAAAAAGAGAGTTTATGGCTTTGGAGCAGGGGAACATGTATGTGGCTGAGTATGAGGTTCAGTTCATATGGTTGAGCCAGTATGCACCTGAGTTGGTTCTTGATGAACGTCAGTGATACGATCATTTCTATTATGGGCTAGTTAAGGAAGTGAAAACATACATGTTAGCTACCGATTATACGGAGTTTGATGTCTTGGTTTCTCGAGCTAAGGACATAGAACAGAATCTGGGGTTATCTTCTCAATCAGGGAGTACTTCTATTGGGAAAAAAAGTGTTGAGTCAGATGTTGGCAAAGATCGATACAAGAAGCATAGAGATAGGAGTATCGATCGGATTAGAGGTGCGGAGAGAGTAATGCTGAGCGTGGTCAGCAAGGTTAAAATACCTACGTTGGAGTACCCAAGTGTAGGCGTTGTGGTTGGCAACATTCGGGAGAGTGTTGGGGCACCTTTGGTACTTGTTGGAGCTGTGGATCACGAGATCACATAGGCGTGATTGTCCGCAGTTGGCTAGGGAATGACAAGTTACTACACATGTTGTTGTACCATAGATGTAATACCCCGAAAATTTTACTAAGTTATATAAGGGTCATTTAGTACCAAGGTTTTGGCATAAGGCTAACTTAGTGACTAAAATGACAAAAGATAAGAGTTAGTGACCAAAATGAAAAGTTAGTAAAAGTTTAGGGACTTAAGTGTAAATTTTCCCAAAGATGATTTTAATTTAGTATGAGGATAAATTCGATCAGAATAAGGATTTTGGTAATAGTTTTGGAGGTTAGGATGCAGTAGAAAATATAAAATTTTGATCGAATAAATTTATTAAACGTGCTTAGATTAGAGAAAAGTTTTGGGTGACCTTTTGGGAAGTGTCACATAACAATATTTTGATTAGTAAAAAGGACTCAGAAGAAGTGGTAAAGATTCGTATAAATGTTTAATGAAGGATTTTCAAGAAAGATGCTATCCGATAAAGATTTTGAGTAATTATCGGTATTTTTGGATCGAGTCAAATTTCTAAGTTTGACTTTATTAAATGGAGGATTTTATATGAAAATATGAATTTATTCATAGAATTAGAGAAAATGTGATTCCCCAATTAGAGTTGATAGTTTGATAGAAGAAAAATCGTAGAAGGTGAAAATCGGATAATTGGATCGAACAAAAATCATAAAATGATATTTTATGATTTAAGATAGTTATGGCCGGTTGGAATGGAATTAAGCTAGTTCAAATGTAATGGGATGGCATAATTTTGAACTAGTTGTAATTTTTATTTAGTTAAAGGGGAAAATTTGGAAAAGGTGAAAAATGAATAAAAAATTCATTTTTATCTTTACAAGTGACAAATTATTATTAAACATGGATAATTATAATAGTCAAAAAGATGAACAATTTTTTCATCTTTTTCATGCCATTCGAAAATAAGGAAAAAGAAGGGAAAAATAGGAAAAAAATTGTTCCTAGCCATTTTCAAGGCTTTTGATCAAGAATTCAAGCAAGGTTCTTTGAGGTAAAGTGATCTACTATTCATTCTCTACATTTTGATAGTAAAATTGCATGGAATTATGAAGTTTTGGATTAGGGTTTGAAGAGAGAGAAATTAGGGTTTCATGGAAACTTTTTGGAATTCAAGTAGTAGATGATGAATTAAGCTTAGTTGTGATGAAAACAAGCTTGAAATCAAGTTAATTTCATGTTGGAAGTTATAAACCCTAATTTTGAATTTAGAGATTTGTTAGGGTTTTGAGAATTAAGGATGAAAATGGTTAGATTATGATGTTTGAAGCATTATATTGATGATGGAAGTTCAATTTTGATGTTGGAAGGTCAAATTCCCTTTAGGGATTAATTCAGCTATTTGAAGAAAATTTGGGTATGGTTTTGTAAATTTTGTTTTTGAAGGGAGACTGGACTGTAAATTGTTGAAATTATGATGAAATTAGCTTGAATTGATGAAAATGACCATTTTGGCAAGAATGAGAAAGTAAAGGATTAAAATGGAAGAATTGAAAATTAAGGCATGAATAGTTGCTAGATGTTCAAAATGGTCACTAAGGACCTAAAATGAGATATATGGCAAACATTAGTATTTTATTTGGCAATGTTAGAATCAAATTAAGTGTATAGTAATAAGTATATTCGATTGATTTCTAAAGTAGCAAGAAATACCGGGGAAGGTACAAGTATTCAAGGAAATGAAAAGATTAATAAATAAGCTTAGTAAGGCAAGATAATAAATGGCTCAGAGAGTTTATTTATATGTTTTGAAATGTATATTAGTAAAATTTTATAAATTCTATTTATTTGATTTTATTAAAATGATAACATGGTTTTTCTATAAGTTATATGATGATTCACAAGCAAAGGAAAAAGGTTAGTACATGTTAGGGTATGAATTGCCCTATTATGTTTTATTTTGATAAGTTATTATTGAATAATGGTGATATATGAATCATTTATCAAATGATAATTTACAAGTCAATTATATGAAATTATTTGCCCAAGTTTATGATAGAGAGTTACAATATAGTGGCATGCCATTAGAGGTCTAGCAGTCAAGGACTGCAGTATAGCTATACACCGATCTTCGGATCTATATGTTTTCGGCACTTATGTGTCTATATGTTTCTGGCACTTTATGTGTCTATATGTTATCGTCACTTCGGTGACTAGTACTCAAGGAGTACCGACCTTGCATACTTTAGTTTCTCTTTATATAAATTCTTGGGCTAATTATAAAGTAAATGTATATGAAATTCACCATTTCTTATAGGTGATTGTTTATAAGTATATGAAAGATTTGATATGATTTTGCTTAACCATGTTTTCATTTATTTCGATACTTATTTTATGATTATTTATAATGCATCACTAAGTTATACTTAGCATGTGATTGTTTCACGCGTAGGAAAATAGAAGTTTTGGGAGTAAGGTTATTAGCGAGCATCATCTATCAAAAATAGGTACATTAGTATCATCAGTAATATAATTTTTATGTTGTTGATATTTACTAGTTGGCATGTATAGTAAAATGTGAAGCCTGCTCTAATATGAATCGTATTTTATTCAGAATCTAAATAATTTTTAAATTAGACAGTTTACATGCTGTTTTATTAATTATATGCAAGTGGATCAAACTGTTAAGTTGCTTCCTGAATCTTGGTTCAAAATTAAATGCGAAATTATTAAGTTTAAATTTTACACGATTAACTATTTTTTTATAGTCAAAGATAAAATTTTCTTAATATTAAATAATTATTTTACAAGTATCATGTGACATCCTTAACTCTTATTCAGCAATGAATACGGGAAAGGGTTGTTACATTTAATGGTATCAGAGCTACAGGTTTAGCCGGTTCTAGGCGTAAACAGAAGTGATTTTATGTCAAAAAGATTATACATGCCACTAGGATATCAATATTACTGATCTGATGCTTATATGATTTGATTGATGTCGCTCCTTACTAATATGAAAGGAGATAAGTTATAATTAATATTTGAGTTAAGAAGATTGAGATGAATTAGTAAATAAGAGGTTCTGGAAAGAACCATAGTGGTAATAATAAGGTTAACCATAACCTTTTGGATTAATCAGAACAAGAAAGAACATTGGCACAATAGGGAATGCTTATACAGGATTTGAGAAATCCTGAATTTCATAGTGAAGGTGGTCCTATGGCTGCAGATTTATGGTTTAATAATGCTAAAATTATAAAGGAAGAGCTAAATCGTTCCGATGTGAAAAAGTTAGAAGGAATTGTATCCATATTAAGAGGGCATGTTCAAATACGATGGACAAGTATCAGATAGATGATACTTGCAATTGAAGTGACATGGGTATTCTTCCAAGATTACCTCCAGATTGAGAAGTAGAATTTATAATAGAGGTATTACCAGGCATTATATCTATATCGATGGTTCCGACTGAGCTTTGGGAAAGGAAGGTGCAATTGCAAGAAATGTTGGATCAAGGTTTTATAAAACTAGGTGTGTCACCTTTGGGGCGCACCGGTATTATTTATGAAAAGAAGGATTGATCCGTGTGACTATGCATCTAGATGAAAACAAGATGTAGCAAGGTTAAAAAAAAGAATAGGACTAGTGGCTTACTAGTTAGCTTTACCATCAGAGATAAGCAAGATTATTTGATATATTCCATATAGTTATGTTATGAAGGTATCGGTCAAATCCTTCACATGTCATCACCTCTGAGGAAATTGAACTACAACCAGATATGATGTATGAAGAAGAACCCGTGAAAATTCTAGCATATGAAGTTAAATAGTTAAGGAACAAAAAAATTCCTTTGGTCAAAAATCTTTGGAAGAACCACAAGATTGAGAAGGCCACTGGAGAAAGCTTAGAAGAAGATATATATATATTCGTAACTATTCAAATTAGTTACGTTCTAAAATTCGAGGACGAATTTTATTTTAGGAGGGTGAAATTGTAATACCCCGAAAATTTTACTAAGTTATATAAGGTTCATTTAGTACCAAGGTTTTGGCATAAGGCTAACTTAGTGACTAAAATGACAAAAGATAAGAGTTAGTGACCAAAATGAAAAGTTGGTAAAAGTTTAGGGACACTAGTGTAAATTTTTCCAAAGATGATTTTTATTCAGTATGAGGATAAATTTGATCAGAATAAGGATTTTGGTAATAGTTTTGGAGGTTAGGATGCAGTAGAAAATATAAAATTTTGATCGAATAAAATTGTTAAGCTTGCTCAGATTAGAGAAAAGTTGTGGGTGACCTTTTGGGAAGTGTCACATAACAGTATTTTGATTAGTAAAAATGACTTAGAAGAAGTGGGAAAGATTCGTATAAATGCTTAATGAAGAATTTTCAAGAAAGATGTTACCCAATAAAGATTTTGGGTAATTATCGATATTTTTGGATCGTGTCAAATTTCTAAGTTTGACTTTATTAAATGGAGGATTTTATATGAAAATATGAATTTATTCATGGAATTAGAGAAATGTGTGATTCTCGAATTAGAGTTGATAGTTCGATAGAAGAAAAATCGTAAAAGGTGAAAATCAGATAATTAGATCGAACAAAAATTATAAAATGATATTTTATGATTTAAGATAGTTATGGCCGGTTGGAATGGAATTAAACTAGTTCAAATGTAATGGGATGGCATAATTTTGAACTATTTGTGATTTTTATTTAGTTAAGGGGGCAAATTTGGAAAAGGTGAAAATGAATAAAAAATTCATTTTTATCTTTACAAGTGGCAAATTATTATTAAACATGGATAATTATAATAGTAAAAAAGATGAACAATTTGTTCATCTTCTTCATGCCATTCGAAAATAAGGAAAAAAGAAGGGAAAAAATTGTTCCTAGCCATTTTCAAGGCTTTTGATCAAGAATTCAAGCAAGGTTCTTTGAGGTAAAGTGATCTACTCTTCATTCTCTACATTTTGATAGTAAAATTTCATGGGATTATGAAGTTTTGGATTAGGGTTTGAAGAGAGAGAAATTAGGGTTTCATAGAAAATTTATGGAATTCAAGTAGTAGATGATGAATTAAGCTTATTTGTGATGAAAACAAGCTTGAAATCAAGTTAATTTCATGTTGGAAGTTATAAACCCTAATTTTGAATTTAGGGATTTGTTAGGGTTTTGAGAATTAAGGATGAAAATGGTTAGATTATGATGTTTGAAGCATTATATTGATGATGTAAGTTCAATTTTGATGTTGGAAGGTCAAATTCCCTTTAGGGATTAATTCGGCTATTTGAAGAAAATTTGGGTATGGTTTTGGAAATTTTGTTTTTGAAGGGAGACTGGACTGTAAATTGTTGAAATTATGATGAAATTAGCTTGAATTGATGAAAAATGACCATTTTGGCAAGAATAAGAAAGTAAAGGATTAAAATGGAAGAATTGAAAATTAAGGCATGAATAGTTGCCAAATGTTCAAAATGGTCACTAAGGACCCACAATGAGATATATGGAAAACATTAGAATTTTATTTAGCAATGTTAGATTCGAATTAAGTAAGTGTTTAATAATAAGTATATTCGATTGATTTCTACAGTTGCAAGAAAAACCGGGAAAATACAAGTATTCAAGGAAATGAAAAGATTAATGAGTAGCCCATGTGAGTGCATTTATATGTTTTGAAATGTATATCAGTAAACTTTTATAAATTCTATTTATTTGATTTTATTAAAATGATAACATGGTTTTTCTATAAGTTATATGATGATTCACAGATGTTAGGGTATGAATTGCCCTATTATTATGTTTTATTTTGATAAGTTATTATTGAATTTGATTTGAATTTTTATCAAATGATAATTTAGGACAATTATATGAAATTATTTGCCCAAGTTTATGATAGCTATATGCCATTAGAGGTCTAGCGGACTCTATAGCTATACACCGATCTTCGGATCTATATGTTTTCGGCACTTATGTGTCTATATGTTTCTGGCACTTTATGTGTCTATATGTTATCATCACTTCGATGACTAGTACTCAAGGAGTAACGACCTTGCATACTTTAGTTTCTCTTTATATAAATTCTTGGGCTAATTATAAAGTAAATGTATATGAAATTCACCATTTCTTATAGGTAATTGTTTATAAGTATATGAAAGATTTTATATGATTTTGCTTAACCATGTTTTCATTTATTTCGATACTTATTTTATGATTATTTATAATGCCTCACTAATTTATACTTAGCGTGTGATTGTTTCACGCTTAGGAAAAGAGAAGCTTTGTGAGAAAGGAGAATTAGTGAACATCAATTATCGAAAATAGGTACATCAAGTAATATAATTTTTATGTTGTTGATATTTACTAGTTTGCATGTATAGTAAAATGTGAAGCATGCTCTGATATGAATCATATTTTATTCAGAATCTAAATGATTTTTAAATTAGGTGGTTTACAGGAAGTTTTATTAATTATATTCTAATGGATCAAACTGTTGAGTTGCTGCTTGAATCTTGGTTCAAAATTAAATACAAAATTATTAAGTTTAAATTTTACGCGATTAACTACTTTTTTACAGTTAAAGATAAAATTTTCTTAATATTAAAGAATTATTTTACAAGTATCATGTGAAATCCTTAACTATTATTCAACAATGAATACGGGAAAGGGGATGTTACAACAGAGAGGCGGTGGGCACAGTTGGGGTCATTTTCAGCATAGGAAGGATGGTCAGAGGACAGTTGCTTATACCATAGTGGTTCAACCTGAGGGTAATGGACCGGTGAGGGTTTTTGCATATTGTGCTAGAAGGAATAATATCGATGTGATTGTAGGTACATTTACTTTGCAGTCCATACCATTACTTTCTTTGATAGATTATGGTTCTACACATTCATACATCTTACGCGAACATGTATATTTGCTTGATATACTTGTAGAGGTGTTAGATGTTGGTATGTGGGTAACTAGTTCTTTTGGTTAGACAGTAGTTGCTAGGAGGTTGTATAGGAGATGTCCTTTGATGGTTCAAGGCCATGTGTTTGAGGCTGATTTGATGGAGTTGTCGTTTTATAGTTTTGATGTAATTTTGGGGATGGATTGGTTGTCTTGAAAATAGGGTTGTGGTTGATTTTGAGATCAAGCGAGTTTCGTAAAAACTTGCTAAAGATTATGAAGTGGTGGTTGTGGGCGAGAATGTTAAAATCTTGTCCAATGTTGTTTCGGCTTTGGAAGAGTAGAAGTTGTTAGAATATGGGGGTCAGGCATACCTAACTTATGTCATGAATTCATATATGAAAGGAGTGGGTGTTCAGGATATTCACATTATTTGTGATTTTTCAGGAGTGTTTCTAGAGGAGTTGCCTGGTTTACCACCGGATAGGGAGGTAAAGTTTTGCATTGAAACGTACACGGATACAATTCCGATGTCGATTGCACCGTGTCGTATGGCACCAAAGTAATTGAAGGAGTTGAAGATGCAGCTTCAGGATTTGTTGGATCATGGTTTCATTCGGCCTAGTGTGTCACCATGGGGAGCACCAGTGTTGTTTTTGAAAAAAATGATGGCACAATGAGAATATGCATTGATTATTGTTACCTCTCCAAAAGTACTATTTTTAATGCCAATCTTACAATTCTTTTGCTTGTTTTTAGGTACATTTAGTTGCATTATGATGTTAGAATCATGCATTTGCATAAGAAATTTAGAGTTTTTTCTATGCTAGTGTGAAGGGTTGTTTTGTTGGCAATTTTGCAGGTTTGGCATAGTATTTGGCTCAAAAAAGCAACACAAGAAGGAATGCCAGAAAGAATGCTGAATGTTGTTGGCACAGATGGACCAGACAATGCCAAGCACCGGATGGTAGAGAAGTGAACTTGATGCCACGCCAAGAGGCTGTTGGACCCCGAAAAAATAGGACATGATCAGGCTCCAAAAAATAGCAATTGGAACAATCTCCAAAAAAATAGCGGATAAGATGGTGCCAAGACTTGTTGGCAGACTCATACCAAGCTTGGATGCCAGTACAGTGTCGGCAGGATGACGCCAGCCTTAGCCTGATCAGCTCTCATTCAAATCTGGATAAGAAGATAATCCCTTATCCTTTGGGCAGTTAGAATTTAAAATTTGAAGAGCTTGTCCCATCCCTTCTTTGCACACCTATTTAAACACCAACCAAGCTAGACTTTATGAGGAGGGGAGAAAAAGATTGGATTGTGAAGAGTTGGTGTGTGTGTGACGATTGAAGACCAGCTACACCGTGGAAGGGTGGTCCAACCAACTTGGACGAGAAGCCTAGATCTTGAAGGGCTGCATCGAGAGACCGACCCCTTCTAGCCCATTCTTTCTCTCAAGTTATTTTATTTTGTTTTTAAGGATGATGTATTCCGAAAATGTTTGTAGATTGTTGGTTCACTCCCTCACCATGAACTAATTTAATAGTTGGTGAGGGATGTTTGGTTTTTATATTATTTTCATGCTTTAGCTTTTAATAATAAATCTGCCTTGGCAAAGTTTCATCTATTCGGCAAACTTTAATATTTCCTAAATACTCTGCCAAGCGAGAGCTGGCACTGTTTGCCTATTGTACCTTAATATCTTAACAGACTTGGGGTGGCAACAAATAAGTGTCGAATACTAAGGAGAGAAGCTTCGAGAGAAGTCGTACAAGTAGATGAACTTACTTCGCGAGTGAAATCTACCCCTTAGGAGTATAGATTGGATCTTAATCAAATTGGTTTATTTAAAAACAAACACTATAGAGATATAGGGGTTTTTACATGATCAATTTAGGGCAATGACCATTGAGAGAGGCTTTGCTACTTTTGAATCTGCTCGGCAAACAATGCCAAGAGAGGTTGTTGTTAACGGCTGGCATGACATGAATAACGTGAAAACCAGGCATTCCCTGCCAACACTCATCATTCGTTAAAACACTTTCCTTGCCAACGTCTTTACTTTTCTTTCCTTTCTTTCCTTTTTAATTATTTTCCAAAACCAATTTCAAATCAAATCAACTTTTTTCTTAAGGCAAGTAACAATCAAGGCAATTGAATTCCAAGACAATCTCCATGGGATCGATATTTAGCTTACCAGCTGTATTACTTGAAGACCATGTATACTTGCACGCAAAAGACTTATTTTGGCACATTCTTATATTTTCTAATACATATTTTCTGCCACTTTTGCCAGCATTTCACCTAGAGAGTCTACAAGTTTTTGGCGCCGTTGCTGGGGATTGCAATGGAGTCGATTATTTTTTATTTTTACTTGTCTTTTTTTATTTTATTTTTATTTTTGTTTTTACGTTTTGTTTTTGCCGGTGTATGACCAAAAGCCATCCTGTGGTGGACGAGTGGCCATACGATCCTGAAATTGAGAAAACCTTGCGGAGGTTAAAAAAAAGATTTTGAGAGATGAACCAAGGTAATGGAGGGAATGGTGTGGTGAACAATGGAGGAAATCCACTTAATAATGAGATACCACCACCACCTGCTGTCCCAGTTGTTAATGAGAGACCTATTAGAGAACATTCTACACCAACCATTGACAATTTGATGCTAGGACTTGTTGGCACAGAGGTAAACGCTGTCAATTTTGAACTTAAGCCAGTAATGATTCAAACTCTTTTGAATGTATGTCAATTTGATGGAGCACTCACTAGAGATCCTAGGCAACATCTTAAATAGTTCATGGAGATTTTCCAGCCATTCCAAAAAAATGGAGTACCTAAAGATATCGTGAAGCTGAAGTTATTTACTTTTTCTTTGAGAGACAGAGCAAAGGCTTGTCTTAATTCCTTGCCACCTGGCTCAGTTACTTCATGGGTAGACTTATGCCAGAAGTTCTTGACAAGATTCCAGCCGCCAACACTCACTACCAAGCTGCGGGGTGAGATCATTACATTCAGGCAGGCTGAGGATGAGACCTTATATGATGTCTGGGAAAGATTCAAAGACTTGTTGAGAAGGTGTCCTATGCATGGATTCCCGAATTGGACTCAAATTCAAACCTTTTACAATGGATTGAATGCAAAAACGAGGACGGTTTTTGATGCTTCAGCAGCTGGCTCATTGCTTGACAAGACATATACTGAGGTTGTTGACATTTTAGAAAGGATTGCAATCAATGATTTTGAATATCCTATTGCAAGACTTGGGATTGGAACTAAAACCAATGGGAAATTTTAGGTTGATGAACTAACATCCATTTATGTCAAGATTTCCAACCTTACGAGCATGGTAAGAACGTTGCAGAAGAACAATGAGTCCCAAGAAGTCAAAATATTAGACCCATTCTGTAAGATTTGTGGAGAAAATCACCATGTGGATGAATGTCCTGCCAACCCTCAATCGGTAAATTTTGTTGGCAATGTTAATCGTTACTATAACCCTAACTCCAATACTTATAATGCAAGTTGGAGACAACACCCTAACTTAGCTTGGGGGAATCAAGGAGGTAACCAGTACAATGCCTAGTGCCAGAATACTCAGAGGCAGAATAACAATGCCATGCCAGTATTCTATTAGAATGCCATGCCACAGAAAACCCAAAACAATTTTCAACAAGGGTAGAGACTCAACCAAGGAGGCACTCTCACAGATTACATGGAAAGGAATGATGCCACAGTTCATAGTTTGGTTGCGTCAATGAGAAATTTTGAAGTCTAGCTTGGGCAAATTGCTAGTGCACTCAGCAATCGACCCCAGAGAGCATTGCCAAGTGACACAGAAGATGCTCGGCACAAAGACAATGAGTAGTGCAAAGCTATAACTCTTCGGAGTGGTAAGCAGTGCGAGATGGAGAAGGTTGCTAAGCAGCCAATTAATTGCCAAGATGGGAAGCCTGTGCCAGCAGATGATCCCAGGGGAGCATAGAAAGAGGAAACAAAAGCAGATGATGCCAGAACTAATGCTAGACAGCGCACTAATGCTAGCATCGATGCCAAATAATTTGATGCAGCACTATGTTGGCAAAGCCAGCAGAGCAGGCACATATCTATCCACCGCCACCATTTCCAGCAAGACTTCAAAAGCATAAGCAAGATTAGCAGTTCAAGCGTTTCTTGGAGGTTCTTAAGCAATTGCAAATCAACATTCCATTGGTAGAAGCCCTTGAACAAATTCCCAACTATGTCAAATTTATAAAGGACATTATGTCCAAAAAGAGGAAGTTGGGAGACTTTGAAACTATTGCCCTGACCGAAGAATGCAGTGCCATGATCCTAAACCATTTGCCACCAAAGTTGAAAGATCCGGGAAGTTTTACTATTCCCTGCACCATTGGCAACAAATTTATGGGCAAGGCACTATGTGACCTAGGAGCCAGCATCAACTTGATGCCAATGTTAGTTTTTTGGAAGCTTGGCATAGAAGAAAGACCTACCACGGTGACACTTCAGCTGGCAGACCGATCTTATGCACATCCTAAGGGTAAGATTGAGGATGTGTTGGTAAAGGTAGACAAATTTATTTTTCCAGCTGATTTTATCATTTTGGATTATGAGGCTGACAATAATGTCCCAATTATTTTGGGGAGACCTTTTCTTGCCACAAGTAGGGCTTTGATCGATGTTCATAAAGGGGAACTAACAATGCGCATGAATGACTAGCAAGTTACATTTAATGTGTTTTACGCTTTGAAATGTGCAGATAAACTTGATGAGTGCCAAACAGAGGAGATGATGGAGTCCATTTACACTTTGGACATAGAACAGTTATGCCAGGATGCAGAATTTGATGCCATAGTTGATCTGTTTGAGGAACCAGAAGACTAGTCTTGGAAGCTGAAGAGGCGAGTTATTTTGAGCCACTACAGTTGGCCAGCAGAGAAACCAAGGCATCTAAACCATCAATTAAGGAGCCACCAGTATTGGAACTGAAACCACTACCAGATCACTTGAAGTATGCTTATTTAGGTGAACGTTCAACTCTGCCAGTGATCATTGCCACTGGTCTCACTAATGATCAGGAGGAAAGGTTGTTGGCAATATTATGTGACTATAAGCAAGCATTAGGATGGACTTTGGTAGACATCAGAGGTATTATCCCAATCATTTGCATACATAAGATTATCTTGGAGAAGTACCATGGCAAGACCATTGAAGGCCAAAGAAGGCTAAACCCAAGCATGAAAGAAGTAGTGAAAAAAAGATCATAAAATGGCTTGATGTCGGGATTATATATCCCATTTCCGATAGCTCTTGGGTTAGCCCGGTGCAATGCGTGCCAAAGAAATGTGGCATGATCGTGGTACAAAACAGTGAAGTTGAGTTAATCCCCTCTAGAACTATCACTGGATGGAGAGTGTGCATGGACTATAGGAGGCTGAACAATGCCACGAGGAAGGATCACTTCCCATTGCCATTCATTGATCAGATGCTAGACAGGTTAGCAGGTAAAGCTTTCTATTGTTTTTTGGATGGTTATTCAGGTTATAATCAGATTGCCATTGCCCCTGATGATCAAGAGAAGACTATGTTCATGTGCCCATATAGGACGTTTGCATTTAGAAGAATGTCATTCGGCCTATGTAATGCACCGCAACGTTTCAACGTTGCATGATGTCCATTTTTGATATGATTAAGCACAACATGGAAGTATTCATGGATGACTTATCAGTGTTTGGCAAAAATTTGAGGAATGTCTTCAGAGTTTGGAGCAAGTCTTGAAGAGATGTATAGAGACGAACCTAGTGTTGAACTGGGAAAAATGCCACTTCATGGTGAAGGAGGGCATTGTTCTCGGGCACAAGGTAACTGAGAGAGGGTTGAAGTGGATCAATCAAAATTTGAGGTAATTAAGTAACTACCACCCCCAACAAGTGTCAAAGGTATAAGAAGTTTCTTAGGACATTCCGGTTTTTATCGGCGTTTCATTAAAGACTTTTCAAAATTTCTAAACCCTTATGCTTGTTGTTAAAATATAATGCCACTTTTGCATTTAATGATTCTTGCTTGAGAGCGTTTCAGGAGCTTAAAGAAAAGTTGATCAATGCCCTTATAGTTGTGGCACCGGACTGGAATGAGCCTTTCAAGCTCATGTGTGATGCCAGCGACTATGTCCTCGGAGCAATTTTGGGACAAAGGCGTAGCAAGGTTTTCCATGCCATCTACTATGCCAGCCGAACCTTAAATGAAGCACAACTGAATTACTCTACCACCGAGAAAGAATTTCTTGCGATTGT